>JAROOI010000038.1:1200000-1800000 GCA_030578255.1 Tiaroga cobitis | reverse complement strand
GTGCTCCACTGTACTCCACTGTACTCTACCTCTACTGTGCTCCACTGTACTCTACCTCTACTGTACTCCACTGTACTCTACCTCTACTGAGCTCCACTGTACTCTACCTCTACTGTACTCCACTGTACTCTACCTCTACTATACTCCACTGTACTCTTTCTCTACTGTACTCCACTGTACTCTACCTCTACTATACTCCACTGTACTCAACCTCAACTGTACTCCACTGTACTCTACTCTACTGTACTCCACTGTACTCTACCTCTACTGTACTCCACCTCTACTGTACTCCACTGTACTCTATCTCTACTTTGCTCCACTGTACTCCACTGTACTCTACCTCTAGTATGCTCCACTGTACTCTACCTGTACTGTGCTCCACTGTACTCTACCTCTACTGTACTCCACTGTACTCTATCTCTACTTTGCTCCACTGTACTCTACTCTACTGTACTCCGCTGTACTCTACCTCTACTGTACTCTACCTCTACTGTGCTCTACTGCACTCTATCTCTACTGTGCTCCACTGTACTCTACCTCTACTGTACTCCACTGTACTCTACCTCTACTGTGCTCCACTGTACTCTACCTCTACTGTACTCCACTGTACTCTACCTCTACTGTGCTACACTGTACTCTATCTCTACTGTACTCCACTGTGCTCTACCTCTACTGTACTCCACCTCTAATGAGCTCCACTGTACTCTACCTCTACTGTACTCCACTCTACTCTACCTCTACTGTACTCCACTCTACTCTACCTCTACTGTGCTCTACTGTACTCTATCTCTACTGTGCTCCACTGTACTCTATCTCTATTGAACTCCACTGTACTCTACCTCTACTGTACTCTACTGTTCTCTACCTCTACTGTACTCTACTGTACTCCACATCTGCTCTGCTCCACTGTAATCCACTATACTCTACCTCTACTGTGCTCCACTGCACTCTACCTTTACTTTGCTCCACTGTACTCTACCTCTACTGTACTCCACTGTGCTCTACCTCTACTGTACTCTACTGTACTCCACCTCTACTGTGCTCCACTGTACTCCACTGTACTCTACCTCTACTGTGCTCCACTGTACTCTACCTCTACTGTACTCCACTGTACTCTACCTCTACTGAGCTCCACTGTACTCTACCTCTAATGTGCTCCACTGTACTCTACCTCTACTGTGCTCCACTGTACTCTACATCTACTGTACTCCACTGTACTCTATCTCTACTGTATTCCACTGTACTCTACCTCTACTGTACTCCACCTCTAATGTGCTCCACTGTACTCTACCTCTACTATACTCCACTGTACTCTTTCTCTACTGTACTCCACTGTACTCTACCTCTACTGTACTCCACTGTACTCTACCTCTACTGTACTCCACTCTACTCTACTCTACTGTACTCCACTGTACTCTACCTCTACTGTACTCTACCTCTACTGTGATCCACTGTACTCTATCTCTACTGTACTCCACTGTACTCTACCTCTACTGTACTCCACCTCTAATGTGCTCCACTGTACTCTACCTCTACTGTACTCCACTGTACTCTACCTCTACTGTACTCCACTCTACTCTACCTCTACTGTGCTCTACTGTACTCTATCTCTACTGTGCTCCACTGTACTCTACCTCTACTGTACTCCACTGTACTCTATCTCTACCTTGCTCCACTGTACTCTACTCTACTGTACTCCACTGTACTCTACATCTACTGTACTCTACATCTACTGTGCTCTACTTTACTCTATCTCTACTGTGCTCCACTGTACTCTACCTCTACTGTACTCCACTGTACTCTACCTCTACTGTACTCCACTGTACTCTATCTCTACTGTGCTCTACTGTACTCTATCTCTACTCTGCTCTACTGTACTCTACCTCTACTCTACTCCACTGTACTCTACCTCTACTGTACTCCACTGTACTCTACCTCTACTGTGCTCCACTGTACTCTACCTCTAATGTGTTCCACTGTACTCTACCTCTACTGTACTCCACTGTACTCTACCTCTACTCTACTCCACTGTACTCTACATCTACTGTGCTCCACTTTACTCTATCTCTACTGTACTCCACTGTACTCTACCTCTACTGTACTCCACCTCTAATGTGCTCCACTGTACTCTACCTCTACGGTACTCCACTGTACTCTACCTCTACTGTACTCCACTCTACTCTACCTCTACTGTGCTCTACTGTACTCTATCTCTACTGTGCGCCACTGTACTCTACCTCTACTGTACTCCACTATACTCTACCTCTACTATACTCCACTGTACTCTTTCTCTACTGTACTCCACTGTACTCTACCTCTACTGTACTCCACTCTACTCTACCTCTACTGTGCTCTACTGTACTCTATCTCTACTGTGCTCCACTGTACTCTACCTCTAATATACTCCACTGTACTCAACCTCAACTGTACTCCACTGTACTCTACTCTACTGTACTCCACTGTACTCTACCTCTACTGTACTCCACCTCTACTGTACTCCACTGTACTCTATCTCTACTTTGCTCCACTGTACTCCACTGTACTCTACCTCTAGTATGCTCCACTGTACTCTACCTGTACTGTGCTCCACTGTACTCTACCTCTACTGTACTCCACTGTACTCTATCTCTACTTTGCTCCACTGTACTCTACTCTACTGTACTCCGCTGTACTCTACCTCTACTGTACTCTACCTCTACTGTGCTCTACTGCACTCTATCTCTACTGTGCTCCACTGTACTCTACCTCTACTGTACTCCACTGTACTCTACCTCTACTGTGCTCCACTGTACTCTACCTCTACTGTACTCCACTGTACTCTACCTCTACTGTGCTACACTGTACTCTATCTCTACTGTACTCCACTGTGCTCTACCTCTACTGTACTCCACCTCTAATGAGCTCCACTGTACTCTACCTCTACTGTACTCCACTCTACTCTACCTCTACTGTACTCCACTGTACTCTACTCTACTGTACTCCACTGTACTCTACCTCTACTGTACTCTACCTCTACTGTGCTCCACTGTACTCTATCTCTACTGTACTCCACCTCTAATGTGCTCCACTGTACTCTACCTCTACTGTACTCCACTGTACTCTACCTCTATTGTACTCCACTCTACTCTACCTCTACTGTGCTCTACTGTACTCTATCTCTACTGTGCTCCACTGTACTCTACCTCTACTGTACTCCACTGTACTCTACCTCTACTATACTCCACTGTACTCTTTCTCTACTGTACTCCACTGTACTCTACCTCTACTATACTCCACTGTACTCAACCTCAACTGTACTCCACTGTACTCTACTCTACTGTACTCCACTGTACTCTACCTCTACTGTACTCCACCTCTACTGTACTCCACTGTACTCTATCTCTACTTTGCTCCACTGTACTCCACTGTACTCTACCTCTAGTATGCTCCACTGTACTCTACCTGTACTGTGCTCCACTGTACTCTACCTCTACTGTACTCCACTGTACTCTATCTCTACTTTGCTCCACTGTACTCTACTCTACTGTACTCCGCTGTACTCTACCTCTACTGTACTCTACCTCTACTGTGCTCTACTGCACTCTATCTCTACTGTGCTCCACTGTACTCTACCTCTACTGTACTCCACTGTACTCTACCTCTACTGTGCTCCACTGTACTCTACCTCTACTGTACTCCACTGTACTCTACCTCTACTGTGCTACACTGTACTCTATCTCTAATGTACTCCACTGTGCTCTACCTCTACTGTACTCCACCTCTAATGAGCTCCACTGTACTCTACCTCTACTGTACTCCACTCTACTCTACCTCTACTGTACTCCACTCTACTCTACCTCTACTGTGCTCTACTGTACTCTATCTCTACTGTGCTCCACTGTACTCTATCTCTATTGAACTCCACTGTACTCTACCTCTACTGTACTCTACTGTTCTCTACCTCTACTGTACTCTACTGTACTCCACATCTGCTCTGCTCCACTGTAATCCACTATACTCTACCTCTACTGTACTCTACTGTACTCCACCTCTACTGTGCTCCACTGTACTCCACTGTACTCTACCTCTACTGTGCTCCACTGTACTCTACCTCTACTGTACTCCACTGTACTCTACCTCTACTGTACTCCACTGTACTCTACCTCTACTGAGCTCCACTGTACTCTACCTCTAATGTGCTCCACTGTACTCTACCTCTACTGTGCTCCACTGTACTCTACATCTACTGTACTCCACTGTACTCTATCTCTACTGTATTCCACTGTACTCTACCTCTACTGTACTCCACCTCTAATGTGCTCCACTGTACTCTACCTCTACTATACTCCACTGTACTCTTTCTCTACTGTACTCCACTGTACTCTACCTCTACTGTACTCCACTGTACTCTACCTCTACTGTACTCCACTCTACTCTACTCTACTGTACTCCACTGTACTCTACCTCTACTGTACTCTACCTCTACTGTGATCCACTGTACTCTATCTCTACTGTACTCCACTGTACTCTACCTCTACTGTACTCCACCTCTAATGTGCTCCACTGTACTCTACCTCTACTGTACTCCACTGTACTCTACCTCTACTGTACTCCACTCTACTCTACCTCTACTGTGCTCTACTGTACTCTATCTCTACTGTGCTCCACTGTACTCTACCTCTACTGTACTCCACTGTACTCTATCTCTACCTTGCTCCACTGTACTCTACTCTACTGTACTCCACTGTACTCTACATCTACTGTACTCTACATCTACTGTGCTCTACTTTACTCTATCTCTACTGTGCTCCACTGTACTCTACCTCTACTGTACTCCACTGTACTCTACCTCTACTGTACTCCACTGTACTCTATCTCTACTGTGCTCTACTGTACTCTATCTCTACTCTGCTCTACTGTACTCTACCTCTACTCTACTCCACTGTACTCTACCTCTACTGTACTCCACTGTACTCTACCTCTACTGTGCTCCACTGTACTCTACCTCTAATGTGTTCCACTGTACTCTACCTCTACTGTACTCCACTGTACTCTACCTCTACTCTACTCCACTGTACTCTACATCTACTGTGCTCCACTTTACTCTATCTCTACTGTACTCCACTGTACTCTACCTCTACTGTACTCCACCTCTAATGTGCTCCACTGTACTCTACCTCTACGGTACTCCACTGTACTCTACCTCTACTGTACTCCACTCTACTCTACCTCTACTGTGCTCTACTGTACTCTATCTCTACTGTGCGCCACTGTACTCTACCTCTACTGTACTCCACTATACTCTACCTCTACTATACTCCACTGTACTCTTTCTCTACTGTACTCCACTGTACTCTACCTCTACTGTACTCCACTCTACTCTACCTCTACTGTGCTCTACTGTACTCTATCTCTACTGTGCTCCACTGTACTCTACCTCTAATATACTCCACTGTACTCAACCTCAACTGTACTCCACTGTACTCTACTCTACTGTACTCCACTGTACTCTACCTCTACTGTACTCCACCTCTACTGTACTCCACTGTACTCTATCTCTACTTTGCTCCACTGTACTCCACTGTACTCTACCTCTAGTATGCTCCACTGTACTCTACCTGTACTGTGCTCCACTGTACTCTACCTCTACTGTACTCCACTGTACTCTATCTCTACTTTGCTCCACTGTACTCTACTCTACTGTACTCCGCTGTACTCTACCTCTACTGTACTCTACCTCTACTGTGCTCTACTGCACTCTATCTCTACTGTGCTCCACTGTACTCTACCTCTACTGTACTCCACTGTACTCTACCTCTACTGTGCTCCACTGTACTCTACCTCTACTGTACTCCACTGTACTCTACCTCTACTGTGCTACACTGTACTGTATCTCTACTGTACTCCACTGTGCTCTACCTCTACTGTACTCCACCTCTAATGAGCTCCACTGTACTCTACCTCTACTGTACTCCACTCTACTCTACCTCTACTGTACTCCACTCTACTCTACCTCTACTGTGCTCTACTGTACTCTATCTCTACTGTGCTCCACTGTACTCTATCTCTATTGAACTCCACTGTACTCTACCTCTACTGTACTCTACTGTTCTCTACCTCTACTGTACTCTACTGTACTCCACATCTGCTCTGCTCCACTGTAATCCACTATACTCTACCTCTACTGTGCGCCACTGCACTCTACCTTTACTTTGCTCCACTGTACTCTACCTCTACTGTACTCCACTGTGCTCTACCTCTACTGTACTCTACTGTACTCCACCTCTACTGTGCTCCACTGTACTCCACTGTACTCTACCTCTACTGTGCTCCACTGTACTCTACCTCTACTGTACTCCACTGTACTCTACCTCTACTGAGCTCCACTGTACTCTACCTCTAATGTGCTCCACTGTACTCTACCTCTACTGTGCTCCACTGTACTCTACATCTACTGTACTCCACTGTACTCTATATCTACTGTATTCCACTGTACTCTACCTCTACTGTACTCCACCTCTAATGTGCTCCACTGTACTCTACCTCTACTGTACTCCACTGTACTCTACCTCTACTGTACTCCACTGTACTCTATCTCTACTGTGCTCTACTGTACTCTATCTCTACTCTGCTCTACTGTACTCTACCTCTACTCTACTCCACTGTACTCTACCTCTACTGTACTCCACTGTACTCTACCTCTACTGTGCTCCACTGTACTCTACCTCTAATGTGTTCCACTGTACTCTACCTCTACTGTACTCCACTGTACTCTACCTCTACTCTACTCCACTGTACTCTACATCTACTGTGCTCCCCTTTACTCTATCTCTACTGTACTCCACTGTACTCTACCTCTACTGTACTCCACCTCTAATGTGCTCCACTGTACTCTACCTCTACGGTACTCCACTGTACTCTACCTCTACTGTACTCCACTCTACTCTACCTCTACTGTGCTCTACTGTACTCTATCTCTACTGTGCGCCACTGTACTCTACCTCTACTGTACTCCACTATACTCTACCTCTACTATACTCCACTGTACTCTTTCTCTACTGTACTCCACTGTACTCTACCTCTACTGTACTCCACTCTACTCTACCTCTACTGTGCTCTACTGTACTCTATCTCTACTGTGCTCCACTGTACTCTACCTCTACTGTACTCCACTGTACTCTACCTCTAATATACTCCACTGTACTCTTTCTCTACTGTACTCCACTGTACTCTACCTCTACTGTACTCCACTGTACTCTACCTCTACTGTACTCCACTGTACTCTACTCTACTGTACTCCACTGTACTCTACCTCTACTGTACTCTACCTCTACTGTGCTCCACTGTACTCTATCTCTACTGTACTCCACCTCTAATGTGCTCCACTGTACTCTACCTCTACTGTACTCCACTGTACTCTACCTCTATTGTACTCCACTCTACTCTACCTCTACTGTGCTCTACTGTACTCTATCTCTACTGTGCTCCACTGTACTCTACCTCTACTGTACTCCACTGTACTCTACCTCTACTATACTCCACTGTACTCTTTCTCTACTGTACTCCACTGTACTATACCTCTACTATACTCCACTGTACTCAACCTCAACTGTACTCCCCTGTACTCTACTCTACTGTACTCCACTGTACTCTACCTCTACTGTACTCCACCTCTACTGTACTCCACTGTACTCTATCTCTACTTTGCTCTACTGTACTCCACTGTACTCTACCTCTAGTATGCTCCACTGTACTCCACTGTACTCTACCTCTAGTATGCTCCACTGTACTCTACCTGTACTGTGCTCCACTGTACTCTACCTCTACTGTACTCCACTGTACTCTATCTCTACTTTGCTCCACTGTACTCTACTCTACTGTACTCTACCTCTACTGTGCTCTACTGCACTCTATCTCTACTGTGCTCCACTGTACTCTACCTCTACTGTACTCCACTGTACTCTACCTCTACTGTGCTCCACTGTACTATACCTCTACTGTACTCCACTGTACTCTACCTCTACTGTGCTACACTGTACTCTATCTCTACTGTACTCCACTGTGCTCTACCTCTACTGTACTCCACCTCTAATGAGCTCCACTGTACTCTACCTCTACTGTACTCCACTCTACTCTACCTCTACTGTACTCCACTCTACTCTACCTCTACTGTGCTCTACTGTACTCTACCTCTACTGTACTCTACCTCTACTGTACTCCACTCTACTCTACCTCTACTGTGCTCTACTGTACTCTATCTCTACTGTGCTCCACTGTACTCTACCTCTACTGTACTCCACTGTACTCTACCTCTACTATACTCCACTTTACTCTTTCTCTACTGTACTCCACTGTACTCTACCTCTACTGTACTCCACTGTACTCTACCTCTACTGTACTCCACTGTACTCTACTCTACTGTACTCCACTGTACTCTACCTCTACTGTACTCTACCTCTACTGTGCTCAACTGTACTCTATCTCTACTGTACTCCACTGTACTCTACCTCTACTGTACTCCACCTCTAATGTGCTCCACTGTACTCTACCTCTACTGTACTCCACTGTACTCTACCTCTACTGTACTCCACTCTACTCTACCTCTACTGTGCTCTACTGTACTCTATCTCTACTGTGCTCCACTGTACTCTACCTCTACTGTACTCCACTGTACTCTATCTCTACTATACTACACTATACTCTTTCTCTACTGTACTCCACTGTACTCTACCTCTACTGTACTCCACTGTACTCAACCTCAACTGTACTCCACTGTACTCTACCTCTACTGTGCTCCACTGTACTCTACCTCTACTGTACTCTACCTCTACTTTGCTCCACTGTACTCTATCTCTACTGTACTCCACTGTACTCTACCTCTACTGTACTCCACCTCTAATGTGCTCCACTGTACTCTACCTCTACTGTACTCCACTGTACTCTACCTCTACTGTACTCCACTCTACTCTACCTCTACTGTGCTCTACTTTACTCCACCTCTACTGTGCTCCACTGTACTCCACTGTACTCTACCTCTACTGTACTCCACTGTACTCTACCTCTACTGTACTCCACTGTACTCTAGCTCTACTGTGCTCCACTGTACTCTACCTCTACTGTACTCCACTGTACTCGACCTCTACTGTGCTCCACTGTACTCTACCTCTAATGTGCTCCACTGTACTCTACCTCTACTGTACTCCACTGTACTCTACCTCTACTATACTCCACTGTACTCTTTCTCTACTGTACTCCACTGTACTCTACCTCTACTGTACTCCAATGTACTCTACCTCTACTGTACTCCACTCTACTCTACTCTACTGTACTCCACTGTACTCTACCTCTACTGTACTCTACCTCTACTGTGCTCCACTGTACTCTATCTCTACTGTACTCCACTGTACTCTACCTCTACTGTACTCAGCCTCTAATGTGCTCCACTGTACTCTACCTCTACTGTACTCCACTGTACTCTACCTCTACTGTACTCCACTCTACTCTACCTCTACTGTGCTCTACTGTACTCTATCTCTACTGTGCTCCACTGTACTCTACCTCTACTGTACTCCACTGTACTCTATCTCTACCTTGCTCCACTGTACTCTACTCTACTGTACTCCACTGTACTCTACCTCTACTGTACTCTACATCTACTGTGCTCTACTGTACTCTATCTCTACTGTGCTCCACTGTACTCTACCTCTACTGTACTCCACTGTACTCTACCTCTACTGTACTCCACTGTACTCTATCTCTACTGTGCTCTACTATACTCTATCTCTACTCTGCTCTACTGTACTCTACCTCTACTCTACTCCACTGTACTCTACCTCTACTGTACTCCACTGTACTCTACCTCTACTGTGCTCCACTGTACTCTACCTCTAATGTGTTCCACTGTACTCTACCTCTACTGTACTCCACTGTACTCTACCTCTACTCTACTCCACTGTACTCTACATCTACTGTGCTCCACTTTACTCTATCTCTACTGTACTCCACTGTACTCTACCTCTACTGTACTCCACCTCTAATGTGCTCCACTGTACTCTACCTCTACGGTACTCCACTGTACTCTACCTCTACTGTACTCCACTCTACTCTACCTCTACTGTGCTCTACTGTACTCTATCTCTACTGTGCGCCACTGTACTCTACCTCTACTGTACTCCACTATACTCTACCTCTACTATACTCCACTGTACTCTTTCTCTACTGTACTCCACTGTACTCTACCTCTACTGTACTCCACTCTACTCTACCTCTACTGTGCTCTACTGTACTCTATCTCTACTGTGCTCCACTGTACTCTACCTCTACTGTACTCCACTGTACTCTACCTCTACTATACTCCACTTTACTCTTTCTCTACTGTTTTCCACTGTACTCTACCTCTACTGTACTCCACCTCTAATGTGCTCCACTGTACTCTACCTCTACTGTACTCCACTGTACTCTACCTCTACTGTACTCCACTCTACTCTACCTCTACTGTGCTCTACTTTACTCCACCTCTACTGTGCTCCACTGTACTCCACTGTACTCTACCTCTACTGTACTCCACTGTACTCTACCTCTACTGTACTCCACTGTACTCTAGCTCTACTGTGCTCCACTGTACTCTACCTCTACTGTACTCCACTGTACTCGACCTCTACTGTGCTCCACTGTACTCTACCTCTAATGTGCTCCACTGTACTCTACCTCTACTGTACTCCACTGTACTCTACCTCTACTATACTCCACTGTACTCTTTCTCTACTGTACTCCACTGTACTCTACCTCTACTGTACTCCAATGTACTCTACCTCTACTGTACTCCACTCTACTCTACTCTACTGTACTCCACTGTACTCTACCTCTACTGTACTCTACCTCTACTGTGCTCCACTGTACTCTATCTCTACTGTACTCCACTGTACTCTACCTCTACTGTACTCAGCCTCTAATGTGCTCCACTGTACTCTACCTCTACTGTACTCCACTGTACTCTACCTCTACTGTACTCCACTCTACTCTACCTCTACTGTGCTCTACTGTACTCTATCTCTACTGTGCTCCACTGTACTCTACCTCTACTGTACTCCACTGTACTCTATCTCTACCTTGCTCCACTGTACTCTACTCTACTGTACTCCACTGTACTCTACCTCTACTGTACTCTACATCTACTGTGCTCTACTGTACTCTATCTCTACTGTGCTCCACTGTACTCTACCTCTACTGTACTCCACTGTACTCTACCTCTACTGTACTCCACTGTACTCTATCTCTACTGTGCTCTACTATACTCTATCTCTACTCTGCTCTACTGTACTCTACCTCTACTCTACTCCACTGTACTCTACCTCTACTGTACTCCACTGTACTCTACCTCTACTGTGCTCCACTGTACTCTACCTCTAATGTGTTCCACTGTACTCTACCTCTACTGTACTCCACTGTACTCTACCTCTACTCTACTCCACTGTACTCTACATCTACTGTGCTCCACTTTACTCTATCTCTACTGTACTCCACTGTACTCTACCTCTACTGTACTCCACCTCTAATGTGCTCCACTGTACTCTACCTCTACGGTACTCCAGTGTACTCTACCTCTACTGTACTCCACTCTACTCTACCTCTACTGTGCTCTACTGTACTCTATCTCTACTGTGCGCCACTGTACTCTACCTCTACTGTACTCCACTATACTCTACCTCTACTATACTCCACTGTACTCTTTCTCTACTGTACTCCACTGTACTCTACCTCTACTGTACTCCACTCTACTCTACCTCTACTGTGCTCTACTGTACTCTATCTCTACTGTGCTCCACTGTACTCTACCTCTACTGTACTCCACTGTACTCTACCTCTACTATACTCCACTTTACTCTTTCTCTACTGTACTCCACTGTACTCTACCTCTACTGTACTCCACTGTACTCTACCTCTACTGTACTCCACTGTACTCTACTCTACTGTACTCCACTGTACTCTACCTCTACTGTACTCTACCTCTACTGTGCTCAACTGTACTCTATCTCTACTGTACTCCACTGTACTCTACCTCTACTGTACTCCACCTCTAATGTGCTCCACTGTACTCTACCTCTACTGTACTCCACTGTACTCTACCTCTACAGTACTCCACTCTACTCTACCTCTACTGTGCTCTACTGTACTCTATCTCTACTGTGCTCCACTGTACTCTACCTCTACTGTACTCCACTGTACTCTACCTCTACTATACTACACTGTACTCTTTCTCTACTGTACTCCACTGTACTCTACCTCTACTGTACTCCACTGTACTCAACCTCAACTGTAATCCACTGTACTCTACCTCTACTGTGCTCCACTGTACTCTACCTCTACTGTACTCTACCTCTACTTTGCTCCACTGTACTCTATCTCTACTGTACTCCACTGTACTCTACCTCTACTGTACTCCACCTCTAATGTGCTCCACTGTACTCTACCTCTACTGTACTCCACTGTACTCTACCTCTACTGTACTCCACTCTACTCTACCTCTACTGTGCTCTACTTTACTCCACCTCTACTGTGCTCCACTGTACTCCACTGTACTCTACCTCTACTGTACTCCACTGTACTCTACCTCTACTGTACTCCACTGTACTCTAGCTCTACTGTGCTCCACTGTACTCTACCTCTACTGTACTCCACTGTACTCGACCTCTACTGTGCTCCACTGTACTCTACCTCTAATGTGCTCCACTGTACTCTACCTCTACTGTACTCCACTGTACTCTACCTCTACTATACTCCACTGTACTCTTTCTCTACTGTACTCCACTGTACTCTACCTCTACTGTACTCCAATGTACTCTACCTCTACTGTACTCCACTCTACTCTACTCTACTGTACTCCACTGTACTCTACCTCTACTGTACTCTACCTCTACTGTGCTCCACTGTACTCTATCTCTTTCGTACTCCACTGTACTCTACCTCTACTGTACTCAGCCTCTAATGTGCTCCACTGTACTCTACCTCTACTGTACTCCACTGTACTCTACCTCTACTGTACTCCACTCTACTCTACCTCTACTGTGCTCTACTGTACTCTATCTCTACTGTGCTCCACTGTACTCTACCTCTACTGTACTCCACTGTACTCTATCTCTACCTTGCTCCACTGTACTCTACTCTACTGTACTCCACTGTACTCTACCTCTACTGTCCTCTACATCTACTGTGCTCTACTGTACTCTATCTCTACTGTGCTCCACTGTACTCTACCTCTACTGTAATCCACTGTACTCTACCTCTACTGTACTCCACTGTACTCTATCTCTACTGTGCTCTACTGTACTCTATCTCTACTCTGCTCTACTGTACTCTACCTCTACTCTACTCCACTGTACTCTACCTCTACTGTACTCCACTGTACTCTACCTCTACTGTGCTCCACTGTACTCTACCTCTAATGTGTTCCACTGTACTCTACCTCTACTGTACTCCACTGTACTCTACCTCTACTCTACTCCACTGTACTCTACATCTACTGTGCTCCACTTTACTCTATCTCTACTGTACTCCACTGTACTCTACCTCTACTGTACTCCACCTCTAATGTGCTCCACTGTACTCTACCTCTACGGTACTCCACTGTACTCTACCTCTAGTGTACTCCACTCTATTCTACCTCTACTGTGCTCTACTGTACTCTATCTCTACTGTGCGCCACTGTACTCTACCTCTACTGTACTCCACTATACTCTACCTCTACTATACTCCACTGTACTCTTTCTCTACTGTACTCCACTGTACTCTACCTCTACTGTACTCCACTCTACTCTACCTCTACTGTGCTCTACTGTACTCTATCTCTACTGTGCTCCACTGTACTCTACCTCTACTGTACTCCACTGTACTCTACCTCTAATATACTCCACTGTACTCTTTCTCTACTGTACTCCACTGTACTCTACCTCTACTGTACTCCACTGTACTCTACCTCTACTGTACTCCACTGTACTCTACTCTACTGTACTCCACTGTACTCTACCTCTACTGTACTCTACCTCTACTGTGCTCCACTGTACTCTATCTCTACTGTACTCCACCTCTAATGTGCTCCACTGTACTCTACCTCTACTGTACTCCACTGTACTCTACCTCTATTGTACTCCACTCTACTCTACCTCTACTGTGCTCTACTGTACTCTATCTCTACTGTGCTCCACTGTACTCTACCTCTACTGTACTCCACTGTACTCTACCTCTACTATACTCCACTGTACTCTTTCTCTACTGTACTCCACTGTACTCTACCTCTACTATACTCCACTGTACTCAACCTCAACTGTACTCCACTGTACTCTACTCTACTGTACTCCACTGTACTCTACCTCTACTGTACTCCACCTCTACTGTACTCCACTGTACTCTATCTCTACTTTGCTCCACTGTACTCCACTGTACTCTACCTCTAGTATGCTCCACTGTACTCCACTGTACTCTACCTCTAGTATGCTCCACTGTACTCTACCTGTACTGTGCTCCACTGTACTCTACCTCTACTGTACTCCACTGTACTCTATCTCTACTTTGCTCCACTGTACTCTACTCTACTGTACTCCGCTGTACTCTACCTCTACTGTACTCTACCTCTACTGTGCTCTACTGCACTCTATCTCTACTGTGCTCCACTGTACTCTACCTCTACTGTACTCAACTGTACTCTACCTCTACTGTGCTCCACTGTACTCTACCTCTACTGTACTCCACTGTACTCTACCTCTACTGTGCTACACTGTACTCTATCTCTACTGTACTCCACTGTGCTCTACCTCTACTGTACTCCACCTCTAATGAGCTCCACTGTACTCTACCTCTACTGTACTCCACTCTACTCTACCTCTACTGTACTCCACTCTACTCTACCTCTACTGTGCTCTACTGTACTCTATCTCTACTGTGCTCCACTGTACTCTATCTCTATTGAACTCCACTGTACTCTACCTCTACTGTACTCTACTGTTCTCTACCTCTACTGTACTCTACTGTACTCCACATCTGCTCTGCTCCACTGTAATCCACTATACTGTACCTCTACTGTGCTCCACTGCACTCTACCTTTACTTTGCTCCACTGTACTCTACCTCTACTGTACTCCACTGTGCTCTACCTCTACTGTACTCTACTGTACTCCACCTCTACTGTGCTCCACTGTACTCCACTGTACTCTACCTCTACTGTGCTCCACTGTACTCTACCTCTACTGTACTCCACTGTACTCTACCTCTACTGAGCTCCACTGTACTCTACCTCTAATGTGCTCCACTGTACTCTACCTCTACTGTGCTCCACTGTACTCTACATCTACTGTACTCCACTGTACTCTATCTCTACTGTATTCCACTGTACTCTACCTCTACTGTACTCCACCTCTAATGTGCTCCACTGTACTCTACCTCTACTATACTCCACTGTACTCTTTCTCTACTGTACTCCACTGTACTCTACCTCTACTGTACTCCACTGTACTCTACCTCTACTGTACTCCACTCTACTCTACTCTACTGTACTCCACTGTACTCTACCTCTACTGTACTCTACCTCTACTGTGATCCACTGTACTCTATCTCTACTGTACTCCACTGTACTCTACCTCTACTGTACTCCACCTCTAATGTGCTCCACTGTACTCTACCTCTACTGTACTCCACTGTACTCTACCTCTACTGTACTCCACTCTACTCTACCTCTACTGTGCTCTACTGTACTCTATCTCTACTGTGCTCCACTGTACTCTACCTCTACTGTACTCCACTGTACTCTATCTCTACCTTGCTCCACTGTACTCTACTCTACTGTACTCCACTGTACTCTACATCTACTGTACTCTACATCTACTGTGCTCTACTGTACTCTATCTCTACTGTGCTCCACTGTACTCTACCTCTACTGTACTCCACTGTACTCTACCTCTACTGTACTCCACTGTACTCTACCTCTACTGTACTCCACTCTACTCTACTCTACTGTACTCCACTGTACTCTACCTCTACTGTACTCTACCTCTACTGTGCTCCACTGTACTCTATCTCTACTGTACTCCACTGTACTCTACCTCTACTGTACTCCACCTCTAATGTGCTCCACTGTACTCTACCTCTACTGTACTCCACTGTACTCTACCTCTAATGTACTCCACTCTACTCTACCTCTACTGTGCTCTACTGTACTCTATCTCTACTGTGCTCCACTGTACTCTACCTCTACTGTACTCCACTGTACTCTATCTCTACCTTGCTCCACTGTACTCTACTCTACTGTACTCCACTGTACTCTACCTCTACTGTACTCTACATCTACTGTGCTCTACTGTACTCTATCTCTACTGTGCTCCACTGTACTCTACCTCTACTGTACTCCACTGTACTCTACCTCTACTGTACTCCACTGTACTCTATCTCTACTGTGCTCTACTGTACTCTATCTCTACTCTGCTCTACTGTACTCTACCTCTACTCTACTCCACTGTACTCTACCTCTACTGTACTCCACTGTACTCTACCTCTACTGTGCTCCACTGTACTCTACCTCTAATGTGTTCCACTGTACTCTACCTCTACTGTACTCCACTGTACTCTACCTCTACTCTACTCCACTGTACTCTACATCTACTGTGCTCCACTTTACTCTATCTCTACTGTACTCCACTGTACTCTACCTCTACTGTACTTCACCTCTAATGTGCTCCACTGTACTCTACCTCTACGGTACTCCACTGTACTCTACCTCTACTGTACTCCACTCTACTCTACCTCTACTGTGCTCTACTGTACTCTATCTCTACTGTGCGCCACTGTACTCTACCTCTACTGTACTCCACTATACTCTACCTCTACTATACTCCACTGTACTCTTTCTCTACTGTACTCCACTGTACTCTACCTCTACTGTACTCCACTCTACTCTACCTCTACTGTGCTCTACTGTACTCTATCTCTACTGTGCTCCACTGTACTCTACCTCTACTGTACTCCACTGTACTCTACTTCTAATATACTCCACTGTACTCTTTCTCTACTGTACTCCACTGTACTCTACCTCTACTGTACTCCACTGTACTCTACCTCTACTGTACTCCACTGTACTCTACTCTACTGTACTCCACTGTACTCTACCTCTACTGTACTCTACCTCTACTGTGCTCCACTGTACTCTATCTCTACTGTACTCCACCTCTAATGTGCTCCACTGTACTCTACCTCTACTGTACTCCACTGTACTCTATCTCTATTGTACTCCACTCTACTCTACCTCTACTGTGCTCTACTGTACTCTATCTCTACTGTGCTCCACTGTACTCTACCTCTACTGTACTCCACTGTACTCTACCTCTACTATACTCCACTGTACTCTTTCTCTACTGTACTCCACTGTACTCTACCTCTACTATACTCCACTGTACTCAACCTCAACTGTACTCCACTGTACTCTACTCTACTGTACTCCACTGTACTCTACCTCTACTGTACTCCACCTCTACTGTACTCCACTGTCCTCTATCTCTACTTTGCTCCACTGTACTCCACTGTACTCTAACTCTAGTATGCTCCACTGTACTCCACTGTACTCTACCTCTAGTATGCTCCACTGTACTCTACCTGTACTGTGCTCCACTGTACTCTACCTCTACTGTACTCCACTGTACTCTATCTCTACTTTGCTCCACTGTACTCTACTCTACTGTACTCCGCTGTACTCTACCTCTACTGTACTCTACCTCTACTGTGCTCTACTGCACTCTATCTCTACTGTGCTCCACTGTACTCTACCTCTACTGTACTCCACTGTACTCTACCTCTACTGTGCTCCACTGTACTCTACTTCTACTGTACTCCACTGTACTCTACCTCTACTGTGCTACACTGTACTCTATCTCTACTGTACTCCACTGTACTCTACCTCTACTGTACTCTACCTCTACTGTGATCCACTGTACTCTATCTCTACTGTACTCCACTGTACTCTACCTCTACTGTACTCCACCTCTAATGTGCTCCACTGTACTCTACCTCTACTGTACTCCACTGTACTCTACCTCTACTGTACTCCACTCTACTCTACCTCTACTGTGCTCTACTGTACTCTATCTCTACTGTGCTCCACTGTACTCTACCTCTACTGTACTCCACTGTACTCTATCTCTACCTTGCTCCACTGTACTCTACTCTACTGTACTCCACTGTACTCTACCTCTACTGTACTCTACATCTACTGTGCTCTACTGTACTCTATCTCTACTGTGCTCCACTGTACTCTACCTCTACTGTACTCCACTGTACTCTACCTCTACTGTACTCCACTGTACTCTATCTCTACTGTGCTCAACTGTACTCTATCTCTACTCTGCTCTACTGTACTCTACCTCTACTCTACTCCACTGTACTCTACCTCTACTGTACTCCACTGTACTCTACCTCTGCTGTGCTCCACTGTACTCTACCTCTAATGTGTTCCACTGTACTCTACCTCTACTGTACTCCACTGTACTCTACCTCTACTCTACTCCACTGTACTCTACATCTACTGTGCTCCACTTTACTCTATCTCTACTGTACTCCACTGTACTCTACCTCTACTGTACTCCACCTCTAATGTGCTCCACTGTACTCTACCTCTACGGTACTCCACTGTACTCTACCTCTACTGTACTCCACTCTACTCTACCTCTACTGTGCTCTACTGTACTCTATCTCTACTGTGCGCCACTGTACTCTACCTCTACTGTACTCCACTATACTCTACCTCTACTATACTCCGCTGTACTCTTTCTCTACTGTACTCCACTGTACTCTACCTCTACTGTACTCCACTCTACTCTACCTCTACTGTGCTCTACTGTACTCTATCTCTACTGTGCTCCACTGTACTCTACCTCTACTGTACTCCACTGTACTCTACCTCTAATATACTCCACTGTACTCTTTCTCTACTGTACTCCACTGTACTCTACCTCTACTGTGCTCCACTGTACTCTATCTCTACTGTATTCCACTGTACTCTACCTCTACTGTACTCCACCTCTAATGTGCTCCACTGTACTCTACCTCTACTGTACTCCACTGTACTCTACCTCTACTGTACTCCACTCTACTCTACCTCTACTGTGCTCTACTGTACTCTATCTCTACTGTGCTCCACTGTACTCTACCTCTACTGTACTCCACTGTACTCTACCTCTACTATACTCCACTTTACTCTTTCTCTACTGTACTCCACTGTACTCTACCTCTACTGTACTCCACTGTACTCTACCTCTACTGTACTCCACTGTACTCTACTCTACTGTACTCCACTGTACTCTACCTCTACTGTACTCTACCTCTACTGTGCTCCACTGTACTCTATCTCTACTGTACTCCACTGTACTCTACCTCTACTGTACTCCACCTCTAATGTGCTCCACTGTACTCTACCTCTACTGTACTCCACTGTACTCTACCTCTACTGTACTCCACTCTACTCTACCTCTACTGTGCTCTACTGTACTCTATCTCTACTGTGCTCCACTGTACTCTACCTCTACTGTACTCCACTGTACTCTACCTCTACTATACTACACTGTACTCTTTCTCTACTGTACTCCACTGTACTCTACCTCTACTGTACTCCACTGTACTCAACCTCAACTGTACTCCACTGTACTCTACCTCTACTGTGCTCCACTGTACTCTACCTCTACTGTACTCTACCTCTACTTTGCTCCACTGTACTCTATCTCTACTGTACTCCACTGTACTCTACCTCTACTGTACTCCACCTCTAATGTGCTCCACTGTACTCTACCTCTACTGTACTCCACTGTACTCTACCTCTACTGTACTCCACTCTACTCTACCTCTACTGTGCTCTACTTTACTCCACCTCTACTGTGCTCCACTGTACTCCACTGTACTCTACCTCTACTGTACTCCACTGTACTCTACCTCTACTGTACTCCACTGTACTCTAGCTCTACTGTGCTCCACTGTACTCTACCTCTACTGTACTCCACTGTACTCTACCTCTACTGTGCTCCACTGTACTCTACCTCTAATGTGCTCCACTGTACTCTACCTCTACTGTACTCCACTGTACTCTACCTCTACTATACTCCACTGTACTCTTTCTCTACTGTACTCCACTGTACTCTACCTCTACTGTACTCCAATGTACTATACCTCTACTGTACTCCACTCTACTCTACTCTACTGTACTCCACTGTACTCTACCTCTACTGTACTCTACCTCTACTGTGCTCCACTGTACTCTATCTCTACTGTACTCCACTGTACTCTACCTCTACTGTACTCCACCTCTAATGTGCTCCACTGTACTCTATCTCTACTGTGCTCCACTGTACTCTACCTCTACTGTACTCCACTGTACTCTATCTCTACCTTGCTCCACTGTACTCTACTCTACTGTACTCCACTGTACTCTACCTCTACTGTACTCTACATCTACTGTGCTCTACTGTACTCTATCTCTACTGTGCTCCACTGTACTCTACCTCTACTGTACTCCACTGTACTCTACCTCTACTGTACTCCACTGTACTCTATCTCTACTGTGCTCTACTCTACTCTATCTCTACTCTGCTCTACTGTACTCTACCTCTACTCTACTCCACTGTACTCTACCTCTACTGTACTCCACTGTACTCTACCTCTACTGTGCTCCACTGTACTCTACCTCTAATGTGTTCCACTGTACTCTACCTCTACTGTACTCCACTGTACTCTACCTCTACTCTACTCCACTGTACTCTACATCTACTGTGCTCCACTTTACTCTATCTCTACTGTACTCCACTGTACTCTACCTCTACTGTACTCCACCTCTAATGTGCTCCACTGTACTCTACCTCTACGGTACTCCACTGTACTCTACCTCTACTGTACTCCACTGTACTCTACCTCTACTGTACTCCACTCTACTCTACTCTACTGTACTCCACTGTACTCTACCTCTACTGTACTCTACCTCTACTGTGATCCACTGTACTCTATCTCTACTGTACTCCACTGTACTCTACCTCTACTGTACTCCACCTCTAATGTGCTCCACTGTACTCTACCTCTACTGTACTCCACTGTACTCTACCTCTACTGTACTCCACTCTACTCTACCTCTACTGTGCTCTACTGTACTCTATCTCTACTGTGCTCCACTGTACTCTACCTCTACTGTACTCCACTGTACTCTATCTCTACCTTGCTCCACTGTACTCTACTCTACTGTACTCCACTGTACTCTACATCTACTGTACTCTACATCTACTGTGCTCTACTGTACTCTATCTCTACTGTGCTCCACTGTACTCTACCTCTACTGTACTCCACTGTACTCTACCTCTACTGTACTCCACTGTACTCTATCTCTACTGTGCTCTACTGTACTCTATCTCTACTCTGCTCTACTGTACTCTACCTCTACTCTACTCCACTGTACTCTACCTCTACTGTACTCCACTGTACTCTACCTCTACTGTGCTCCACTGTACTCTACCTCTAATGTGTTCCACTGTACTCTACCTCTACTGTACTCCACTGTACTCTACCTCTACTCTACTCCACTGTACTCTACATCTACTGTGCTCCACTTTACTCTATCTCTACTGTACTCCACTGTACTCTACCTCTACTGTACTCCACCTCTAATGTGCTCCACTGTACTCTACCTCTACGGTACTCCACTGTACTCTACCTCTACTGTACTCCACTCTACTCTACCTCTACTGTGCTCTACTGTACTCTATCTCTACTGTGCGCCACTGTACTCTACCTCTACTGTACTCCACTATACTCTACCTCTACTATACTCCACTGTACTCTTTCTCTACTGTACTCCACTGTACTCTACCTCTACTGTACTCCACTCTACTCTACCTCTACTGTGCTCTACTGTACTCTATCTCTACTGTGCTCCACTGTACTCTACCTCTACTGTGCTCCACTGTACTCTATCTCTACTGTATTCCACTGTACTCTACCTCTACTGTACTCCACCTCTACTGTGCTCCACTGTACTCTACCTCTACTGTACTCCACCTCTAATGTGCTCCACTGTACTCTACCTCTACTGTACTCCACTGTACTCTACCTCTACTGTACTCCACTCTACTCTACCTCTACTGTGCTCTACTGTACTCTATATCTACTGTGCTCCACTGTACTCTACCTCTACTGTACTCCACTGTACTCTACCTCTACTATACTCCACTTTACTCTTTCTCTACTGTACTCCACTGTACTCTACCTCTACTGTACTCCACTGTACTCTACCTCTACTGTACTCCACTGTACTCTACTCTACTGTACTCCACTGTACTCTACCTCTACTGTACTCTACCTCTACTGTGCTCCACTGTACTCTATCTCTACTGTACTCCACTGTACTCTACCTCTACTGTACTCCACCTCTAATGTGCTCCACTGTACTCTACCTCTACTGTACTCCACTGTACTCTACCTCTACTGTACTCCACTCTACTCTACCTCTACTGTGCTCTACTGTACTCTATCTCTACTGTGCTCCACTGTACTCTACCTCTACTGTACTCCACCTCTAATGTGCTCCACTGTACTCTACCTCTACTTTACTCCACTGTACTCTACCTCTACTGTACTCCACCTCTAATGTGCTCCACTGTACTCTACCTCTACTGTACTCCACTGTACTCTACCTCTACTGTGCTCCACTCTACTCTACCTCTACTGTGCTCTACTTTACTCCACCTCTACTGTGCTCCACTGTACTCCACTGTACTCTACCTCTACTGTACTCCACTGTACTCTACCTCTACTGTGCTCCACTCTACTCTACCTCTACTGTGCTCTACTTTACTCTACCTCTACTGTGCTCCACTGTACTCTATCTCTACTGTACTCCACTGTACTCTACCTCTACTGTACTCCACCTCTAATGTGCTCCACTGTACTCTACCTCTACTGTACTCCACTGTACTCTACCTCTACTGTGCTCCACTCTACTCTACCTCTACTGTGCTCTACTTTACTCCACCTCTACTGTGCTCCACTGTACTCCACTGTACTCTACCTCTACTGTACTCCACTGTACTCTACCTCTACTGTGCTCCACTGTACTCTACATCTACTGTACTCTACATCTACTGTGCTCTACTGTACTCTATCTCTACTGTGCTCCACTGTACTCTACCTCTACTGTACTCCACTGTACTCTACCTCTACTGTACTCCACTGTACTCTATCTCTACTGTGCTCTACTGTACTCTATCTCTACTCTGCTCTACTGTACTCTACCTCTACTCTACTCCACTGTACTCTACCTCTACTGTACTCCACTGTACTCTACCTCTACTGTGCTCCACTGTACTCTACCTCTAATGTGTTCCACTGTACTCTACCTCTACTGTACTCCACTGTACTCTACCTCTACTCTACTCCACTGTACTCTACATCTACTGTGCTCCACTTTACTCTATCTCTACTGTACTCCACTGTACTCTACCTCTACTGTACTCCACCTCTAATGTGCTCCACTGTACTCTACCTCTACGGTACTCCACTGTACTGTACTCTACCTCTACTGTACTCCACTCTACTCTACCTCTACTGTGCTCTACTGTACTCTATCTCTACTGTGCGCCACTGTACTCTACCTCTACTGTACTCCACTATACTCTACCTCTACTATACTCCACTGTACTCTTTCTCTACTGTACTCCACTGTACTCTACCTCTACTGTACTCCACTCTACTCTACCTCTACTGTGCTCTACTGTACTCTATCTCTACTGTGCTCCACTGTACTCTACCTCTACTGTACTCCACTGTACTCTACCTCTAATATACTCCACTGTACTCTTTCTCTACTGTACTCCACTGTACTCTACCTCTACTGTACTCCACTGTACTCTACCTCTACTGTACTCCACTGTACTCTACTCTACTGTACTCCACTGTACTCTACCTCTACTGTACTCCACCTCTAATGTGCTCCACTGTACTCTACCTCTACTGTACTCCACTGTACTCTACCTCTACTGTACTCCACTCTACTCTACCTCTACTGTGCTCTACTTTACTCCACCTCTACTGTGCTCCACTGTACTCCACTGTACTCTACCTCTACTGTACTCCACTGTACTCTACCTCTACTGTACTCCACTGTACTCTAGCTCTACTGTGCTCCACTGTACTCTACCTCTACTGTACTCCACTGTACTCGACCTCTACTGTGCTCCACTGTACTCTACCTCTAATGTGCTCCACTGTACTCTACCTCTACTGTACTCCACTGTACTCTACCTCTACTGTACTCCACTGTACTCTTTCTCTACTGTACTCCACTGTACTCTACCTCTACTGTACTCCAATGTACTCTACCTCTACTGTACTCCACTCTACTCTACTCTACTGTACTCCACTGTACTCTACCTCTACTGTACTCTACCTCTACTGTGCTCCACTGTACTCTATCTCTTTCGTACTCCACTGTACTCTACCTCTACTGTACTCAGCCTCTAATGTGCTCCACTGTACTCTACCTCTACTGTACTCCACTGTACTCTACCTCTACTGTACTCCACTCTACTCTACCTCTACTGTGCTCTACTGTACTCTATCTCTACTGTGCTCCACTGTACTCTACCTCTACTGTACTCCACTGTACTCTATCTCTACCTTGCTCCACTGTACTCTACTCTACTGTACTCCACTGTACTCTACCTCTACTGTCCTCTACATCTACTGTGCTCTACTGTACTCTATCTCTACTGTGCTCCACTGTACTCTACCTCTACTGTAATCCACTGTACTCTACCTCTACTGTACTCCACTGTACTCTATCTCTACTGTGCTCTACTGTACTCTATCTCTACTCTGCTCTACTGTACTCTACCTCTACTCTACTCCACTGTACTCTACCTCTACTGTACTCCACTGTACTCTACCTCTACTGTGCTCCACTGTACTCTACCTCTAATGTGTTCCACTGTACTCTACCTCTACTGTACTCCACTGTACTCTACCTCTACTCTACTCCACTGTACTCTACATCTACTGTGCTCCACTTTACTCTATCTCTACTGTACTCCACTGTACTCTACCTCTACTGTACTCCACCTCTAATGTGCTCCACTGTACTCTACCTCTACGGTACTCCACTGTACTCTACCTCTACTGTACTCCACTCTACTCTACCTCTACTGTGCTCTACTGTACTCTATCTCTACTGTGCGCCACTGTACTCTACCTCTACTGTACTCCACTAGACTCTACCTCTACTATACTCCACTGTACTCTTTCTCTACTGTACTCCACTGTACTCTACCTCTACTGTACTCCACTCTACTCTACCTCTACTGTGCTCTACTGTACTCTATCTCTACTGTGCTCCACTGTACTCTACCTCTACTGTACTCCACTGTACTCTACCTCTAATATACTCCACTGTACTCTTTCTCTACTGTACTCCACTGTACTCTACCTCTACTGTACTCCACTGTACTCTACCTCTACTGTACTCCACTGTACTCTACTCTACTGTACTCCACTGTACTCTACCTCTACTGTACTCTACCTCTACTGTGCTCCACTGTACTCTATCTCTACTGTACTCCACCTCTAATGTGCTCCACTGTACTCTACCTCTACTGTACTCCACTGTACTCTACCTCTATTGTACTCCACTCTACTCTACCTCTACTGTGCTTTACTGTACTCTATCTCTACTGTGCTCCACTGTACTCTACCTCTACTGTACTCCACTGTACTCTACCTCTACTATACTCCACTGTACTCTTTCTCTACTGTACTCCACTGTACTCTACCTCTACTATACTCCACTGTACTCAACCTCAACTGTACTCCACTGTACTCTACTCTACTGTACTCCACTGTACTCTACCTCTACTGTACTCCACCTCTACTGTACTCCACTGTACTCTATCTCTACTTTGCTCCACTGTACTCCACTGTACTCTACCTCTAGTATGCTCCACTGTACTCCACTGTACTCTGCCTCTAGTATGCTCCACTGTACTCTACCTGTACTGTGCTCCACTGTACTCTACCTCTACTGTACTCCACTGTACTCTATCTCTACTTTGCTCCACTGTACTCTACTCTACTGTACTCCGCTGTACTCTACCTCTACTGTACTCTACCTCTACTGTGCTCTACTGCACTCTATCTCTACTGTGCTCCACTGTACTCTACCTCTACTGTACTCAACTGTACTCTACCTCTACTGTGCTCCACTGTACTCTACCTCTACTGTACTCCACTGTACTCTACCTCTACTGTGCTACACTGTACTCTATCTCTACTGTACTCCACTGTGCTCTACCTCTACTGTACTCCACCTCTAATGAGCTCCACTGTACTCTACCTCTACTGTACTCCACTCTACTCTACCTCTACTGTACTCCACTCTACTCTACCTCTACTGTGCTCTACTGTACTCTATCTCTACTGTGCTCCACTGTACTCTATCTCTATTGAACTCCACTGTACTCTACCTCTACTGTACTCTACTGTTCTCTACCTCTACTGTACTCTACTGTACTCCACATCTGCTCTGCTCCACTGTAATCCACTATACTCTACCTCTACTGTGCTCCACTGCACTCTACCTTTACTTTGCTCCACTGTACTCTACCTCTACTGTACTCCACTGTGCTCTACCTCTACTGTACTCTACTGTACTCCACCTCTACTGTGCTCCACTGTACTCCACTGTACTCTACCTCTACTGTGCTCCACTGTACTCTACCTCTACTGTACTCCACTGTGTACTCTACCTCTACTGAGCTCCACTGTACTCTACCTCTAATGTGCTCCACTGTACTCTACCTCTACTGTGCTCCACTGTACTCTACATCTACTGTACTCCACTGTACTCTATCTCTACTGTATTCCACTGTACTCTACCTCTACTGTACTCCACCTCTAATGTGCTCCACTGTACTCTACCTCTACTATACTCCACTGTACTCTTTCTCTACTGTACTCCACTGTACTCTACCTCTACTGTACTCCACTGTACTCTACCTCTACTGTACTCCACTCTACTCTACTCTACTGTACTCCACTGTACTCTACCTCTACTGTACTCTACATCTACTGTGATCCACTGTACTCTATCTCTACTGTACTCCACTGTACTCTACCTCTACTGTACTCCACCTCTAATGTGCTCCACTGTACTCTACCTCTACTGTACTCCACTGTACTCTACCTCTACTGTACTCCACTCTACTCTACCTCTACTGTGCTCTACTGTACTCTATCTCTACTGTGCTCCACTGTACTCTACCTCTACTGTACTCCACTGTACTCTATCTCTACCTTGCTCCACTGTACTCTACTCTACTGTACTCCACTGTACTCTACATCTACTGTACTCTACATCTACTGTGCTCTACTGTACTCTATCTCTACTGTGCTCCACTGTACTCTACCTCTACTGTACTCCACTGTACTCTACCTCTACTGTACTCCACTGTACTCTACCTCTACTGTACTCCACTCTACTCTACTCTACTGTACTCCACTGTACTCTACCTCTACTGTACTCTACCTCTACTGTGCTCCACTGTACTCTATCTCTACTGTACTCCACTGTACTCTACCTCTACTGTACTCCACCTCTAATGTGCTCCACTGTACTCTACCTCTACTGTACTCCACTGTACTCTACCTCTAATGTACTCCACTCTACTCTACCTCTACTGTGCTCTACTGTACTCTATCTCTACTGTGCTCCACTGTACTCTACCTCTACTGTACTCCACTGTACTCTATCTCTACCTTGCTCCACTGTACTCTACTCTACTGTACTCCACTGTACTCTACCTCTACTGTACTCTACATCTACTGTGCTCTACTGTACTCTATCTCTACTGTGCTCCACTGTACTCTACCTCTACTGTACTCCACTGTACTCTACCTCTACTGTACTCCACTGTACTCTATCTCTACTGTGCTCTACTGTACTCTATCTCTACTCTGCTCTACTGTACTCTACCTCTACTCTACTCCACTGTACTCTACCTCTACTGTACTCCACTGTACTCTACCTCTACTGTGCTCCACTGTACTCTACCTCTAATGTGTTCCACTGTACTCTACCTCTACTGTACTCCACTGTACTCTACCTCTACTCTACTCCACTGTACTCTACATCTACTGTGCTCCACTTTACTCTATCTCTACTGTACTCCACTGTACTCTACCTCTACTGTACTCCACCTCTAATGTGCTCCACTGTACTCTACCTCTACGGTACTCCACTGTACTCTACCTCTACTGTACTCCACTCTACTCTACCTCTACTGTGCTCTACTGTACTCTATCTCTACTGTGCGCCACTGTACTCTACCTCTACTGTACTCCACTATACTCTACCTCTACTATACTCCACTGTACTCTTTCTCTACTGTACTCCACTGTACTCTACCTCTACTGTACTCCACTCTACTCTACCTCTACTGTGCTCTACTGTACTCTATCTCTACTGTGCTCCACTGTACTCTACCTCTACTGTACTCCACTGTACTCTACTTCTAATATACTCCACTGTACTCTTTCTCTACTGTACTCCACTGTACTCTACCTCTACTGTACTCCACTGTACTCTACCTCTACTGTACTCCACTGTACTCTACTCTACTGTACTCCACTGTACTCTACCTCTACTGTACTCTACCTCTACTGTGCTCCACTGTACTCTATCTCTACTGTACTCCACCTCTAATGTGCTCCACTGTACTCTACCTCTACTGTACTCCACTGTACTCTACCTCTATTGTACTCCACTCTACTCTACCTCTACTGTGCTCTACTGTACTCTATCTCTACTGTGCTCCACTGTACTCTACCTCTACTGTACTCCACTGTACTCTACCTCTACTATACTCCACTGTACTCTTTCTCTACTGTACTCCACTGTACTCTACCTCTACTATACTCCACTGTACTCAACCTCAACTGTACTCCACTGTACTCTACTCTACTGTACTCCACTGTACTCTACCTCTACTGTACTCCACCTCTACTGTACTCCACTGCCCTCTATCTCTACTTTGCTCCACTGTACTCCACTGTACTCTACCTCTAGTATGCTCCACTGTACTCCACTGTACTCTACCTCTAGTATGCTCCACTGTACTCTACCTGTACTGTGCTCCACTGTACTCTACCTCTACTGTACTCCACTGTACTCTATCTCTACTTTGCTCCACTGTACTCTACTCTACTGTACTCCGCTGTACTCTACCTCTACTGTACTCTACCTCTACTGTGCTCTACTGCACTCTATCTCTACTGTGCTCCACTGTACTCTACCTCTACTGTACTCCACTGTACTCTACCTCTACTGTGCTCCACTGTACTCTACTTCTACTGTACTCCACTGTACTCTACCTCTACTGTGCTACACTGTACTCTATCTCTACTGTACTCCACTGTGCTCTACCTCTACTGTACTCCACCTCTAATGAGCTCCACTGTACTCTACCTCTACTGTACTCCACTCTACTCTACCTCTACTGTACTCCACTCTACTCTACCTCTACTGTGCTCTACTGTACTCTATCTCTACTGTGCTCCACTGTACTCTATCTCTATTGAACTCCACTGTACTCTACCTCTACTTTACTCTACTGTTCTCTACCTCTACTGTACTCTACTGTACTCCACATCTGCTCTGCTCCACTGTAATCCACTATACTCTACCTCTACTGTGCTCCACTGTACTCTACCTTTACTTTGATCCACTGTACTCTACCTCTACTGTACTCCACTGTGCTCTACCTCTACTGTACTCTACTGTACTCCACCTCTACTGTGCTCCACTGTACTCCACTGTACTCTACCTCTACTGTGCTCCACTGTACTCTACCTCTACTGTACTCCACTGTACTCTACCTCTACTGAGCTCCACTGTACTCTACCTCTAATGTGCTCCACTGTACTCTACCTCTACTGTGCTCCACTGTACTCTACCTCTACTTTACTCCACTGTACTCTATCTCTACTGTATTCCACTGTACTCTACCTCTACTGTACTCCACCTCTAATGTGCTCCACTGTACTCTACCTCTACTATACTCCACTGTACTCTTTCTCTACTGTACTCCACTGTACTCTACCTCTACTGTACTCCACTGTACTCTACCTCTACTGTACTCCACTCTACTCTACTCTACTGTACTCCACTGTACTCTACCTCTACTGTACTCTACCTCTACTGTGATCCACTGTACTCTATCTCTACTGTACTCCACTGTACTCTACCTCTACTGTACTCCACCTCTAATGTGCTCCACTGTACTCTACCTCTACTGTACTCCACTGTACTCTACCTCTACTGTACTCCACTCTACTCTACCTCTACTGTGCTCTACTGTACTCTATCTCTACTGTGCTCCACTGTACTCTACCTCTACTGTACTCCACTGTACTCTATCTCTACCTTGCTCCACTGTACTCTACTCTACTGTACTCCACTGTACTCTACCTCTACTGTACTCTACATCTACTGTGCTCTACTGTACTCTATCTCTACTGTGCTCCACTGTACTCTACCTCTACTGTACTCCACTGTACTCTACCTCTACTGTACTCCACTGTACTCTATCTAATAAAATACCTTTTATTTAAAAGGCGCCTTTCAGGGCACTCAAGGACACCGTACAATATAAAACAGAGCAACAAATACAGAACAGACAAAGCACTACATTACAACTACGCATCAAACAATCATATCATTAAAAGCTAATCTAAACAAATACGTTTTTATCTGAGCTTTAAAATGGGAAATTGAATCCATTTGACGAATGTGCAGTGGTAAGGCATTCCACAGTTTAGGCGCCACACAACTAAAAGATCTACCACCATAGGAACTCAGTTTGAAGTTTGGAACAGACAATAATTCAGCAGAAGAGGATCTCAGAGAACGTGAAGGTCTATACAAATGAAGAAGATCTAACAAATATTGAGGTGCCGAATTATGAAGAGCTTTATATGTAAGGAGCAATAGTTTGTAATGTATACGGTGACGAACAGGGAGCCAGTGCAATTGGTAAAGAGTTGGAGTTATATGCTCAAAAATACGTGAGTGAGTAACAATCCTGGCTGCTGAGTTTTGGATTAACTGTAGTCTATGTAGTTGTTTTTCAGGGATACCAAATAAAAGAGAATTGCAGTAATCGATCCGAGATGTTACCAAGGCATGAATAAGTACTTCGGTACAGTGTTGAGAAAGTGAAGAACGAAGTCTAGCAATATTACGTAAATGAAAAGATGCAGCACGTGAAATTGTATTAATATGAGAACTAAAAGAAAGCAAACCATCAAATATGACCCCAAGACTTTTCACCTGAGTGGAGAAGTTAACTGAGCAATTATCAATAAACAAAGTAAAGGGTTGAGCTTTAGATAGAACAGACCTAGACCCAACAAGAAGGGCTTCGGTTTTATTAGAATTTAACTTTAGAAAATTATTAGTCATCCATATGTTAACATCCTGCAAACATTTAGTAAGGTTAGATGGGAGATGAGAAGCAGTAGGTTTTGTGGATATATATACTTGTGTGTCGTCAGCATAAAAATGAAAACGAATACCATAAGAATGAAAAATATGACCAAGGGGTAGAATATAAAGAATAAATAAAAGGGGACCCAACACTGACCCCTGCGGAACACCGTGAGTGACTAAGATAGGCTCTGAACGAGCCGTCTTAATCTGTACGAATTGTTTCCTGTCGCATAAATATGAGGAAAACCACAGAAGAACATTACTAGCTACTCCAATACAAGCCAATCGTTCCAGTAATACTGAATGACTAATAGTGTCAAAGGCAGCACTAATATCCAAAAGAATCAGAATAGACAAGAAACCAGAATCAGCAGCCAAGAGAAGATCGTTTGTAACTTTAACAAGAGCAGTTTCAGTACTATGGTTCGATCTAAATCCCGACTGAAAATGCTCAAAAATGTCATTGTCTTGTAAGTATGACTCAAGTTGAGTTGCGACTATTCTTTCAAGTATCTTAGATATAAAAGGAAGATTAGAAATGGGCCTATAATTCTTTAGATCATTAGGATCAGCACCAGGTTTTTTGAGAATTGGAGTGATAGAAGCCATTTTTAAAGATGAAGGAACGGTAGCAGTAGACAATGATGAACAAACTATAGCAGTAATAATAGGAGCAATTGAATGAATACAAGACTTAACTAAGACAGTAGGTAAAGGATCTAGTGAGCAAGTAGAAGACTTAGACTTAATGATTAGCTTAGTAATGGAATCAACTGAAGGCAGCTCAAAATTAGAGAAAGTACATGCAGAACAACTAATATGATTATTACAAACATTTTGGTAATCACTAGACATTAAGTTAGATTGAAGTAGTTCTTGATGTATACTCTCAATCTTAGATCTAAAAAAATTTGAAACAGATTCACATTGACAGGGAGAAAGTGAAACAGAATTGTGAGGTTTCAACAGTTTGTTAATAGTACTGAATAAAGTCCTTGTATTACTTTGTCCATTGGCAATGATATTCGCATAAAAAGATGATTTTGCTCTTTCCACATCCGCCTTATATGAAACCAGATGCTCAGAATACATCTGTTTGTGTACTTCAAGACCGGTTCGTTTGCATAGTCTCTCAAGTCGACGACCTAAAGCCTTTTGGTGACGGAGCTCAGAAGAATACCAAGGAGAGGAGTTGACAAAAGATACAGTACGAGTTCTCACAGGAGCCACATTGTCAAGTATATGAGACAAACTGTTATTATAAAAATTTACCAAGTCAGATGCAGGATAATTAAAGCAGCATCTGTTTACAGAGTAATCAATCATTCCATCCAGAACATCAAGATCAATATTCTTAATATTACGAAATGAAACAGAGCGTTGTGGGTTAACTTTAGACAATGGAAGGGAGATATTAAAAAAAATAGGCTTATGATCTGAGATAGAAGATTCATAAGTAAAGTTAAAAGGCTTGACACCTGAACAACATACAAGATCTAAAATATGTCCCTTGCTATGTGTTGGAAAATTAACATACTGCACAAAGTCAGCACAATCCAGAATTGATTTAAGATCTTTATATTGAGTATTAGTGGTGTTGTCAAAATGAATGTTAAAATCTCCCATCAACACGATGTTCGGAGACAGGGTACATAGATGTGTTAAGATGGTAGAAAATTCTGTAAAAAATAAGGTCATAGTAGATGCCTTTGGTGGTCTATAAATTGCGACAACAATAGTGGGAGTTGAGCTTTTGAGTTGTACGGCCAGAATTTCAAATGATGATGGCTCTGATATAGAAATCGGACAAACTTTATAGCAGTCACGATGAATAAGTGCAAGACCACCCCCTTTTCCAGAGCAGCGAGGTTTGCATGTGTAGGAATATCCAACAGGTGTTGCTTGATTTAAATAAAAAAAGTCATTAGGCTTCTGCCAAGTCTCAGTTAAGGACATAAAATCAGTGTTTTTATCTGTAATAAGTTCGTGAATAACAGATGTCTTATTGTTGAGTGACCGAACGTTAAAAAGAGTAAAGCAGAGTGGGGAAGGCTTAAAATCTGACCTGGGCACCCGAGCGAGCACTTCATAATCGACCGACCTCCCAGCATTTTTAGGCAGTCTTGGATTTAAAGACCAGAAAGACCGAATTTGTCCACCACGTTCAGGATTGGCAGAGTTGGTTCTGACATTCCGATGAGACCCGCGATGCATGTATTTCGGTCGGCGTAGTAGATCCAGATGATGCAGCAACGGCGGAGTTGTAGTTAACGTTACAGGTCTGAGTTTGTACAGATCTGCCACCGAGTACACCAGTCGAGGAGCAGCGCTAAACACCACGGAGGAGAAAATAATCCACATCAGCAGCTTGAAGAACCACATGATGAAGTCTTGATGAGTTATGACAAAGATGAAGGCTGAGCTACAAACACTGAGCTGTAAACGCCAATCCTCCGCCACAAAGTCAGAAATAGATATCAAACTTCAATCAAATTTCCGAGGTCCAAGGGTGCAGTAATGAAGCAAAACAAGGCTGGATAAAATTTCCTGACTTAAAACATTCAGATATAAAACAAAACAACAGAATCTCTACTGTGCTCTACTGTACTCTATCTCTACTCTGCTCTACTGTACTCTACCTCTACTCTACTCCACTGTACTCTACCTCTACTGTACTCCACTGTACTCTACCTCTACTGTGCTCCACTGTACTCTACCTCTAATGTGTTCCACTGTACTCTACCTCTACTGTACTCCACTGTACTCTACCTCTACTCTACTCCACTGTACTCTACATCTACTGTGCTCCACTTTACTCTATCTCTACTGTACTCCACTGTACTCTACCTCTACTGTACTCCACCTCTAATGTGCTCCACTGTACTCTACCTCTACGGTACTCCACTGTACTCTACCTCTACTGTACTCCACTCTACTCTACCTCTACTGTGCTCTACTGTACTCTATCTCTACTGTGCGCCACTGTACTCTACCTCTACTGTACTCCACTATACTCTACCTCTACTATACTCCGCTGTACTCTTTCTCTACTGTACTCCACTGTACTCTACCTCTACTGTACTCCACTCTACTCTACCTCTACTGTGCTCTACTGTACTCTATCTCTACTGTGCTCCACTGTACTCTACCTCTACTGTACTCCACTGTACTCTACCTCTAATATACTCCACTGTACTCTTTCTCTACTGTACTCCACTGTACTCTACCTCTACTGTGCTCCACTGTACTCTATCTCTACTGTATTCCACTGTACTCTACCTCTACTGTACTCCACCTCTAATGTGCTCCACTGTACTCTACCTCTACTGTACTCCACTGTACTCTACCTCTACTGTACTCCACTCTACTCTACCTCTACTGTGCTCTACTGTACTCTATCTCTACTGTGCTCCACTGTACTCTACCTCTACTGTACTCCACTGTACTCTACCTCTACTATACTCCACTTTACTCTTTCTCTACTGTACTCCACTGTACTCTACCTCTACTGTACTCCACTGTACTCTACCTCTACTGTACTCCACTGTACTCTACTCTACTGTACTCCACTGTACTCTACATCTACTGTACTCTACCTCTACTGTGCTCCACTGTACTCTATCTCTACTGTACTCCACTGTACTCTACCTCTACTGTACTCCACCTCTAATGTGCTCCACTGTACTCTACCTCTACTGTACTCCACTGTACTCTACCTCTACTGTACTCCACTCTACTCTACCTCTACTGTGCTCTACTGTACTCTATCTCTACTGTGCTCCACTGTACTCTACCTCTACTGTACTCCACTGTACTCTACCTCTACTATACTACACTGTACTCTTTCTCTACTGTACTCCACTGTACTCTACCTCTACTGTACTCCACTGTACTCAACCTCAACTGTACTCCACTGTACTCTACCTCTACTGTGCTCCACTGTACTCTACCTCTACTGTACTCTACCTCTACTTTGCTCCACTGTACTCTATCTCTACTGTACTCCACTGTACTCTACCTCTACTGTACTCCACCTCTAATGTGCTCCACTGTACTCTACCTCTACTGTACTCCACTGTACTCTACCTCTACTGTACTCCACTCTACTCTACCTCTACTGTGCTCTACTTTACTCCACCTCTACTGTGCTCCACTGTACTCCACTGTACTCTACCTCTACTGTACTCCACTGTACTCTACCTCTACTGTACTCCACTGTACTCTAGCTCTACTGTGCTCCACTGTACTCTACCTCTACTGTACTCCACTGTACTCTACCTCTACTGTGCTCCACTGTACTCTACCTCTAATGTGCTCCACTGTACTCTACCTCTACTGTACTCCACTGTACTCTACCTCTACTATACTCCACTGTACTCTTTCTCAACTGTACTCCACTGTACTCTACCTCTACTGTACTCCAATGTACTATACCTCTACTGTACTCCACTCTACTCTACTCTACTGTACTCCACTGTACTCTACCTCTACTGTACTCTACCTCTACTGTGCTCCACTGTACTCTATCTCTACTGTACTCCACTGTACTCTACCTCTACTGTACTCCACCTCTAATGTGCTCCACTGTACTCTACCTCTACTGTACTCCAATGTACTCTACCTCTACTGTACTCCACTCTACTCTACCTCTACTGTGCTCTACTGTACTCTATCTCTACTGTGCTCCACTGTACTCTACCTCTACTGTACTCCACTGTACTCTATCTCTACCTTGCTCCACTGTACTCTACTCTACTGTACTCCACTGTACTCTACCTCTACTGTACTCTACATCTACTGTGCTCTACTGTACTCTATCTCTACTGTGCTCCACTGTACTCTACCTCTACTGTACTCCACTGTACTCTACCTCTAGTGTACTCCACTGTACTCTATCTCTACTGTGCTCTACTGTACTCTATCTCTACTCTGCTCTACTGTACTCCACTCTACTCTACTCTACTGTACTCCACTGTACTCTACCTCTACTGTACTCTACCTCTACTGTGATCCACTGTACTCTATCTCTACTGTACTCCACTGTACTCTACCTCTACTGTACTCCACCTCTAATGTGCTCCACTGTACTCTACCTCTACTGTACTCCACTGTACTCTACCTCTACTGTACTCCACTGTACTCTACCTCTACTGTGCTCCACTGTACTCTACCTCTAATGTGTTCCACTGTACTCTACCTCTACTGTACTCCACTGTACTCTACCTCTACTCTACTCCACTGTACTCTACATCTACTGTGCTCCACTTTACTCTATCTCTACTGTACTCCACTGTACTCTACCTCTACTGTACTCCACCTCTAATGTGCTCCACTGTACTCTACCTCTACGGTACTCCACTGTACTCTACCTCTACTGTACTCCACTCTACTCTACCTCTACTGTGCTCTACTGTACTCTATCTCTACTGTGCGCCACTGTACTCTACCTCTACTGTACTCCACTATACTCTACCTCTACTATACTCCACTGTACTCTTTCTCTACTGTACTCCACTGTACTCTACCTCTACTGTACTCCACTGTACTCTACCTCTACTATACTCCACTGTACTCTTTCTCTACTGTACTCCACTGTACTCTACCTCTACTATACTCCACTGTACTCAACCTCAACTGTACTCCACTGTACTCTACTCTACTGTACTCCACTGTACTCTACCTCTACTGTACTCCACCTCTACTGTACTCCACTGTACTCTATCTCTACTTTGCTCCACTGTACTCCACTGTACTCTACCTCTAGTATGCTCCACTGTACTCTACCTGTACTGTGCTCCACTGTACTCTACCTCTACTGTACTCCACTGTACTCTATCTCTACTTTGCTCCACTGTACTCTACTCTACTGTACTCCGCTGTACTCTACCTCTACTGTACTCTACCTCTACTGTGCTCTACTGCACTCTATCTCTACTGTGCTCCACTGTACTCTACCTCTACTGTACTCCACTGTACTCTACCTCTACTGTGCTCCACTGTACTCTACCTCTACTGTACTCCACTGTACTCTACCTCTACTGTGCTACACTGTACTCTATCTCTACTGTACTCCACTGTGCTCTACCTCTACTGTACTCCACCTCTAATGAGCTCCACTGTACTCTACCTCTACTGTACTCCACTCTACTCTACCTCTACTGTACTCCACTCTACTCTACCTCTACTGTGCTCTACTGTACTCTATCTCTACTGTGCTCCACTGTACTCTATCTCTATTGAACTCCACTGTACTCTACCTCTACTGTACTCTACTGTTCTCTACCTCTACTGTACTCTACTGTACTCCACATCTGCTCTGCTCCACTGTAATCCACTATACTCTACCTCTACTGTGCTCCACTGCACTCTACCTTTACTTTGCTCCACTGTACTCTACCTCTACTGTACTCCACTGTGCTCTACCTCTACTGTACTCTACTGTACTCCACCTCTACTGTGCTCCACTGTACTCCACTGTACTCTACCTCTACTGTGCTCCACTGTACTCTACCTCTACTGTACTCCACTGTACTCTACCTCTACTGAGCTCCACTGTACTCTACCTCTAATGTGCTCCACTGTACTCTACCTCTACTGTGCTCCACTGTACTCTACATCTACTGTACTCCACTGTACTCTATCTCTACTGTATTCCACTGTACTCTACCTCTACTGTACTCCACCTCTAATGTGCTCCACTGTACTCTACCTCTACTATACTCCACTGTACTCTTTCTCTACTGTACTCCACTGTACTCTACCTCTACTGTACTCCACTGTACTCTACCTCTACTGTACTCCACTCTACTCTACTCTACTGTACTCCACTGTACTCTACCTCTACTGTACTCTACCTCTACTGTGATCCACTGTACTCTATCTCTACTGTACTCCACTGTACTCTACCTCTACTGTACTCCACCTCTAATGTGCTCCACTGTACTCTACCTCTACTGTACTCCACTGTACTCTACCTCTACTGTACTCCACTCTACTCTACCTCTACTGTGCTCTACTGTACTCTATCTCTACTGTGCTCCACTGTACTCTACCTCTACTGTACTCCACTGTACTCTATCTCTACCTTGCTCCACTGTACTCTACTCTACTGTACTCCACTGTACTCTACATCTACTGTACTCTACATCTACTGTGCTCTACTTTACTCTATCTCTACTGTGCTCCACTGTACTCTACCTCTACTGTACTCCACTGTACTCTACCTCTACTGTACTCCACTGTACTCTATCTCTACTGTGCTCTACTGTACTCTATCTCTACTCTGCTCTACTGTACTCTACCTCTACTCTACTCCACTGTACTCTACCTCTACTGTACTCCACTGTACTCTACCTCTACTGTGCTCCACTGTACTCTACCTCTAATGTGTTCCACTGTACTCTACCTCTACTGTACTCCACTGTACTCTACCTCTACTCTACTCCACTGTACTCTACATCTACTGTGCTCCACTTTACTCTATCTCTACTGTACTCCACTGTACTCTACCTCTACTGTACTCCACCTCTAATGTGCTCCACTGTACTCTACCTCTACGGTACTCCACTGTACTCTACCTCTACTGTACTCCACTCTACTCTACCTCTACTGTGCTCTACTGTACTCTATCTCTACTGTGCGCCACTGTACTCTACCTCTACTGTACTCCACTATACTCTACCTCTACTATACTCCACTGTACTCTTTCTCTACTGTACTCCACTGTACTCTACCTCTACTGTACTCCACTCTACTCTACCTCTACTGTGCTCTACTGTACTCTATCTCTACTGTGCTCCACTGTACTCTACCTCTAATATACTCCACTGTACTCAACCTCAACTGTACTCCACTGTACTCTACTCTACTGTACTCCACTGTACTCTACCTCTACTGTACTCCACCTCTACTGTACTCCACTGTACTCTATCTCTACTTTGCTCCACTGTACTCCACTGTACTCTACCTCTAGTATGCTCCACTGTACTCTACCTGTACTGTGCTCCACTGTACTCTACCTCTACTGTACTCCACTGTACTCTATCTCTACTTTGCTCCACTGTACTCTACTCTACTGTACTCCGCTGTACTCTACCTCTACTGTACTCTACCTCTACTGTGCTCTACTGCACTCTATCTCTACTGTGCTCCACTGTACTCTACCTCTACTGTACTCCACTGTACTCTACCTCTACTGTGCTCCACTGTACTCTACCTCTACTGTACTCCACTGTACTCTACCTCTACTGTGCTACACTGTACTCTATCTCTACTGTACTCCACTGTGCTCTACCTCTACTGTACTCCACCTCTAATGAGCTCCACTGTACTCTACCTCTACTGTACTCCACTCTACTCTACCTCTACTGTACTCCACTGTACTCTACTCTACTGTACTCCACTGTACTCTACCTCTACTGTACTCTACCTCTACTGTGCTCCACTGTACTCTATCTCTACTGTACTCCACCTCTAATGTGCTCCACTGTACTCTACCTCTACTGTACTCCACTGTACTCTACCTCTATTGTACTCCACTCTACTCTACCTCTACTATGCTCTACTGTACTCTATCTCTACTGTGCTCCACTGTACTCTACCTCTACTGTACTCCACTGTACTCTACCTCTACTATACTCCACTGTACTCTTTCTCTACTGTACTCCACTGTACTCTACCTCTACTATACTCCACTGTACTCAACCTCAACTGTACTCCACTGTACTCTACTCTACTGTACTCCACTGTACTCTACCTCTACTGTACTCCACCTCTACTGTACTCCACTGTACTCTATCTCTACTTTGCTCCACTGTACTCCACTGTACTCTACCTCTAGTATGCTCCACTGTACTCTACCTGTACTGTGCTCCACTGTACTCTACCTCTACTGTACTCCACTGTACTCTATCTCTACTTTGCTCCACTGTACTCTACTCTACTGTACTCCGCTGTACTCTACCTCTACTGTACTCTACCTCTACTGTGCTCTACTGCACTCTATCTCTACTGTGCTCCACTGTACTCTACCTCTACTGTACTCCACTGTACTCTACCTCTACTGTGCTCCACTGTACTCTACCTCTACTGTACTCCACTGTACTCTACCTCTACTGTGCTACACTGTACTCTATCTCTACTGTACTCCACTGTGCTCTACCTCTACTGTACTCCACCTCTAATGAGCTCCACTGTACTCCACCTCTACTGTACTCCACTCTACTCTACCTCTACTGTACTCCACTCTACTCTACCTCTACTGTGCTCTACTGTACTCTATCTCTACTGTGCTCCACTGTACTCTATCTCTATTGAACTCCACTGTACTCTACCTCTACTGTACTCTACTGTTCTCTACCTCTACTGTACTCTACTGTACTCCACATCTGCTCTGCTCCACTGTAATCCACTATACTCTACCTCTACTGTGCTCCACTGCACTCTACCTTTACTTTGCTCCACTGTACTCTACCTCTACTGTACTCCACTGTGCTCTACCTCTACTGTACTCTACTGTACTCCACCTCTACTGTGCTCCACTGTACTCCACTGTACTCTACCTCTACTGTGCTCCACTGTACTCTACCTCTACTGTACTCCACTGTACTCTACCTCTACTGAGCTCCACTGTACTCTACCTCTAATGTGCTCCACTGTACTCTACCTCTACTGTGCTCCACTGTACTCTACATCTACTGTACTCCACTGTACTCTATCTCTACTGTATTCCACTGTACTCTACCTCTACTGTACTCCACCTCTAATGTGCTCCACTGTACTCTACCTCTACTATACTCCACTGTACTCTTTCTCTACTGTACTCCACTGTACTCTACCTCTACTGTACTCCACTGTACTCTACCTCTACTGTACTCCACTCTACTCTACTCTACTGTACTCCACTGTACTCTACCTCTACTGTACTCTACCTCTACTGTGATCCACTGTACTCTATCTCTACTGTACTCCACTGTACTCTACCTCTACTGTACTCCACCTCTAATGTGCTCCACTGTACTCTACCTCTACTGTACTCCACTGTACTCTACCTCTACTGTACTCCACTCTACTCTACCTCTACTGTGCTCTACTGTACTCTATCTCTACTGTGCTCCACTGTACTCTACCTCTACTGTACTCCACTGTACTCTATCTCTACCTTGCTCCACTGTACTCTACTCTACTGTACTCCACTGTACTCTACATCTACTGTACTCTACATCTACTGTGCTCTACTTTACTCTATCTCTACTGTGCTCCACTGTACTCTACCTCTACTGTACTCCACTGTACTCTACCTCTACTGTACTCCACTGTACTCTATCTCTACTGTGCTCTACTGTACTCTATCTCTACTCTGCTCTACTGTACTCTACCTCTACTCTACTCCACTGTACTCTACCTCTACTGTACTCCACTGTACTCTACCTCTACTGTGCTCCACTGTACTCTACCTCTAATGTGTTCCACTGTACTCTACCTCTACTGTACTCCACTGTACTCTACCTCTACTCTACTCCACTGTACTCTACATCTACTGTGCTCCACTTTACTCTATCTCTACTGTACTCCACTGTACTCTACCTCTACTGTACTCCACCTCTAATGTGCTCCACTGTACTCTACCTCTACGGTACTCCACTGTACTCTACCTCTACTGTACTCCACTCTACTCTACCTCTACTGTGCTCTACTGTACTCTATCTCTACTGTGCGCCACTGTACTCTACCTCTACTGTACTCCACTATACTCTACCTCTACTATACTCCACTGTACTCTTTCTCTACTGTACTCCACTGTACTCTACCTCTACTGTACTCCACTCTACTCTACCTCTACTGTGCTCTACTGTACTCTATCTCTACTGTGCTCCACTGTACTCTACCTCTAATATACTCCACTGTACTCAACCTCAACTGTACTCCACTGTACTCTACTCTACTGTACTCCACTGTACTCTACCTCTACTGTACTCCACCTCTACTGTACTCCACTGTACTCTATCTCTACTTTGCTCCACTGTACTCCACTGTACTCTACCTCTAGTATGCTCCACTGTACTCTACCTGTACTGTGCTCCACTGTACTCTACCTCTACTGTACTCCACTGTACTCTATCTCTACTTTGCTCCACTGTACTCTACTCTACTGTACTCCGCTGTACTCTACCTCTACTGTACTCTACCTCTACTGTGCTCTACTGCACTCTATCTCTACTGTGCTCCACTGTACTCTACCTCTACTGTACTCAACTGTACTCTACCTCTACTGTGCTCCACTGTACTCTACCTCTACTGTACTCCACTGTACTCTACCTCTACTGTGCTACACTGTACTCTATCTCTACTGTACTCCACTGTGCTCTACCTCTACTGTACTCCACCTCTAATGAGCTCCACTGTACTCTACCTCTACTGTACTCCACTCTACTCTACCTCTACTGTACTCCACTCTACTCTACCTCTACTGTGCTCTACTGTACTCTATCTCTACTGTGCTCCACTGTACTCTATCTCTATTGAACTCCACTGTACTCTACCTCTACTGTACTCTACTGTTCTCTACCTCTACTGTACTCTACTGTACTCCACATCTGCTCTGCTCCACTGTAATCCACTATACTCTACCTCTACTGTGCTCCACTGCACTCTACCTTTACTTTGCTCCACTGTACTCTACCTCTACTGTACTCCACTGTGCTCTACCTCTACTGTACTCTACTGTACTCCACCTCTACTGTGCTCCACTGTACTCCACTGTACTCTACCTCTACTGTGCTCCACTGTACTCTACCTCTACTGTACTCCACTGTACTCTACCTCTACTGAGCTCCACTGTACTCTACCTCTAATGTGCTCCACTGTACTCTACCTCTACTGTGCTCCACTGTACTCTACATCTACTGTACTCCACTGTACTCTATCTCTACTGTATTCCACTGTACTCTACCTCTACTGTACTCCACCTCTAATGTGCTCCACTGTACTCTACCTCTACTGTACTCCACTGTACTCTACCTCTACTGTACTCCACTGTACTCTATCTCTACTGTGCTCTACTGTACTCTATCTCTACTCTGCTCTACTGTACTCTACCTCTACTCTACTCCACTGTACTCTACCTCTACTGTACTCCACTGTACTCTACCTCTACTGTGCTCCACTGTACTCTACCTCTAATGTGTTCCACTGTACTCTACCTCTACTGTACTCCACTGTACTCTACCTCTACTCTACTCCACTGTACTCTACATCTACTGTGCTCCCCTTTACTCTATCTCTACTGTACTCCACTGTACTCTACCTCTACTGTACTCCACCTCTAATGTGCTCCACTGTACTCTACCTCTACGGTACTCCACTGTACTCTACCTCTACTGTACTCCACTCTACTCTACCTCTACTGTGCTCTACTGTACTCTATCTCTACTGTGCGCCACTGTACTCTACCTCTACTGTACTCCACTATACTCTACCTCTACTATACTCCACTGTACTCTTTCTCTACTGTACTCCACTGTACTCTACCTCTACTGTACTCCACTCTACTCTACCTCTACTGTGCTCTACTGTACTCTATCTCTACTGTGCTCCACTGTACTCTACCTCTACTGTACTCCACTGTACTCTACCTCTAATATACTCCACTGTACTCTTTCTCTACTGTACTCCACTGTACTCTACCTCTACTGTACTCCACTGTACTCTACCTCTACTGTACTCCACTGTACTCTACTCTACTGTACTCCACTGTACTCTACCTCTACTGTACTCTACCTCTACTGTGCTCCACTGTACTCTATCTCTACTGTACTCCACCTCTAATGTGCTCCACTGTACTCTACCTCTACTGTACTCCACTGTACTCTACCTCTATTGTACTCCACTCTACTCTACCTCTACTGTGCTCTACTGTACTCTATCTCTACTGTGCTCCACTGTACTCTACCTCTACTGTACTCCACTGTACTCTACCTCTACTATACTCCACTGTACTCTTTCTCTACTGTACTCCACTGTACTATACCTCTACTATACTCCACTGTACTCAACCTCAACTGTACTCCCCTGTACTCTACTCTACTGTACTCCACTGTACTCTACCTCTACTGTACTCCACCTCTACTGTACTCCACTGTACTCTATCTCTACTTTGCTCTACTGTACTCCACTGTACTCTACCTCTAGTATGCTCCACTGTACTCCACTGTACTCTACCTCTAGTATGCTCCACTGTACTCTACCTGTACTGTGCTCCACTGTACTCTACCTCTACTGTACTCCACTGTACTCTATCTCTACTTTGCTCCACTGTACTCTACTCTACTGTACTCTACCTCTACTGTGCTCTACTGCACTCTATCTCTACTGTGCTCCACTGTACTCTACCTCTACTGTACTCCACTGTACTCTACCTCTACTGTGCTCCACTGTACTCTACCTCTACTGTACTCCACTGTACTCTACCTCTACTGTGCTACACTGTACTCTATCTCTACTGTACTCCACTGTGCTCTACCTCTACTGTACTCCACCTCTAATGAGCTCCACTGTACTCTACCTCTACTGTACTCCACTCTACTCTACCTCTACTGTACTCCACTCTACTCTACCTCTACTGTGCTCTACTGTACTCTACCTCTACTGTACTCTACCTCTACTGTACTCCACTCTACTCTACCTCTACTGTGCTCTACTGTACTCTATCTCTACTGTGCTCCACTGTACTCTACCTCTACTGTACTCCACTGTACTCTACCTCTACTATACTCCACTTTACTCTTTCTCTACTGTACTCCACTGTACTCTACCTCTACTGTACTCCACTGTACTCTACCTCTACTGTACTCCACTGTACTCTACTCTACTGTACTCCACTGTACTCTACCTCTACTGTACTCTACCTCTACTGTGCTCAACTGTACTCTATCTCTACTGTACTCCACTGTACTCTACCTCTACTGTACTCCACCTCTAATGTGCTCCACTGTACTCTACCTCTACTGTACTCCACTGTACTCTACCTCTACTGTACTCCACTCTACTCTACCTCTACTGTGCTCTACTGTACTCTATCTCTACTGTGCTCCACTGTACTCTATCTCTACTGTGCTCCACTGTACTCTACCTCTACTGTACTCCACTGTACTCTACCTCTACTATACTACACTGTACTCTTTCTCTACTGTACTCCACTGTACTCTACCTCTACTGTACTCCACTGTACTCAACCTCAACTGTACTCCACTGTACTCTACCTCTACTGTGCTCCACTGTACTCTACCTCTACTGTACTCTACCTCTACTTTGCTCCACTGTACTCTATCTCTACTGTACTCCACTGTACTCTACCTCTACTGTACTCCACCTCTAATGTGCTCCACTGTACTCTACCTCTACTGTACTCCACTGTACTCTACCTCTACTGTACTCCACTCTACTCTACCTCTACTGTGCTCTACTTTACTCCACCTCTACTGTGCTCCACTGTACTCCACTGTACTCTACCTCTACTGTACTCCACTGTACTCTACCTCTACTGTACTCCACTGTACTCTAGCTCTACTGTGCTCCACTGTACTCTACCTCTACTGTACTCCACTGTACTCGACCTCTACTGTGCTCCACTGTACTCTACCTCTAATGTGCTCCACTGTACTCTACCTCTACTGTACTCCACTGTACTCTACCTCTACTATACTCCACTGTACTCTTTCTCTACTGTACTCCACTGTACTCTACCTCTACTGTACTCCAATGTACTCTACCTCTACTGTACTCCACTCTACTCTACTCTACTGTACTCCACTGTACTCTACCTCTACTGTACTCTACCTCTACTGTGCTCCACTGTACTCTATCTCTACTGTACTCCACTGTACTCTACCTCTACTGTACTCAGCCTCTAATGTGCTCCACTGTACTCTACCTCTACTGTACTCCACTGTACTCTACCTCTACTGTACTCCACTCTACTCTACCTCTACTGTGCTCTACTGTACTCTATCTCTACTGTGCTCCACTGTACTCTACCTCTACTGTACTCCACTGTACTCTATCTCTACCTTGCTCCACTGTACTCTACTCTACTGTACTCCACTGTACTCTACCTCTACTGTACTCTACATCTACTGTGCTCTACTGTACTCTATCTCTACTGTGCTCCACTGTACTCTACCTCTACTGTACTCCACTGTACTCTACCTCTACTGTACTCCACTGTACTCTATCTCTACTGTGCTCTACTATACTCTATCTCTACTCTGCTCTACTGTACTCTACCTCTACTCTACTCCACTGTACTCTACCTCTACTGTACTCCACTGTACTCTACCTCTACTGTGCTCCACTGTACTCTACCTCTAATGTGTTCCACTGTACTCTACCTCTACTGTACTCCACTGTACTCTACCTCTACTCTACTCCACTGTACTCTACATCTACTTTGCTCCACTTTACTCTATCTCTACTGTACTCCACTGTACTCTACCTCTACTGTACTCCACCTCTAATGTGCTCCACTGTACTCTACCTCTACGGTACTCCACTGTACTCTACCTCTACTGTACTCCACTCTACTCTACCTCTACTGTGCTCTACTGTACTCTATCTCTACTGTGCGCCACTGTACTCTACCTCTACTGTACTCCACTATACTCTACCTCTACTATACTCCACTGTACTCTTTCTCTACTGTACTCCACTGTACTCTACCTCTACTGTACTCCACTCTACTCTACCTCTACTGTGCTCTACTGTACTCTATCTCTACTGTGCTCCACTGTACTCTACCTCTACTGTACTCCACTGTACTCTACCTCTACTATACTCCACTTTACTCTTTCTCTACTGTTTTCCACTGTACTCTACCTCTACTGTACTCCACCTCTAATGTGCTCCACTGTACTCTACCTCTACTGTACTCCACTGTACTCTACCTCTACTGTACTCCACTCTACTCTACCTCTACTGTGCTCTACTTTACTCCACCTCTACTGTGCTCCACTGTACTCCACTGTACTCTACCTCTACTGTACTCCACTGTACTCTACCTCTACTGTACTCCACTGTACTCTAGCTCTACTGTGCTCCACTGTACTCTACCTCTACTGTACTCCACTGTACTCGACCTCTACTGTGCTCCACTGTACTCTACCTCTAATGTGCTCCACTGTACTCTACCTCTACTGTACTCCACTGTACTCTACCTCTACTATACTCCACTGTACTCTTTCTCTACTGTACTCCACTGTACTCTACCTCTACTGTACTCCAATGTACTCTACCTCTACTGTACTCCACTCTACTCTACTCTACTGTACTCCACTGTACTCTACCTCTACTGTACTCTACCTCTACTGTGCTCCACTGTACTCTATCTCTACTGTACTCCACTGTACTCTACCTCTACTGTACTCAGCCTCTAATGTGCTCCACTGTACTCTACCTCTACTGTACTCCACTGTACTCTACCTCTACTGTACTCCACTCTACTCTACCTCTACTGTGCTCTACTGTACTCTATCTCTACTGTGCTCCACTGTACTCTACCTCTACTGTACTCCACTGTACTCTATCTCTACCTTGCTCCACTGTACTCTACTCTACTGTACTCCACTGTACTCTACCTCTACTGTACTCTACATCTACTGTGCTCTACTGTACTCTATCTCTACTGTGCTCCACTGTACTCTACCTCTACTGTACTCCACTGTACTCTACCTCTACTGTACTCCACTGTACTCTATCTCTACTGTGCTCTACTATACTCTATCTCTACTCTGCTCTACTGTACTCTACCTCTACTCTACTCCACTGTACTCTACCTCTACTGTACTCCACTGTACTCTACCTCTACTGTGCTCCACTGTACTCTACCTCTAATGTGTTCCACTGTACTCTACCTCTACTGTACTCCACTGTACTCTACCTCTACTCTACTCCACTGTACTCTACATCTACTGTGCTCCATTTTACTCTATCTCTACTGTACTCCACTGTACTCTACCTCTACTGTACTCCACCTCTAATGTGCTCCACTGTACTCTACCTCTACGGTACTCCAGTGTACTCTACCTCTACTGTACTCCACTCTACTCTACCTCTACTGTGCTCTACTGTACTCTATCTCTACTGTGCGCCACTGTACTCTACCTCTACTGTACTCCACTATACTCTACCTTTACTATACTCCACTGTACTCTTTCTCTACTGTACTCCACTGTACTCTACCTCTACTGTACTCCACTCTACTCTACCTCTACTGTGCTCTACTGTACTCTATCTCTACTGTGCTCCACTGTACTCTACCTCTACTGTACTCCACTGTACTCTACCTCTACTATACTCCACTTTACTCTTTCTCTACTGTACTCCACTGTACTCTACCTCTACTGTACTCCACTGTACTCTACCTCTACTGTACTCCACTGTACTCTACTCTACTGTACTCCACTGTACTCTACCTCTACTGTACTCTACCTCTACTGTGCTCAACTGTACTCTATCTCTACTGTACTCCACTGTACTCTACCTCTACTGTACTCCACCTCTAATGTGCTCCACTGTACTCTACCTCTACTGTACTCCACTGTACTCTACCTCTACAGTACTCCACTCTACTCTACCTCTACTGTGCTCTACTGTACTCTATCTCTACTGTGCTCCACTGTACTCTACCTCTACTGTACTCCACTGTACTCTACCTCTACTATACTACACTGTACTCTTTCTCTACTGTACTCCACTGTACTCTACCTCTACTGTACTCCACTGTACTCAACCTCAACTGTACTCCACTGTACTCTACCTCTACTGTGCTCCACTGTACTCTACCTCTACTGTACTCTACCTCTACTTTGCTCCACTGTACTCTATCTCTACTGTACTCCACTGTACTCTACCTCTACTGTACTCCACCTCTAATGTGCTCCACTGTACTCTACCTCTACTGTACTCCACTGTACTCTACCTCTACTGTACTCCACTCTACTCTACCTCTACTGTGCTCTACTTTACTCCACCTCTACTGTGCTCCACTGTACTCCACTGTACTCTACCTCTACTGTACTCCACTGTACTCTACCTCTACTGTACTCCACTGTACTCTAGCTCTACTGTGCTCCACTGTACTCTACCTCTACTGTACTCCACTGTACTCGACCTCTACTGTGCTCCACTGTACTCTACCTCTAATGTGCTCCACTGTACTCTACCTCTACTGTACTCCACTGTACTCTACCTCTACTATACTCCACTGTACTCTTTCTCTACTGTACTCCACTGTACTCTACCTCTACTGTACTCCAATGTACTCTACCTCTACTGTACTCCACTCTACTCTACTCTACTGTACTCCACTGTACTCTACCTCTACTGTACTCTACCTCTACTGTGCTCCACTGTACTCTATCTCTTTCGTACTCCACTGTACTCTACCTCTACTGTACTCAGCCTCTAATGTGCTCCACTGTACTCTACCTCTACTGTACTCCACTGTACTCTACCTCTACTGTACTCCACTCTACTCTACCTCTACTGTGCTCTACTGTACTCTATCTCTACTGTGCTCCACTGTACTCTACCTCTACTGTACTCCACTGTACTCTATCTCTACCTTGCTCCACTGTACTCTACTCTACTGTACTCCACTGTACTCTACATCTACTGTACTCTACATCTACTGTGCTCTACTTTACTCTATCTCTACTGTGCTCCACTGTACTCTACCTCTACTGTACTCCACTGTACTCTACCTCTACTGTACTCCACTGTACTCTATCTCTACTGTGCTCTACTGTACTCTATCTCTACTCTGCTCTACTGTACTCTACCTCTACTCTACTCCACTGTACTCTACCTCTACTGTACTCCACTGTACTCTACCTCTACTGTGCTCCACTGTACTCTACCTCTAATGTGTTCCACTGTACTCTACCTCTACTGTACTCCACTGTACTCTACCTCTACTCTACTCCACTGTACTCTACATCTACTGTGCTCCACTTTACTCTATCTCTACTGTACTCCACTGTACTCTACCTCTACTGTACTCCACCTCTAATGTGCTCCACTGTACTCTACCTCTACGGTACTCCACTGTACTCTACCTCTACTGTACTCCACTCTACTCTACCTCTACTGTGCTCTACTGTACTCTATCTCTACTGTGCGCCACTGTACTCTACCTCTACTGTACTCCACTATACTCTACCTCTACTATACTCCACTGTACTCTTTCTCTACTGTACTCCACTGTACTCTACCTCTACTGTACTCCACTCTACTCTACCTCTACTGTGCTCTACTGTACTCTATCTCTACTGTGCTCCACTGTACTCTACCTCTAATATACTCCACTGTACTCAACCTCAACTGTACTCCACTGTACTCTACTCTACTGTACTCCACTGTACTCTACCTCTACTGTACTCCACCTCTACTGTACTCCACTGTACTCTATCTCTACTTTGCTCCACTGTACTCCACTGTACTCTACCTCTAGTATGCTCCACTGTACTCTACCTGTACTGTGCTCCACTGTACTCTACCTCTACTGTACTCCACTGTACTCTATCTCTACTTTGCTCCACTGTACTCTACTCTACTGTACTCCGCTGTACTCTACCTCTACTGTACTCTACCTCTACTGTGCTCTACTGCACTCTATCTCTACTGTGCTCCACTGTACTCTACCTCTACTGTACTCCACTGTACTCTACCTCTACTGTGCTCCACTGTACTCTACCTCTACTGTACTCCACTGTACTCTACCTCTACTGTGCTACACTGTACTCTATCTCTACTGTACTCCACTGTGCTCTACCTCTACTGTACTCCACCTCTAATGAGCTCCACTGTACTCTACCTCTACTGTACTCCACTCTACTCTACCTCTACTGTACTCCACTGTACTCTACTCTACTGTACTCCACTGTACTCTACCTCTACTGTACTCTACCTCTACTGTGCTCCACTGTACTCTATCTCTACTGTACTCCACCTCTAATGTGCTCCACTGTACTCTACCTCTACTGTACTCCACTGTACTCTACCTCTATTGTACTCCACTCTACTCTACCTCTACTATGCTCTACTGTACTCTATCTCTACTGTGCTCCACTGTACTCTACCTCTACTGTACTCCACTGTACTCTACCTCTACTATACTCCACTGTACTCTTTCTCTACTGTACTCCACTGTACTCTACCTCTACTATACTCCACTGTACTCAACCTCAACTGTACTCCACTGTACTCTACTCTACTGTACTCCACTGTACTCTACCTCTACTGTACTCCACCTCTACTGTACTCCACTGTACTCTATCTCTACTTTGCTCCACTGTACTCCACTGTACTCTACCTCTAGTATGCTCCACTGTACTCTACCTGTACTGTGCTCCACTGTACTCTACCTCTACTGTACTCCACTGTACTCTATCTCTACTTTGCTCCACTGTACTCTACTCTACTGTACTCCGCTGTACTCTACCTCTACTGTACTCTACCTCTACTGTGCTCTACTGCACTCTATCTCTACTGTGCTCCACTGTACTCTACCTCTACTGTACTCCACTGTACTCTACCTCTACTGTGCTCCACTGTACTCTACCTCTACTGTACTCCACTGTACTCTACCTCTACTGTGCTACACTGTACTCTATCTCTACTGTACTCCACTGTGCTCTACCTCTACTGTACTCCACCTCTAATGAGCTCCACTGTACTCCACCTCTACTGTACTCCACTCTACTCTACCTCTACTGTACTCCACTCTACTCTACCTCTACTGTGCTCTACTGTACTCTATCTCTACTGTGCTCCACTGTACTCTATCTCTATTGAACTCCACTGTACTCTACCTCTACTGTACTCTACTGTTCTCTACCTCTACTGTACTCTACTGTACTCCACATCTGCTCTGCTCCACTGTAATCCACTATACTCTACCTCTACTGTGCTCCACTGCACTCTACCTTTACTTTGCTCCACTGTACTCTACCTCTACTGTACTCCACTGTGCTCTACCTCTACTGTACTCTACTGTACTCCACCTCTACTGTGCTCCACTGTACTCCACTGTACTCTACCTCTACTGTGCTCCACTGTACTCTACCTCTACTGTACTCCACTGTACTCTACCTCTACTGAGCTCCACTGTACTCTACCTCTAATGTGCTCCACTGTACTCTACCTCTACTGTGCTCCACTGTACTCTACATCTACTGTACTCCACTGTACTCTATCTCTACTGTATTCCACTGTACTCTACCTCTACTGTACTCCACCTCTAATGTGCTCCACTGTACTCTACCTCTACTATACTCCACTGTACTCTTTCTCTACTGTACTCCACTGTACTCTACCTCTACTGTACTCCACTGTACTCTACCTCTACTGTACTCCACTCTACTCTACTCTACTGTACTCCACTGTACTCTACCTCTACTGTACTCTACCTCTACTGTGATCCACTGTACTCTATCTCTACTGTACTCCACTGTACTCTACCTCTACTGTACTCCACCTCTAATGTGCTCCACTGTACTCTACCTCTACTGTACTCCACTGTACTCTACCTCTACTGTACTCCACTCTACTCTACCTCTACTGTGCTCTACTGTACTCTATCTCTACTGTGCTCCACTGTACTCTACCTCTACTGTACTCCACTGTACTCTATCTCTACCTTGCTCCACTGTACTCTACTCTACTGTACTCCACTGTACTCTACATCTACTGTACTCTACATCTACTGTGCTCTACTTTACTCTATCTCTACTGTGCTCCACTGTACTCTACCTCTACTGTACTCCACTGTACTCTACCTCTACTGTACTCCACTGTACTCTATCTCTACTGTGCTCTACTGTACTCTATCTCTACTCTGCTCTACTGTACTCTACCTCTACTCTACTCCACTGTACTCTACCTCTACTGTACTCCACTGTACTCTACCTCTACTGTGCTCCACTGTACTCTACCTCTAATGTGTTCCACTGTACTCTACCTCTACTGTACTCCACTGTACTCTACCTCTACTCTACTCCACTGTACTCTACATCTACTGTGCTCCACTTTACTCTATCTCTACTGTACTCCACTGTACTCTACCTCTACTGTACTCCACCTCTAATGTGCTCCACTGTACTCTACCTCTACGGTACTCCACTGTACTCTACCTCTACTGTACTCCACTCTACTCTACCTCTACTGTGCTCTACTGTACTCTATCTCTACTGTGCGCCACTGTACTCTACCTCTACTGTACTCCACTATACTCTACCTCTACTATACTCCACTGTACTCTTTCTCTACTGTACTCCACTGTACTCTACCTCTACTGTACTCCACTCTACTCTACCTCTACTGTGCTCTACTGTACTCTATCTCTACTGTGCTCCACTGTACTCTACCTCTAATATACTCCACTGTACTCAACCTCAACTGTACTCCACTGTACTCTACTCTACTGTACTCCACTGTACTCTACCTCTACTGTACTCCACCTCTACTGTACTCCACTGTACTCTATCTCTACTTTGCTCCACTGTACTCCACTGTACTCTACCTCTAGTATGCTCCACTGTACTCTACCTGTACTGTGCTCCACTGTACTCTACCTCTACTGTACTCCACTGTACTCTATCTCTACTTTGCTCCACTGTACTCTACTCTACTGTACTCCGCTGTACTCTACCTCTACTGTACTCTACCTCTACTGTGCTCTACTGCACTCTATCTCTACTGTGCTCCACTGTACTCTACCTCTACTGTACTCAACTGTACTCTACCTCTACTGTGCTCCACTGTACTCTACCTCTACTGTACTCCACTGTACTCTACCTCTACTGTGCTACACTGTACTCTATCTCTACTGTACTCCACTGTGCTCTACCTCTACTGTACTCCACCTCTAATGAGCTCCACTGTACTCTACCTCTACTGTACTCCACTCTACTCTACCTCTACTGTACTCCACTCTACTCTACCTCTACTGTGCTCTACTGTACTCTATCTCTACTGTGCTCCACTGTACTCTATCTCTATTGAACTCCACTGTACTCTACCTCTACTGTACTCTACTGTTCTCTACCTCTACTGTACTCTACTGTACTCCACATCTGCTCTGCTCCACTGTAATCCACTATACTCTACCTCTACTGTGCTCCACTGCACTCTACCTTTACTTTGCTCCACTGTACTCTACCTCTACTGTACTCCACTGTGCTCTACCTCTACTGTACTCTACTGTACTCCACCTCTACTGTGCTCCACTGTACTCCACTGTACTCTACCTCTACTGTGCTCCACTGTACTCTACCTCTACTGTACTCCACTGTACTCTACCTCTACTGAGCTCCACTGTACTCTACCTCTAATGTGCTCCACTGTACTCTACCTCTACTGTGCTCCACTGTACTCTACATCTACTGTACTCCACTGTACTCTATCTCTACTGTATTCCACTGTACTCTACCTCTACTGTACTCCACCTCTAATGTGCTCCACTGTACTCTACCTCTACTGTACTCCACTGTACTCTACCTCTACTGTACTCCACTGTACTCTATCTCTACTGTGCTCTACTGTACTCTATCTCTACTCTGCTCTACTGTACTCTACCTCTACTCTACTCCACTGTACTCTACCTCTACTGTACTCCACTGTACTCTACCTCTACTGTGCTCCACTGTACTCTACCTCTAATGTGTTCCACTGTACTCTACCTCTACTGTACTCCACTGTACTCTACCTCTACTCTACTCCACTGTACTCTACATCTACTGTGCTCCCCTTTACTCTATCTCTACTGTACTCCACTGTACTCTACCTCTACTGTACTCCACCTCTAATGTGCTCCACTGTACTCTACCTCTACGGTACTCCACTGTACTCTACCTCTACTGTACTCCACTCTACTCTACCTCTACTGTGCTCTACTGTACTCTATCTCTACTGTGCGCCACTGTACTCTACCTCTACTGTACTCCACTATACTCTACCTCTACTATACTCCACTGTACTCTTTCTCTACTGTACTCCACTGTACTCTACCTCTACTGTACTCCACTCTACTCTACCTCTACTGTGCTCTACTGTACTCTATCTCTACTGTGCTCCACTGTACTCTACCTCTACTGTACTCCACTGTACTCTACCTCTAATATACTCCACTGTACTCTTTCTCTACTGTACTCCACTGTACTCTACCTCTACTGTACTCCACTGTACTCTACCTCTACTGTACTCCACTGTACTCTACTCTACTGTACTCCACTGTACTCTACCTCTACTGTACTCTACCTCTACTGTGCTCCACTGTACTCTATCTCTACTGTACTCCACCTCTAATGTGCTCCACTGTACTCTACCTCTACTGTACTCCACTGTACTCTACCTCTATTGTACTCCACTCTACTCTACCTCTACTGTGCTCTACTGTACTCTATCTCTACTGTGCTCCACTGTACTCTACCTCTACTGTACTCCACTGTACTCTACCTCTACTATACTCCACTGTACTCTTTCTCTACTGTACTCCACTGTACTATACCTCTACTATACTCCACTGTACTCAACCTCAACTGTACTCCCCTGTACTCTACTCTACTGTACTCCACTGTACTCTACCTCTACTGTACTCCACCTCTACTGTACTCCACTGTACTCTATCTCTACTTTGCTCTACTGTACTCCACTGTACTCTACCTCTAGTATGCTCCACTGTACTCCACTGTACTCTACCTCTAGTATGCTCCACTGTACTCTACCTGTACTGTGCTCCACTGTACTCTACCTCTACTGTACTCCACTGTACTCTATCTCTACTTTGCTCCACTGTACTCTACTCTACTGTACTCTACCTCTACTGTGCTCTACTGCACTCTATCTCTACTGTGCTCCACTGTACTCTACCTCTACTGTACTCCACTGTACTCTACCTCTACTGTGCTCCACTGTACTCTACCTCTACTGTACTCCACTGTACTCTACCTCTACTGTGCTACACTGTACTCTATCTCTACTGTACTCCACTGTGCTCTACCTCTACTGTACTCCACCTCTAATGAGCTCCACTGTACTCTACCTCTACTGTACTCCACTCTACTCTACCTCTACTGTACTCCACTCTACTCTACCTCTACTGTGCTCTACTGTACTCTACCTCTACTGTACTCTACCTCTACTGTACTCCACTCTACTCTACCTCTACTGTGCTCTACTGTACTCTATCTCTACTGTGCTCCACTGTACTCTACCTCTACTGTACTCCACTGTACTCTACCTCTACTATACTCCACTTTACTCTTTCTCTACTGTACTCCACTGTACTCTACCTCTACTGTACTCCACTGTACTCTACCTCTACTGTACTCCACTGTACTCTACTCTACTGTACTCCACTGTACTCTACCTCTACTGTACTCTACCTCTACTGTGCTCAACTGTACTCTATCTCTACTGTACTCCACTGTACTCTACCTCTACTGTACTCCACCTCTAATGTGCTCCACTGTACTCTACCTCTACTGTACTCCACTGTACTCTACCTCTACTGTACTCCACTCTACTCTACCTCTACTGTGCTCTACTGTACTCTATCTCTACTGTGCTCCACTGTACTCTATCTCTACTGTGCTCCACTGTACTCTACCTCTACTGTACTCCACTGTACTCTACCTCTACTATACTACACTGTACTCTTTCTCTACTGTACTCCACTGTACTCTACCTCTACTGTACTCCACTGTACTCAACCTCAACTGTACTCCACTGTACTCTACCTCTACTGTGCTCCACTGTACTCTACCTCTACTGTACTCTACCTCTACTTTGCTCCACTGTACTCTATCTCTACTGTACTCCACTGTACTCTACCTCTACTGTACTCCACCTCTAATGTGCTCCACTGTACTCTACCTCTACTGTACTCCACTGTACTCTACCTCTACTGTACTCCACTCTACTCTACCTCTACTGTGCTCTACTTTACTCCACCTCTACTGTGCTCCACTGTACTCCACTGTACTCTACCTCTACTGTACTCCACTGTACTCTACCTCTACTGTACTCCACTGTACTCTAGCTCTACTGTGCTCCACTGTACTCTACCTCTACTGTACTCCACTGTACTCGACCTCTACTGTGCTCCACTGTACTCTACCTCTAATGTGCTCCACTGTACTCTACCTCTACTGTACTCCACTGTACTCTACCTCTACTATACTCCACTGTACTCTTTCTCTACTGTACTCCACTGTACTCTACCTCTACTGTACTCCAATGTACTCTACCTCTACTGTACTCCACTCTACTCTACTCTACTGTACTCCACTGTACTCTACCTCTACTGTACTCTACCTCTACTGTGCTCCACTGTACTCTATCTCTACTGTACTCCACTGTACTCTACCTCTACTGTACTCAGCCTCTAATGTGCTCCACTGTACTCTACCTCTACTGTACTCCACTGTACTCTACCTCTACTGTACTCCACTCTACTCTACCTCTACTGTGCTCTACTGTACTCTATCTCTACTGTGCTCCACTGTACTCTACCTCTACTGTACTCCACTGTACTCTATCTCTACCTTGCTCCACTGTACTCTACTCTACTGTACTCCACTGTACTCTACCTCTACTGTACTCTACATCTACTGTGCTCTACTGTACTCTATCTCTACTGTGCTCCACTGTACTCTACCTCTACTGTACTCCACTGTACTCTACCTCTACTGTACTCCACTGTACTCTATCTCTACTGTGCTCTACTATACTCTATCTCTACTCTGCTCTACTGTACTCTACCTCTACTCTACTCCACTGTACTCTACCTCTACTGTACTCCACTGTACTCTACCTCTACTGTGCTCCACTGTACTCTACCTCTAATGTGTTCCACTGTACTCTACCTCTACTGTACTCCACTGTACTCTACCTCTACTCTACTCCACTGTACTCTACATCTACTTTGCTCCACTTTACTCTATCTCTACTGTACTCCACTGTACTCTACCTCTACTGTACTCCACCTCTAATGTGCTCCACTGTACTCTACCTCTACGGTACTCCACTGTACTCTACCTCTACTGTACTCCACTCTACTCTACCTCTACTGTGCTCTACTGTACTCTATCTCTACTGTGCGCCACTGTACTCTACCTCTACTGTACTCCACTATACTCTACCTCTACTATACTCCACTGTACTCTTTCTCTACTGTACTCCACTGTACTCTACCTCTACTGTACTCCACTCTACTCTACCTCTACTGTGCTCTACTGTACTCTATCTCTACTGTGCTCCACTGTACTCTACCTCTACTGTACTCCACTGTACTCTACCTCTACTATACTCCACTTTACTCTTTCTCTACTGTTTTCCACTGTACTCTACCTCTACTGTACTCCACCTCTAATGTGCTCCACTGTACTCTACCTCTACTGTACTCCACTGTACTCTACCTCTACTGTACTCCACTCTACTCTACCTCTACTGTGCTCTACTTTACTCCACCTCTACTGTGCTCCACTGTACTCCACTGTACTCTACCTCTACTGTACTCCACTGTACTCTACCTCTACTGTACTCCACTGTACTCTAGCTCTACTGTGCTCCACTGTACTCTACCTCTACTGTACTCCACTGTACTCGACCTCTACTGTGCTCCACTGTACTCTACCTCTAATGTGCTCCACTGTACTCTACCTCTACTGTACTCCACTGTACTCTACCTCTACTATACTCCACTGTACTCTTTCTCTACTGTACTCCACTGTACTCTACCTCTACTGTACTCCAATGTACTCTACCTCTACTGTACTCCACTCTACTCTACTCTACTGTACTCCACTGTACTCTACCTCTACTGTACTCTACCTCTACTGTGCTCCACTGTACTCTATCTCTACTGTACTCCACTGTACTCTACCTCTACTGTACTCAGCCTCTAATGTGCTCCACTGTACTCTACCTCTACTGTACTCCACTGTACTCTACCTCTACTGTACTCCACTCTACTCTACCTCTACTGTGCTCTACTGTACTCTATCTCTACTGTGCTCCACTGTACTCTACCTCTACTGTACTCCACTGTACTCTATCTCTACCTTGCTCCACTGTACTCTACTCTACTGTACTCCACTGTACTCTACCTCTACTGTACTCTACATCTACTGTGCTCTACTGTACTCTATCTCTACTGTGCTCCACTGTACTCTACCTCTACTGTACTCCACTGTACTCTACCTCTACTGTACTCCACTGTACTCTATCTCTACTGTGCTCTACTATACTCTATCTCTACTCTGCTCTACTGTACTCTACCTCTACTCTACTCCACTGTACTCTACCTCTACTGTACTCCACTGTACTCTACCTCTACTGTGCTCCACTGTACTCTACCTCTAATGTGTTCCACTGTACTCTACCTCTACTGTACTCCACTGTACTCTACCTCTACTCTACTCCACTGTACTCTACATCTACTGTGCTCCATTTTACTCTATCTCTACTGTACTCCACTGTACTCTACCTCTACTGTACTCCACCTCTAATGTGCTCCACTGTACTCTACCTCTACGGTACTCCAGTGTACTCTACCTCTACTGTACTCCACTCTACTCTACCTCTACTGTGCTCTACTGTACTCTATCTCTACTGTGCGCCACTGTACTCTACCTCTACTGTACTCCACTATACTCTACCTTTACTATACTCCACTGTACTCTTTCTCTACTGTACTCCACTGTACTCTACCTCTACTGTACTCCACTCTACTCTACCTCTACTGTGCTCTACTGTACTCTATCTCTACTGTGCTCCACTGTACTCTACCTCTACTGTACTCCACTGTACTCTACCTCTACTATACTCCACTTTACTCTTTCTCTACTGTACTCCACTGTACTCTACCTCTACTGTACTCCACTGTACTCTACCTCTACTGTACTCCACTGTACTCTACTCTACTGTACTCCACTGTACTCTACCTCTACTGTACTCTACCTCTACTGTGCTCAACTGTACTCTATCTCTACTGTACTCCACTGTACTCTACCTCTACTGTACTCCACCTCTAATGTGCTCCACTGTACTCTACCTCTACTGTACTCCACTGTACTCTACCTCTACAGTACTCCACTCTACTCTACCTCTACTGTGCTCTACTGTACTCTATCTCTACTGTGCTCCACTGTACTCTACCTCTACTGTACTCCACTGTACTCTACCTCTACTATACTACACTGTACTCTTTCTCTACTGTACTCCACTGTACTCTACCTCTACTGTACTCCACTGTACTCAACCTCAACTGTACTCCACTGTACTCTACCTCTACTGTGCTCCACTGTACTCTACCTCTACTGTACTCTACCTCTACTTTGCTCCACTGTACTCTATCTCTACTGTACTCCACTGTACTCTACCTCTACTGTACTCCACCTCTAATGTGCTCCACTGTACTCTACCTCTACTGTACTCCACTGTACTCTACCTCTACTGTACTCCACTCTACTCTACCTCTACTGTGCTCTACTTTACTCCACCTCTACTGTGCTCCACTGTACTCCACTGTACTCTACCTCTACTGTACTCCACTGTACTCTACCTCTACTGTACTCCACTGTACTCTAGCTCTACTGTGCTCCACTGTACTCTACCTCTACTGTACTCCACTGTACTCGACCTCTACTGTGCTCCACTGTACTCTACCTCTAATGTGCTCCACTGTACTCTACCTCTACTGTACTCCACTGTACTCTACCTCTACTATACTCCACTGTACTCTTTCTCTACTGTACTCCACTGTACTCTACCTCTACTGTACTCCAATGTACTCTACCTCTACTGTACTCCACTCTACTCTACTCTACTGTACTCCACTGTACTCTACCTCTACTGTACTCTACCTCTACTGTGCTCCACTGTACTCTATCTCTTTCGTACTCCACTGTACTCTACCTCTACTGTACTCAGCCTCTAATGTGCTCCACTGTACTCTACCTCTACTGTACTCCACTGTACTCTACCTCTACTGTACTCCACTCTACTCTACCTCTACTGTGCTCTACTGTACTCTATCTCTACTGTGCTCCACTGTACTCTACCTCTACTGTACTCCACTGTACTCTATCTCTACCTTGCTCCACTGTACTCTACTCTACTGTACTCCACTGTACTCTACCTCTACTGTCCTCTACATCTACTGTGCTCTACTGTACTCTATCTCTACTGTGCTCCACTGTACTCTACCTCTACTGTAATCCACTGTACTCTACCTCTACTGTACTCCACTGTACTATATCTCTACTGTGCTCTACTGTACTCTATCTCTACTCTGCTCTACTGTACTCTACCTCTACTCTACTCCACTGTACTCTACCTCTACTGTACTCCACTGTACTCTACCTCTACTGTGCTCCACTGTACTCTACCTCTAATGTGTTCCACTGTACTCTACCTCTACTGTACTCCACTGTACTCTACCTCTACTCTACTCCACTGTACTCTAGATCTACTGTGCTCCACTTTACTCTATCTCTACTGTACTCCACTGTACTCTACCTCTACTGTACTCCACCTCTAATGAGCTCCACTGTACTCTACCTCTACGGTACTCCACTGTACTCTACCTCTAGTGTACTCCACTCTACTCTACCTCTACTGTGCTCTACTGTACTCTATCTCTACTGTGCGCCACTGTACTCTACCTCTACTGTACTCCACTATACTCTACCTCTACTATACTCCACTGTACTCTTTCTCTACTGTACTCCACTGTACTCTACCTCTACTGTACTCCACTCTACTCTACCTCTACTGTGCTCTACTGTACTCTATCTCTACTGTGCTCCACTGTACTCTACCTCTACTGTACTCCACTGTACTCTACCTCTAATATACTCCACTGTACTCTTTCTCTACTGTACTCCACTGTACTCTACCTCTACTGTACTCCACTGTACTCTACCTCTACTGTACTCCACTGTACTCTACTCTACTGTACTCCACTGTACTCTACCTCTACTGTACTCTACCTCTACTGTGCTCCACTGTACTCTATCTCTACTGTACTCCACCTCTAATGTGCTCCACTGTACTCTACCTCTACTGTACTCCACTGTACTCTACCTCTATTGTACTCCACTCTACTCTACCTCTACTGTGCTCTACTGTACTCTATCTCTACTGTGCTCCACTGTACTCTACCTCTACTGTACTCCACTGTACTCTACCTCTACTATACTCCACTGTACTCTTTCTCTACTGTACTCCACTGTACTCTACCTCTACTATACTCCACTGTACTCAACCTCAACTGTACTCCACTGTACTCTACTCTACTGTACTCCACTGTACTCTACCTCTACTGTACTCCACCTCTACTGTACTCCACTGTACTCTATCTCTACTTTGCTCCACTGTACTCCACTGTACTCTACCTCTAGTATGCTCCACTGTACTCCACTGTACTCTACCTCTAGTATGCTCCACTGTACTCTACCTGTACTGTGCTCCACTGTACTCTACCTCTACTGTACTCCACTGTACTCTATCTCTACTTTGCTCCACTGTACTCTACTCTACTGTACTCCGCTGTACTCTACCTCTACTGTACTCTACCTCTACTGTGCTCTACTGCACTCTATCTCTACTGTGCTCCACTGTACTCTACCTCTACTGTACTCAACTGTACTCTACCTCTACTGTGCTCCACTGTACTCTACCTCTACTGTACTCCACTGTACTCTACCTCTACTGTGCTACACTGTACTCTATCTCTACTGTACTCCACTGTGCTCTACCTCTACTGTACTCCACCTCTAATGAGCTCCACTGTACTCTACCTCTACTGTACTCCACTCTACTCTACCTCTACTGTACTCCACTCTACTCTACCTCTACTGTGCTCTACTGTACTCTATCTCTACTGTGCTCCACTGTACTCTATCTCTATTGAACTCCACTGTACTCTACCTCTACTGTACTCTACTGTTCTCTACCTCTACTGTACTCTACTGTACTCCACATCTGCTCTGCTCCACTGTAATCCACTATACTCTACCTCTACTGTGCTCCACTGCACTCTACCTTTACTTTGCTCCACTGTACTCTACCTCTACTGTACTCCACTGTGCTCTACCTCTACTGTACTCTACTGTACTCCACCTCTACTGTGCTCCACTGTACTCCACTGTACTCTACCTCTACTGTGCTCCACTGTACTCTACCTCTACTGTACTCCACTGTACTCTACCTCTACTGAGCTCCACTGTACTCTACCTCTAATGTGCTCCACTGTACTCTACCTCTACTGTGCTCCACTGTACTCTACATCTACTGTACTCCACTGTACTCTATCTCTACTGTATTCCACTGTACTCTACCTCTACTGTACTCCACCTCTAATGTGCTCCACTGTACTCTACCTCTACTATACTCCACTGTACTCTTTCTCTACTGTACTCCACTGTACTCTACCTCTACTGTACTCCACTGTACTCTACCTCTACTGTACTCCACTCTACTCTACTCTACTCTACTCCACTGTACTCTACCTCTACTGTACTCTACCTCTACTGTGATCCACTGTACTCTATCTCTACTGTACTCCACTGTACTCTACCTCTACTGTACTCCACCTCTAATGTGCTCCACTGTACTCTACCTCTACTGTACTCCACTGTACTCTACCTCTACTGTACTCCACTCTACTCTACCTCTACTGTGCTCTACTGTACTCTATCTCTACTGTGCTCCACTGTACTCTACCTCTACTGTACTCCACTGTACTCTATCTCTACCTTGCTCCACTGTACTCTACTCTACTGTACTCCACTGTACTCTACATCTACTGTACTCTACATCTACTGTGCTCTACTGTACTCTATCTCTACTGTGCTCCACTGTACTCTACCTCTACTGTACTCCACTGTACTCTACCTCTACTGTACTCCACTGTACTCTACCTCTACTGTACTCCACTCTACTCTACTCTACTGTACTCCACTGTACTCTACCTCTACTGTACTCTACCTCTACTGTGCTCCACTGTACTCTATCTCTACTGTACTCCACTGTACTCTACCTCTACTGTACTCCACCTCTAATGTGCTCCACTGTACTCTACCTCTACTGTACTCCACTGTACTCTACCTCTAATGTACTCCACTCTACTCTACCTCTACTGTGCTCTACTGTACTCTATCTCTACTGTGCTCCACTGTACTCTACCTCTACTGTACTCCACTGTACTCTATCTCTACCTTGCTCCACTGTACTCTACTCTACTGTACTCCACTGTACTCTACCTCTACTGTACTCTACATCTACTGTGCTCTACTGTACTCTATCTCTACTGTGCTCCACTGTACTCTACCTCTACTGTACTCCACTGTACTCTACCTCTACTGTACTCCACTGTACTCTATCTCTACTGTGCTCTACTGTACTCTATCTCTACTCTGCTCTACTGTACTCTACCTCTACTCTACTCCACTGTACTCTACCTCTACTGTACTCCACTGTACTCTACCTCTACTGTGCTCCACTGTACTCTACCTCTAATGTGTTCCACTGTACTCTACCTCTACTGTACTCCACTGTACTCTACCTCTACTCTACTCCACTGTACTCTACATCTGCTGTGCTCCACTTTACTCTATCTCTACTGTACTCCACTGTACTCTACCTCTACTGTACTCCACCTCTAATGTGCTCCACTGTACTCTACCTCTACGGTACTCCACTGTACTCTACCTCTACTGTACTCCACTCTACTCTACCTCTACTGTGCTCTACTGTACTCTATCTCTACTGTGCGCCACTGTACTCTACCTCTACTGTACTCCACTATACTCTACCTCTACTATACTCCACTGTACTCTTTCTCTACTGTACTCCACTGTACTCTACCTCTACTGTACTCCACTCTACTCTACCTCTACTGTGCTCTACTGTACTCTATCTCTACTGTGCTCCACTGTACTCTACCTCTACTGTACTCCACTGTACTCTACTTCTAATATACTCCACTGTACTCTTTCTCTACTGTACTCCACTGTACTCTACCTCTACTGTACTCCACTGTACTCTACCTCTACTGTACTCCACTGTACTCTACTCTACTGTACTCCACTGTACTCTACCTCTACTGTACTCTACCTCTACTGTGCTCCACTGTACTCTATCTCTACTGTACTCCACCTCTAATGTGCTCCACTGTACTCTACCTCTACTGTACTCCACTGTACTCTACCTCTATTGTACTCCACTCTACTCTACCTCTACTGTGCTCTACTGTACTCTATCTCTACTGTGCTCCACTGTACTCTACCTCTACTGTACTCCACTGTACTCTACCTCTACTATACTCCACTGTACTCTTTCTCTACTGTACTCCACTGTACTCTACCTCTACTATACTCCACTGTACTCAACCTCAACTGTACTCCACTGTACTCTACTCTACTGTACTCCACTGTACTCTACCTCTACTGTACTCCACCTCTACTGTACTCCACTGTCCTCTATCTCTACTTTGCTCCACTGTACTCCACTGTACTCTACCTCTAGTATGCTCCACTGTACTCCACTGTACTCTACCTCTAGTATGCTCCACTGTACTCTACCTGTACTGTGCTCCACTGTACTCTACCTCTACTGTACTCCACTGTACTCTATCTCTACTTTGCTCCACTGTACTCTACTCTACTGTACTCCGCTGTACTCTACCTCTACTGTACTCTACCTCTACTGTGCTCTACTGCACTCTATCTCTACTGTGCTCCACTGTACTCTACCTCTACTGTACTCCACTGTACTCTACCTCTACTGTGCTCCACTGTACTCTACTTCTACTGTACTCCACTGTACTCTACCTCTACTGTGCTACACTGTACTCTATCTCTACTGTACTCCACTGTACTCTACCTCTACTGTACTCTACCTCTACTGTGATCCACTGTACTCTATCTCTACTGTACTCCACTGTACTCTACCTCTACTGTACTCCACCTCTAATGTGCTCCACTGTACTCTACCTCTACTGTACTCCACTGTACTCTACCTCTACTGTACTCCACTCTACTCTACCTCTACTGTGCTCTACTGTACTCTATCTCTACTGTGCTCCACTGTACTCTACCTCTACTGTACTCCACTGTACTCTATCTCTACCTTGCTCCACTGTACTCTACTCTACTGTACTCCACTGTACTCTACCTCTACTGTACTCTACATCTACTGTGCTCTACTGTACTCTATCTCTACTGTGCTCCACTGTACTCTACCTCTACTGTACTCCACTGTACTCTACCTCTACTGTACTCCATTGTACTCTATCTCTACTGTGCTCTACTGTACTCTATCTCTACTCTGCTCTACTGTACTCTACCTCTACTCTACTCCACTGTACTCTACCTCTACTGTACTCCACTGTACTCTACCTCTACTGTGCTCCACTGTACTCTACCTCTAATGTGTTCCACTGTACTCTACCTCTACTGTACTCCACTGTACTCTACCTCTACTCTACTCCACTGTACTCTACATCTACTGTGCTCCACTTTACTCTATCTCTACTGTACTCCACTGTACTCTACCTCTACTGTACTCCACCTCTAATGTGCTCCACTGTACTCTACCTCTACGGTACTCCACTGTACTCTACCTCTACTGTACTCCACTCTACTCTACCTCTACTGTGCTCTACTGTACTCTATCTCTACTGTGCGCCACTGTACTCTACCTCTACTGTACTCCACTATACTCTACCTCTACTATACTCCGCTGTACTCTTTCTCTACTGTACTCCACTGTACTCTACCTCTACTGTACTCCACTCTACTCTACCTCTACTGTGCTCTACTGTACTCTATCTCTACTGTGCTCCACTGTACTCTACCTCTACTGTACTCCACTGTACTCTACCTCTACTATACTCCACTGTACTCTTTCTCTACTGTACTCCACTGTACTCTACCTCTACTATACTCCACTGTACTCAACCTCAACTGTACTCCACTGTACTCTACTCTACTGTACTCCACTGTACTCTACCTCTACTGTACTCCACCTCTACTGTACTCCACTGTCCTCTATCTCTACTTTGCTCCACTGTACTCCACTGTACTCTACCTCTAGTATGCTCCACTGTACTCCACTGTACTCTACCTCTAGTATGCTCCACTGTACTCTACCTGTACTGTGCTCCACTGTACTCTACCTCTACTGTACTCCACTGTACTCTATCTCTACTTTGCTCCACTGTACTCTACTCTACTGTACTCCGCTGTACTCTACCTCTACTGTACTCTACCTCTACTGTGCTCTACTGCACTCTATCTCTACTGTGCTCCACTGTACTCTACCTCTACTGTACTCCACTGTACTCTACCTCTACTGTGCTCCACTGTACTCTACTTCTACTGTACTCCACTGTACTCTACCTCTACTGTGCTACACTGTACTCTATCTCTACTGTACTCCACTGTACTCTACCTCTACTGTACTCTACCTCTACTGTGATCCACTGTACTCTATCTCTACTGTACTCCACTGTACTCTACCTCTACTGTACTCCACCTCTAATGTGCTCCACTGTACTCTACCTCTACTGTACTCCACTGTACTCTACCTCTACTGTACTCCACTCTACTCTACCTCTACTGTGCTCTACTGTACTCTATCTCTACTGTGCTCCACTGTACTCTACCTCTACTGTACTCCACTGTACTCTATCTCTACCTTGCTCCACTGTACTCTACTCTACTGTACTCCACTGTACTCTACCTCTACTGTACTCTACATCTACTGTGCTCTACTGTACTCTATCTCTACTGTGCTCCACTGTACTCTACCTCTACTGTACTCCACTGTACTCTACCTCTACTGTACTCCATTGTACTCTATCTCTACTGTGCTCTACTGTACTCTATCTCTACTCTGCTCTACTGTACTCTACCTCTACTCTACTCCACTGTACTCTACCTCTACTGTACTCCACTGTACTCTACCTCTACTGTGCTCCACTGTACTCTACCTCTAATGTGTTCCACTGTACTCTACCTCTACTGTACTCCACTGTACTCTACCTCTACTCTACTCCACTGTACTCTACATCTACTGTGCTCCACTTTACTTTATCTCTACTGTACTCCACTGTACTCTACCTCTACTGTACTCCACCTCTAATGTGCTCCACTGTACTCTACCTCTACGGTACTCCACTGTACTCTACCTCTACTGTACTCCACTCTACTCTACCTCTACTGTGCTCTACTGTACTCTATCTCTACTGTGCGCCACTGTACTCTACCTCTACTGTACTCCACTATACTCTACCTCTACTATACTCCGCTGTACTCTTTCTCTACTGTACTCCACTGTACTCTACCTCTACTGTACTCCACTCTACTCTACCTCTACTGTGCTCTACTGTACTCTATCTCTACTGTGCTCCACTGTACTCTACCTCTACTGTACTCCACTGTACTCTACCTCTAATATACTCCACTGTACTCTTTCTCTACTGTACTCCACTGTACTCTACCTCTACTGTGCTCCACTGTACTCTATCTCTACTGTATTCCACTGTACTCTACCTCTACTGTACTCCACCTCTAATGTGCTCCACTGTACTCTACCTCTACTGTACTCCACTGTACTCTACCTCTACTGTACTCCACTCTACTCTACCTCTACTGTGCTCTACTGTACTCTATCTCTACTGTGCTCCACTGTACTCTACCTCTACTGTACTCCACTGTACTCTACCTCTACTATACTCCACTTTACTCTTTCTCTACTGTACTCCACTGTACTCTACCTCTACTGTACTCCACTGTACTCTACCTCTACTGTACTCCACTGTACTCTACTCTACTGTACTCCACTGTACTCTACCTCTACTGTACTCTACCTCTACTGTGCTCCACTGTACTCTATCTCTACTGTACTCCACTGTACTCTACCTCTACTGTACTCCACCTCTAATGTGCTCCACTGTACTCTACCTCTACTGTACTCCACTGTACTCTACCTCTACTGTACTCCACTCTACTCTACCTCTACTGTGCTCTACTGTACTCTATCTCTACTGTGCTCCACTGTACTCTACCTCTACTGTACTCCACTGTACTCTACCTCTACTATACTACACTGTACTCTTTCTCTACTGTACTCCACTGTACTCTACCTCTACTGTACTCCACTGTACTCAACCTCAACTGTACTCCACTGTACTCTACCTCTACTGTGCTCCACTGTACTCTACCTCTACTGTACTCTACCTCTACTTTGCTCCACTGTACTCTATCTCTACTGTACTCCACTGTACTCTACCTCTACTGTACTCCACCTCTAATGTGCTCCACTGTACTCTACCTCTACTGTACTCCACTGTACTCTACCTCTACTGTACTCCACTCTACTCTACCTCTACTGTGCTCTACTTTACTCCACCTCTACTGTGCTCCACTGTACTCCACTGTACTCTACCTCTACTGTACTCCACTGTACTCTACCTCTACTGTACTCCACTGTACTCTAGCTCTACTGTGCTCCACTGTACTCTACCTCTACTGTACTCCACTGTACTCTACCTCTACTGTGCTCCACTGTACTCTACCTCTAATGTGCTCCACTGTACTCTACCTCTACTGTACTCCACTGTACTCTACCTCTACTATACTCCACTGTACTCTTTCTCTACTGTACTCCACTGTACTCTACCTCTACTGTACTCCAATGTACTATACCTCTACTGTACTCCACTCTACTCTACTCTACTGTACTCCACTGTACTCTACCTCTACTGTACTCTACCTCTACTGTGCTCCACTGTACTCTATCTCTACTGTACTCCACTGTACTCTACCTCTACTGTACTCCACCTCTAATGTGCTCCACTGTACTCTACCTCTACTGTGCTCCACTGTACTCTACCTCTACTGTACTCCACTGTACTCTATCTCTACCTTGCTCCACTGTACTCTACTCTACTGTACTCCACTGTACTCTACCTCTACTGTACTCTACATCTACTGTGCTCTACTGTACTCTATCTCTACTGTGCTCCACTGTACTCTACCTCTACTGTACTCCACTGTACTCTACCTCTACTGTACTCCACTGTACTCTATCTCTACTGTGCTCTACTGTACTCTATCTCTACTCTGCTCTACTGTACTCTACCTCTACTCTACTCCACTGTACTCTACCTCTACTGTACTCCACTGTACTCTACCTCTACTGTGCTCCACTGTACTCTACCTCTAATGTGTTCCACTGTACTCTACCTCTACTGTACTCCACTGTACTCTACCTCTACTCTACTCCACTGTACTCTACATCTACTGTGCTCCACTTTACTCTATCTCTACTGTACTCCACTGTACTCTACCTCTACTGTACTCCACCTCTAATGTGCTCCACTGTACTCTACCTCTACGGTACTCCACTGTACTCTACCTCTACTGTACTCCACTCTACTCTACCTCTACTGTGCTCTACTGTACTCTATCTCTACTGTGCGCCACTGTACTCTACCTCTACTGTACTCCACTATACTCTACCTCTACTATACTCCACTGTACTCTTTCTCTACTGTACTCCACTGTACTCTACCTCTACTGTACTCCACTCTACTCTACCTCTACTGTGCTCTACTGTACTCTATCTCTACTGTGCTCCACTGTACTCTACCTCTACTGTACTCCACTGTACTCTACCTCTAATATACTCCACTGTACTCTTTCTCTACTGTACTCCACTGTACTCTACCTCTACTGTACTCCACTGTACTCTACCTCTACTGTACTCCACTGTACTCTACTCTACTGTACTCCACTGTACTCTACCTCTACTGTACTCTACCTCTACTGTGCTCCACTGTACTCTATCTCTACTGTACTCCACCTCTAATGTGCTCCACTGTACTCTACCTCTACTGTACTCCACTGTACTCTACCTCTATTGTACTCCACTCTACTCTACCTCTACTGTGCTCTACTGTACTCTATCTCTACTGTGCTCCACTGTACTCTACCTCTACTGTACTCCACTGTACTCTACCTCTACTATACTCCACTGTACTCTTTCTCTACTGTACTCCACTGTACTCTACCTCTACTATACTCCACTGTACTCAACCTCAACTGTACTCCACTGTACTCTACTCTACTGTACTCCACTGTACTCTACCTCTACTGTACTCCACCTCTACTGTACTCCACTGTACTCTATCTCTACTTTGCTCCACTGTACTCCACTGTACTCTACCTCTAGTATGCTCCACTGTACTCTACCTGTACTGTGCTCCACTGTACTCTACCTCTACTGTACTCCACTCTACTCTATCTCTACTTTGCTCCACTGTACTCTACTCTACTGTACTCCGCTGTACTCTACCTCTACTGTACTCTACCTCTACTGTGCTCTACTGCACTCTATCTCTACTGTGCTCCACTGTACTCTACCTCTACTGTACTCCACTGTACTCTACCTCTACTGTGCTCCACTGTACTCTACCTCTACTGTACTCCACTGTACTCTACCTCTACTGTGCTACACTGTACTCTATCTCTACTGTACTCCACTGTGCTCTACCTCTACTGTACTCCACCTCTAATGAGCTCCACTGTACTCTACCTCTACTGTACTCCACTCTACTCTACCTCTACTGTACTCCACTCTACTCTACCTCTACTGTGCTCTACTGTACTCTATCTCTACTGTGCTCCACTGTACTCTATCTCTATTGAACTCCACTGTACTCTACCTCTACTGTACTCTACTGTTCTCTACCTCTACTGTACTCTACTGTACTCCACATCTGCTCTGCTCCACTGTAATCCACTATACTCTACCTCTACTGTGCTCCACTGCACTCTACCTTTACTTTGCTCCACTGTACTCTACCTCTACTGTACTCCACTGTGCTCTACCTCTACTGTACTCTACTGTACTCCACCTCTACTGTGCTCCACTGTACTCCACTGTACTCTACCTCTACTGTGCTCCACTGTACTCTACCTCTACTGTACTCCACTGTACTCTACCTCTACTGAGCTCCACTGTACTCTACCTCTAATGTGCTCCACTGTACTCTACCTCTACTGTGCTCCACTGTACTCTACATCTACTGTACTCCACTGTACTCTATCTCTACTGTATTCCACTGTACTCTACCTCTACTGTACTCCACCTCTAATGTGCTCCACTGTACTCTACCTCTACTATACTCCACTGTACTCTTTCTCTACTGTACTCCACTGTACTCTACCTCTACTGTACTCCACTGTACTCTACCTCTACTCTACTCCACTCTACTCTACTCTACTGTACTCCACTGTACTCTACCTCTACTGTACTCTACCTCTACTGTGATCCACTGTACTCTATCTCTACTGTACTCCACTGTACTCTACCTCTACTGTACTCCACCTCTAATGTGCTCCACTGTACTCTACCTCTACTGTACTCCACTGTACTCTACCTCTACTGTACTCCACTCTACTCTACCTCTACTGTGCTCTACTGTACTCTATCTCTACTGTGCTCCACTGTACTCTACCTCTACTGTACTCCACTGTACTCTATATCTACCTTGCTCCACTGTACTCTACTCTACTGTACTCCACTGTACTCTACATCTACTGTACTCTACATCTACTGTGCTCTACTGTACTCTATCTCTACTGTGCTCCACTGTACTCTACCTCTACTGTACTCCACTGTACTCTACCTCTACTGTACTCCACTGTACTCTATCTCTACTGTGCTCTACTGTACTCTATCTCTACTCTGCTCTACTGTACTCTACCTCTACTCTACTCCACTGTACTCTACCTCTACTGTACTCCACTGTACTCTACCTCTACTGTGCTCCACTGTACTCTACCTCTAATGTGTTCCACTGTACTCTACCTCTACTGTACTCCACTGTACTCTACCTCTACTCTACTCCACTGTACTCTACATCTACTGTGCTCCACTTTACTCTATCTCTACTGTACTCCACTGTACTCTACCTCTACTGTACTCCACCTCTAATGTGCTCCACTGTGCTCTACCTCTACGGTACTCCACTGTACTCTACCTCTACTGTACTCCACTCTACTCTACCTCTACTGTGCTCTACTGTACTCTATCTCTACTGTGCGCCACTGTACTCTACCTCTACTGTACTCCACTATACTCTACCTCTACTATACTCCACTGTACTCTTTCTCTACTGTACTCCACTGTACTCTACCTCTACTGTACTCCACTCTACTCTACCTCTACTGTGCTCTACTGTACTCTATCTCTACTGTGCTCCACTGTACTCTACCTCTAATATACTCCACTGTACTCAACCTCAACTGTACTCCACTGTACTCTACTCTACTGTACTCCACTGTACTCTACCTCTACTGTACTCCACCTCTACTGTACTCCACTGTACTCTATCTCTACTTTGCTCCACTGTACTCCACTGTACTCTACCTCTAGTATGCTCCACTGTACTCTACCTGTACTGTGCTCCACTGTACTCTACCTCTACTGTACTCCACTGTACTCTATCTCTACTTTGCTCCACTGTACTCTACTCTACTGTACTCCGCTGTACTCTACCTCTACTGTACTCTACCTCTACTGTGCTCTACTGCACTCTATCTCTACTGTGCTCCACTGTACTCTACCTCTACTGTACTCCACTGTACTCTACCTCTACTGTGCTCCACTGTACTCTACCTCTACTGTACTCCACTGTACTCTACCTCTACTGTGCTACACTGTACTCTATCTCTACTGTACTCCACTGTGCTCTACCTCTACTGTACTCCACCTCTAATGAGCTCCACTGTACTCTACCTCTACTGTACTCCACTCTACTCTACCTCTACTGTACTCCACTCTACTCTGCCTCTACTGTGCTCTACTGTACTCTATCTCTACTGTGCTCCACTGTACTCTATCTCTATTGAACTCCACTGTACTCTACCTCTACTGTACTCTACTGTTCTCTACCTCTACTGTACTCTACTGTACTCCACATCTGCTCTGCTCCACTGTAATCCACTATACTCTACCTCTACTGTGCTCCACTGCACTCTACCTTTACTTTGCTCCACTGTACTCTACCTCTACTGTACTCCACTGTGCTCTACCTCTACTGTACTCTACTGTACTCCACCTCTACTGTGCTCCACTGTACTCCACTGTACTCTACCTCTACTGTGCTCCACTGTACTCTACCTCTACTGTACTCCACTGTACTCTACCTCTACTGAGCTCCACTGTACTCTACCTCTAATGTGCTCCACTGTACTCTACCTCTACTGTGCTCCACTGTACTCTACATCTACTGTACTCCACTGTACTCTATCTCTACTGTATTCCACTGTACTCTACCTCTACTGTACTCCACCTCTAATGTGCTCCACTGTACTCTACCTCTACTATACTCCACTGTACTCTTTCTCTACTGTACTCCACTGTACTCTACCTCTACTGTACTCCACTGTACTCTACCTCTACTGTACTCCACTCTACTCTACTCTACTGTACTCCACTGTACTCTACCTCTACTGTACTCTACCTCTACTGTGATCCACTGTACTCTATCTCTACTGTACTCCACTGTACTCTACCTCTACTGTACTCCACCTCTAATGTGCTCCACTGTACTCTACCTCTACTGTACTCCACTGTACTCTACCTCTACTGTACTCCACTCTACTCTACCTCTACTGTGCTCTACTGTACTCTATCTCTACTGTGCTCCACTGTACTCTACCTCTACTGTACTCCACTGTACTCTATCTCTACCTTGCTCCACTGTACTCTACTCTACTGTACTCCACTGTACTCTACATCTACTGTACTCTACATCTACTGTGCTCTACTGTACTCTATCTCTACTGTGCTCCACTGTACTCTACCTCTACTGTACTCCACTGTACTCTACCTCTACTGTACTCCACTGTACTCTATCTCTACTGTGCTCTACTGTACTCTATCTCTACTCTGCTCTACTGTACTCTACCTCTACTCTACTCCACTGTACTCTACCTCTACTGTACTCCACTGTACTCTACCTCTACTGTGCTCCACTGTACTCTACCTCTAATGTGTTCCACTGTACTCTACCTCTACTGTACTCCACTGTACTCTACCTCTACTCTACTCCACTGTACTCTACATCTACTGTGCTCCACTTTACTCTATCTCTACTGTACTCCACTGTACTCTACCTCTACTGTACTCCACCTCTAATGTGCTCCACTGTACTCTACCTCTACGGTACTCCACTGTACTCTACCTCTACTGTACTCCACTCTACTCTACCTCTACTGTGCTCTACTGTACTCTATCTCTACTGTGCGCCACTGTACTCTACCTCTACTGTACTCCACTATACTCTACCTCTACTATACTCCACTGTACTCTTTCTCTACTGTACTCCACTGTACTCTACCTCTACTGTACTCCACTCTACTCTACCTCTACTGTGCTCTACTGTACTCTATCTCTACTGTGCTCCACTGTACTCTACCTCTACTGTGCTCCACTGTACTCTATCTCTACTGTATTCCACTGTACTCTACCTCTACTGTACTCCACCTCTACTGTGCTCCACTGTACTCTACCTCTACTGTACTCCACCTCTAATGTGCTCCACTGTACTCTACGTCTACTGTACTCCACTGTACTCTACCTCTACTGTACTCCACTCTACTCTACCTCTACTGTGCTCTACTGTACTCTATCTCTACTGTGCTCCACTGTACTCTACCTCTACTGTACTCCACTGTACTCTACCTCTACTATACTCCACTTTACTCTTTCTCTACTGTACTCCACTGTACTCTACCTCTACTGTACTCCACTGTACTCTACCTCTACTGTACTCCACTGTACTCTACTCTACTGTACTCCACTGTACTCTACCTCTACTGTACTCTACCTCTACTGTGCTCCACTGTACTCTATCTCTACTGTACTCCACTGTACTCTACCTCTACTGTACTCCACCTCTAATGTGCTCCACTGTACTCTACCTCTACTGTACTCCACTGTACTCTACCTCTACTGTACTCCACTCTACTCTACCTCTACTGTGCTCTACTGTACTCTATCTCTACTGTGCTCCACTGTACTCTACCTCTACTGTACTCCACCTCTAATGTGCTCCACTGTACTCTACCTCTACTGTACTCCACTGTACTCTACCTCTACTGTACTCCACTCTACTCTACCTCTACTGTGCTCCACTGTACTCTATCTCTACTGTACTCCACTGTACTCTACCTCTACTGTACTCCACCTCTAATGTGCTCCACTGTACTCTACCTCTACTGTACTCCACTGTACTCTACCTCTACTGTGCTCCACTCTACTCTACCTCTACTGTGCTCTACTTTACTCCACCTCTACTGTGCTCCACTGTACTCCACTGTACTCTACCTCTACTGTACTCCACTGTACTCTACCTCTACTGTGCTCCACTGTACTCTACCTCTACTGTACTCTACATCTACTGTGCTCTACTGTACTCTATCTCTACTGTGCTCCACTGTACTCTACCTCTACTGTACTCCACTGTACTCTACCTCTACTGTACTCCACTGTACTCTATCTCTACTGTGCTCTACTGTACTCTATCTCTACTCTGCTCTACTGTACTCTACCTCTACTCTACTCCACTGTACTCTACCTCTACTGTACTCCACTGTACTCTACCTCTACTGTGCTCCACTGTACTCTACCTCTAATGTGTTCCACTGTACTCTACCTCTACTGTACTCCACTGTACTCTACCTCTACTCTACTCCACTGTACTCTACATCTACTGTGCTCCACTTTACTCTATCTCTACTGTACTCCACTGTACTCTACCTCTACTGTACTCCACCTCTAATGTGCTCCACTGTACTCTACCTCTACGGTACTCCACTGTACTGTACTCTACCTCTACTGTACTCCACTCTACTCTACCTCTACTGTGCTCTACTGTACTCTATCTCTACTGTGCGCCACTGTACTCTACCTCTACTGTACTCCACTATACTCTACCTCTACTATACTCCACTGTACTCTTTCTCTACTGTACTCCACTGTACTCTACCTCTACTGTACTCCACTCTACTCTACCTCTACTGTGCTCTACTGTACTCTATCTCTACTGTGCTCCACTGTACTCTACCTCTACTGTACTCCACTGTACTCTACCTCTAATATACTCCACTGTACTCTTTCTCTACTGTACTCCACTGTACTCTACCTCTACTGTACTCCACTGTACTCTACCTCTACTGTACTCCACTGTACTCTACTCTACTGTACTCCACTGTACTCTACCTCTACTGTACTCTACCTCTACTGTGCTCCACTGTACTCTATCTCTACTGTACTCCACCTCTAATGTGCTCCACTGTACTCTACCTCTACTGTACTCCACTGTACTCTACCTCTATTGTACTCCACTCTACTCTACCTCTACTGTGCTCTACTGTACTCTATCTCTACTGTGCTCCACTGTACTCTACCTCTACTGTACTCCACTGTACTCTACCTCTACTATACTCCACTGTACTCTTTCTCTACTGTACTCCACTCTACTCTACCTCTACTGTGCTCTACTTTACTCCACCTCTACTGTGCTCCACTGTACTCCACTGTACTCTACCTCTACTGTACTCCACTGTACTCTACCTCTACTGTGCTCCACTCTACTCTACCTCTACTGTGCTCTACTTTACTCTACCTCTACTGTGCTCCACTGTACTCTATCTCTACTGTACTCCACTGTACTCTACCTCTACTGTACTCCACCTCTAATGTGCTCCACTGTACTCTACCTCTACTGTACTCCACTGTACTCTACCTCTACTGTGCTCCACTCTACTCTACCTCTACTGTGCTCTACTTTACTCCACCTCTACTGTGCTCCACTGTACTCCACTGTACTCTACCTCTACTGTACTCCACTGTACTCTACCTCTACTGTGCTCCACTGTACTCTACCTCTACTGTACTCTACATCTACTGTGCTCTACTGTACTCTATCTCTACTGTGCTCCACTGTACTCTACCTCTACTGTACTCCACTGTACTCTACCTCTACTGTACTCCACTGTACTCTATCTCTACTGTGCTCTACTGTACTCTATCTCTACTCTGCTCTACTGTACTCTACCTCTACTCTACTCCACTGTACTCTACCTCTACTGTACTCCACTGTACTCTACCTCTACTGTGCTCCACTGTACTCTACCTCTAATGTGTTCCACTGTACTCTACCTCTACTGTACTCCACTGTACTCTACCTCTACTCTACTCCACTGTACTCTACATCTACTGTGCTCCACTTTACTCTATCTCTACTGTACTCCACTGTACTCTACCTCTACTGTACTCCACCTCTAATGTGCTCCACTGTACTCTACATCTACGGTACTCCACTGTACTGTACTCTACCTCTACTGTACTCCACTCTACTCTACCTCTACTGTGCTCTACTGTACTCTATCTCTACTGTGCGCCACTGTACTCTACCTCTACTGTACTCCACTATACTCTACCTCTACTATACTCCACTGTACTCTTTCTCTACTGTACTCCACTGTACTCTACCTCTACTGTACTCCACTCTACTCTACCTCTACTGTGCTCTACTGTACTCTATCTCTACTGTGCTCCACTGTACTCTACCTCTACTGTACTCCACTGTACTCTACCTCTAATATACTCCACTGTACTCTTTCTCTACTGTACTCCACTGTACTCTACCTCTACTGTACTCCACTGTACTCTACCTCTACTGTACTCCACTGTACTCTACTCTACTGTACTCCACCTCTAATGTGCTCCACTGTACTCTACCTCTACTGTACTCCACTGTACTCTACCTCTATTGTACTCCACTCTACTCTACCTCTACTGTGCTCTACTGTACTCTATCTCTACTGTGCTCCACTGTACTCTACCTCTACTGTACTCCACTGTACTCTACCTCTACTATACTCCACTGTACTCTTTCTCTACTGTACTCCACTCTACTCTACCTCTACTGTGCTCTACTTTACTCCACCTCTACTGTGCTCCACTGTACTCCACTGTACTCTACCTCTACTGTACTCCACTGTACTCTACCTCTACTGTGCTCCACTCTACTCTACCTCTACTGTGCTCTACTTTACTCTACCTCTACTGTGCTCCACTGTACTCTATCTCTACTGTACTCCACTGTACTCTACCTCTACTGTACTCCACCTCTAATGTGCTCCACTGTACTCTACCTCTACTGTACTCCACTGTACTCTACCTCTACTGTGCTCCACTCTACTCTACCTCTACTGTGCTCTACTTTACTCCACCTCTACTGTGCTCCACTGTACTCCACTGTACTCTACCTCTACTGTACTCCACTGTACTCTACCTCTACTGTGCTCCACTGTACTCTACCTCTACTGTACTCTACATCTACTGTGCTCTACTGTACTCTATCTCTACTGTGCTCCACTGTACTCTACCTCTACTGTACTCCACTGTACTCTACCTCTACTGTACTCCACTGTACTCTATCTCTACTGTGCTCTACTGTACTCTATCTCTACTCTGCTCTACTGTACTCTACCTCTACTCTACTCCACTGTACTCTACCTCTACTGTACTCCACTGTACTCTACCTCTACTGTGCTCCACTGTACTCTACCTCTAATGTGTTCCACTGTACTCTACCTCTACTGTACTCCACTGTACTCTACCTCTACTCTACTCCACTGTACTCTACATCTACTGTGCTCCACTTTACTCTATCTCTACTGTACTCCACTGTACTCTACCTCTACTGTACTCCACCTCTAATGTGCTCCACTGTACTCTACATCTACGGTACTCCACTGTACTGTACTCTACCTCTACTGTACTCCACTCTACTCTACCTCTACTGTGCTCTACTGTACTCTATCTCTACTGTGCGCCACTGTACTCTACCTCTACTGTACTCCACTATACTCTACCTCTACTATACTCCACTGTACTCTTTCTCTACTGTACTCCACTGTACTCTACCTCTACTGTACTCCACTCTACTCTACCTCTACTGTGCTCTACTGTACTCTATCTCTACTGTGCTCCACTGTACTCTACCTCTACTGTACTCCACTGTACTCTACCTCTAATATACTCCACTGTACTCTTTCTCTACTGTACTCCACTGTACTCTACCTCTACTGTACTCCACTGTACTCTACCTCTACTGTACTCCACTGTACTCTACTCTACTGTACTCCACTGTACTCTACCTCTACTGTACTCCACCTCTAATGTGCTCCACTGTACTCTACCTCTACTGTACTCCACTGTACTCTACCTCTACTGTACTCCACTCTACTCTACCTCTACTGTGCTCTACTTTACTCCACCTCTACTGTGCTCCACTGTACTCCACTGTACTCTACCTCTACTGTACTCCACTGTACTCTACCTCTACTGTACTCCACTGTACTCTAGCTCTACTGTGCTCCACTGTACTCTACCTCTACTGTACTCCACTGTACTCGACCTCTACTGTGCTCCACTGTACTCTACCTCTAATGTGCTCCACTGTACTCTACCTCTACTGTACTCCACTGTACTCTACCTCTACTGTACTCCACTGTACTCTTTCTCTACTGTACTCCACTGTACTCTACCTCTACTGTACTCCAATGTACTCTACCTCTACTGTACTCCACTCTACTCTACTCTACTGTACTCCACTGTACTCTACCTCTACTGTACTCTACCTCTACTGTGCTCCACTGTACTCTATCTCTTTCGTACTCCACTGTACTCTACCTCTACTGTACTCAGCCTCTAATGTGCTCCACTGTACTCTACCTCTACTGTACTCCACTGTACTCTACCTCTACTGTACTCCACTCTACTCTACCTCTACTGTGCTCTACTGTACTCTATCTCTACTGTGCTCCACTGTACTCTACCTCTACTGTACTCCACTGTACTCTATCTCTACCTTGCTCCACTGTACTCTACTCTACTGTACTCCACTGTACTCTACCTCTACTGTCCTCTACATCTACTGTGCTCTACTGTACTCTATCTCTACTGTGCTCCACTGTACTCTACCTCTACTGTAATCCACTGTACTCTACCTCTACTGTACTCCACTCTACTCTATCTCTACTGTGCTCTACTGTACTCTATCTCTACTCTGCTCTACTGTACTCTACCTCTACTCTACTCCACTGTACTCTACCTCTACTGTACTCCACTGTACTCTACCTCTACTGTGCTCCACTGTACTCTACCTCTAATGTGTTCCACTGTACTCTACCTCTACTGTACTCCACTGTACTCTACCTCTACTCTACTCCACTGTACTCTACATCTACTGTGCTCCACTTTACTCTATCTCTACTGTACTCCACTGTACTCTACCTCTACTGTACTCCACCTCTAATGTGCTCCACTGTACTCTACCTCTACGGTACTCCACTGTACTCTACCTCTACTGTACTCCACTCTACTCTACCTCTACTGTGCTCTACTGTACTCTATCTCTACTGTGCGCCACTGTACTCTACCTCTACTGTACTCCACTAGACTCTACCTCTACTATACTCCACTGTACTCTTTCTCTACTGTACTCCACTGTACTCTACCTCTACTGTACTCCACTCTACTCTACCTCTACTGTGCTCTACTGTACTCTATCTCTACTGTGCTCCACTGTACTCTACCTCTACTGTACTCCACTGTACTCTACCTCTAATATACTCCACTGTACTCTTTCTCTACTGTACTCCACTGTACTCTACCTCTACTGTACTCCACTGTACTCTACCTCTACTGTACTCCACTGTACTCTACTCTACTGTACTCCACTGTACTCTACCTCTACTGTACTCTACCTCTACTGTGCTCCACTGTACTCTATCTCTACTGTACTCCACCTCTAATGTGCTCCACTGTACTCTACCTCTACTGTACTCCACTGTACTCTACCTCTATTGTACTCCACTCTACTCTACCTCTACTGTGCTTTACTGTACTCTATCTCTACTGTGCTCCACTGTACTCTACCTCTACTGTACTCCACTGTACTCTACCTCTACTATACTCCACTGTACTCTTTCTCTACTGTACTCCACTGTACTCTACCTCTACTATACTCCACTGTACTCAACCTCAACTGTACTCCACTGTACTCTACTCTACTGTACTCCACTGTACTCTACCTCTACTGTACTCCACCTCTACTGTACTCCACTGTACTCTATCTCTACTTTGCTCCACTGTACTCCACTGTACTCTACCTCTAGTATGCTCCACTGTACTCCACTGTACTCTACCTCTAGTATGCTCCACTGTACTCTACCTGTACTGTGCTCCACTGTACTCTACCTCTACTGTACTCCACTGTACTCTATCTCTACTTTGCTCCACTGTACTCTACTCTACTGTACTCCGCTGTACTCTACCTCTACTGTACTCTACCTCTACTGTGCTCTACTGCACTCTATCTCTACTGTGCTCCACTGTACTCTACCTCTACTGTACTCAACTGTACTCTACCTCTACTGTGCTCCACTGTACTCTACCTCTACTGTACTCCACTGTACTCTACCTCTACTGTGCTACACTGTACTCTATCTCTACTGTACTCCACTGTGCTCTACCTCTACTGTACTCCACCTCTAATGAGCTCCACTGTACTCTACCTCTACTGTACTCCACTCTACTCTACCTCTACTGTACTCCACTCTACTCTACCTCTACTGTGATCTACTGTACTCTATCTCTACTGTGCTCCACTGTACTCTATCTCTATTGAACTCCACTGTACTCTACCTCTACTGTACTCTACTGTTCTCTACCTCTACTGTACTCTACTGTACTCCACATCTGCTCTGCTCCACTGTAATCCACTATACTCTACCTCTACTGTGCTCCACTGCACTCTACCTTTACTTTGCTCCACTGTACTCTACCTCTACTGTACTCCACTGTGCTCTACCTCTACTGTACTCTACTGTACTCCACCTCTACTGTGCTCCACTGTACTCCACTGTACTCTACCTCTACTGTGCTCCACTGTACTCTACCTCTACTGTACTCCACTGTACTCTACCTCTACTGAGCTCCACTGTACTCTACCTCTAATGTGCTCCACTGTACTCTACCTCTACTGTGCTCCACTGTACTCTACATCTACTGTACTCCACTGTACTCTATCTCTACTGTATTCCACTGTACTCTACCTCTACTGTACTCCACCTCTAATGTGCTCCACTGTACTCTACCTCTACTATACTCCACTGTACTCTTTCTCTACTGTACTCCACTGTACTCTACCTCTACTGTACTCCACTGTACTCTACCTCTACTGTACTCCACTCTACTCTACTCTACTGTACTCCACTGTACTCTACCTCTACTGTACTCTACCTCTACTGTGATCCACTGTACTCTATCTCTACTGTACTCCACTGTACTCTACCTCTACTGTACTCCACCTCTAATGTGCTCCACTGTACTCTACCTCTACTGTACTCCACTATACTCTACCTCTACTGTACTCCACTCTACTCTACCTCTACTGTGCTCTACTGTACTCTATCTCTACTGTGCTCCACTGTACTCTACCTCTACTGTACTCCACTGTACTCTATCTCTACCTTGCTCCACTGTACTCTACTCTACTGTACTCCACTGTACTCTACATCTACTGTACTCTACATCTACTGTGCTCTACTGTACTCTATCTCTACTGTGCTCCACTGTACTCTACCTCTACTGTACTCCACTGTACTCTACCTCTACTGTACTCCACTGTACTCTACCTCTACTGTACTCCACTCTACTCTACTCTACTGTACTCCACTGTACTCTACCTCTACTGTACTCTACCTCTACTGTGCTCCACTGTACTCTATCTCTACTGTACTCCACTGTACTCTACCTCTACTGTACTCCACCTCTAATGTGCTCCACTGTACTCTACCTCTACTGTACTCCACTGTACTCTACCTCTAATGTACTCCACTCTACTCTACCTCTACTGTGCTCTACTGTACTCTATCTCTACTGTGCTCCACTGTACTCTACCTCTACTGTACTCCACTGTACTCTATCTCTACCTTGCTCCACTGTACTCTACTCTACTGTACTCCACTGTACTCTACCTCTACTGTACTCTACATCTACTGTGCTCTACTGTACTCTATCTCTACTGTGCTCCACTGTACTCTACCTCTACTGTACTCCACTGTACTCTACCTCTACTGTACTCCACTGTACTCTATCTCTACTGTGCTCTACTGTACTCTATCTCTACTCTGCTCTACTGTACTCTACCTCTACTCTACTCCACTGTACTCTACCTCTACTGTACTCCACTGTACTCTACCTCTACTGTGCTCCACTGTACTCTACCTCTAATGTGTTCCACTGTACTCTACCTCTACTGTACTCCACTGTACTCTACCTCTACTCTACTCCACTGTACTCTACATCTACTGTGCTCCACTTTACTCTATCTCTACTGTACTCCACTGTACTCTACCTCTACTGTACTCCACCTCTAATGTGCTCCACTGTACTCTACCTCTACGGTACTCCACTGTACTCTACCTCTACTGTACTCCACTCTACTCTACCTCTACTGTGCTCTACTGTACTCTATCTCTACTGTGCGCCACTGTACTCTACCTCTACTGTACTCCACTATACTCTACCTCTACTATACTCCACTGTACTCTTTCTCTACTGTACTCCACTGTACTCTACCTCTACTGTACTCCACTCTACTCTACCTCTACTGTGCTCTACTGTACTCTATCTCTACTGTGCTCCACTGTACTCTACCTCTACTGTACTCCACTGTACTCTACTTCTAATATACTCCACTGTACTCTTTCTCTACTGTACTCCACTGTACTCTACCTCTACTGTACTCCACTGTACTCTACCTCTACTGTACTCCACTGTACTCTACTCTACTGTACTCCACTGTACTCTACCTCTACTGTACTCTACCTCTACTGTGCTCCACTGTACTCTATCTCTACTGTACTCCACCTCTAATGTGCTCCACTGTACTCTACCTCTACTGTACTCCACTGTACTCTACCTCTATTGTACTCCACTCTACTCTACCTCTACTGTGCTCTACTGTACTCTATCTCTACTGTGCTCCACTGTACTCTACCTCTACTGTACTCCACTGTACTCTACCTCTACTATACTCCACTGTACTCTTTCTCTACTGTACTCCACTGTACTCTACCTCTACTATACTCCACTGTACTCAACCTCAACTGTACTCCACTGTACTCTACTCTACTGTACTCCACTGTACTCTACCTCTACTGTACTCCACCTCTACTGTACTCCACTGCCCTCTATCTCTACTTTGCTCCACTGTACTCCACTGTACTCTACCTCTAGTATGCTCCACTGTACTCCACTGTACTCTACCTCTAGTATGCTCCACTGTACTCTACCTGTACTGTGCTCCACTGTACTCTACCTCTACTGTACTCCACTGTACTCTATCTCTACTTTGCTCCACTGTACTCTACTCTACTGTACTCCGCTGTACTCTACCTCTACTGTACTCTACCTCTACTGTGCTCTACTGCACTCTATCTCTACTGTGCTCCACTGTACTCTACCTCTACTGTACTCCACTGTACTCTACCTCTACTGTGCTCCACTGTACTCTACTTCTACTGTACTCCACTGTACTCTACCTCTACTGTGCTACACTGTACTCTATCTCTACTGTACTCCACTGTGCTCTACCTCTACTGTACTCCACCTCTAATGAGCTCCACTGTACTCTACCTCTACTGTACTCCACTCTACTCTACCTCTACTGTACTCCACTCTACTCTACCTCTACTGTGCTCTACTGTACTCTATCTCTACTGTGCTCCACTGTACTCTATCTCTATTGAACTCCACTGTACTCTACCTCTACTTTACTCTACTGTTCTCTACCTCTACTGTACTCTACTGTACTCCACATCTGCTCTGCTCCACTGTAATCCACTATACTCTACCTCTACTGTGCTCCACTGTACTCTACCTTTACTTTGATCCACTGTACTCTACCTCTACTGTACTCCACTGTGCTCTACCTCTACTGTACTCTACTGTACTCCACCTCTACTGTGCTCCACTGTACTCCACTGTACTCTACCTCTACTGTGCTCCACTGTACTCTACCTCTACTGTACTCCACTGTACTCTACCTCTACTGAGCTCCACTGTAATCTACCTCTAATGTGCTCCACTGTACTCTACCTCTACTGTGCTCCACTGTACTCTACCTCTACTTTACTCCACTGTACTCTATCTCTACTGTATTCCACTGTACTCTACCTCTACTGTACTCCACCTCTAATGTGCTCCACTGTACTCTACCTCTACTATACTCCACTGTACTCTTTCTCTACTGTACTCCACTGTACTCTACCTCTACTGTACTCCACTGTACTCTACCTCTACTGTACTCCACTCTACTCTACTCTACTGTACTCCACTGTACTCTACCTCTACTGTACTCTACCTCTACTGTGCTCCACTGTACTCTACCTCTACTTTACTCCACTGTACTCTATCTCTACTGTACTCCACTGTACTCTACCTCTACTGTACTCCACCTCTAATGTGCTCCACTGTACTCTACCTCTACTGTACTCCACTGTACTCTACCTCTACTGTACTCCACTCTACTCTACCTCTACTGTGCTCTACTGTACTCTATCTCTACTGTGCTCCACTGTACTCTACCTCTACTGTACTCCACTGTACTCTATCTCTACCTTGCTCCACTGTACTCTACTCTACTGTACTCCACTGTACTCTACCTCTACTGTACTCTACATCTACTGTGCTCTACTGTACTCTATCTCTACTGTGCTCCACTGTACTCTACCTCTACTGTACTCCACTGTACTCTACCTCTACTGTACTCCACTGTACTCTATCTCTACTGTGCTCTACTGTACTCTATCTCTACTCTGCTCTACTGTACTCTACCTCTACTCTACTCCACTGTACTCTACCTCTACTGTACTCCACTGTACTCTACCTCTACTGTGCTCCACTGTACTCTACCTCTAATGTGTTCCACTGTACTCTACCTCTACTGTACTCCACTGTACTCTACCTCTACTCTACTCCACTGTACTCTACATCTACTGTGCTCCACTTTACTCTATCTCTACTGTACTCCACTGTACTCTACCTCTACTGTACTCCACCTCTAATGTGCTCCACTGTACTCTACCTCTACGGTACTCCACTGTACTCTACCTCTACTGTACTCCACTCTACTCTACCTCTACTGTGCTCTACTGTACTCTATCTCTACTGTGCGCCACTGTACTCTACCTCTACTGTACTCCACTATACTCTACCTCTACTATACTCCGCTGTACTCTTTCTCTACTGTACTCCACTGTACTCTACCTCTACTGTACTCCACTCTACTCTACCTCTACTGTGCTCTACTGTACTCTATCTCTACTGTGCTCCACTGTACTCTACCTCTACTGTACTCCACTGTACTCTACCTCTAATATACTCCACTGTACTCTTTCTCTACTGTACTCCACTGTACTCTACCTCTACTGTGCTCCACTGTACTCTATCTCTACTGTATTCCACTGTACTCTACCTCTACTGTACTCCACCTCTAATGTGCTCCACTGTACTCTACCTCTACTGTACTCCACTGTACTCTACCTCTACTGTACTCCACTCTACTCTACCTCTACTGTGCTCTACTGTACTCTATCTCTACTGTGCTCCACTGTACTCTACCTCTACTGTACTCCACTGTACTCTACCTCTACTATACTCCACTTTACTCTTTCTCTACTGTACTCCACTGTACTCTACCTCTACTGTACTCCACTGTACTCTACCTCTACTGTACTCCACTGTACTCTACTCTACTGTACTCCACTGTACTCTACCTCTACTGTACTCTACCTCTACTGTGCTCCACTGTACTCTATCTCTACTGTACTCCACTGTACTCTACCTCTACTGTACTCCACCTCTAATGTGCTCCACTGTACTCTACCTCTACTGTACTCCACTGTACTCTACCTCTACTGTACTCCACTCTACTCTACCTCTACTGTGCTCTACTGTACTCTATCTCTACTGTGCTCCACTGTACTCTACCTCTACTGTACTCCACTGTACTCTACCTCTACTATACTACACTGTACTCTTTCTCTACTGTACTCCACTGTACTCTACCTCTACTGTACTCCACTGTACTCAACCTCAACTGTACTCCACTGTACTCTACCTCTACTGTGCTCCACTGTACTCTACCTCTACTGTACTCTACCTCTACTTTGCTCCACTGTACTCTATCTCTACTGTACTCCACTGTACTCTACCTCTACTGTACTCCACCTCTAATGTGCTCCACTGTACTCTACCTCTACTGTACTCCACTGTACTCTACCTCTACTGTACTCCACTCTACTCTACCTCTACTGTGCTCTACTTTACTCCACCTCTACTGTGCTCCACTGTACTCCACTGTACTCTACCTCTACTGTACTCCACTGTACTCTACCTCTACTGTACTCCACTGTACTCTAGCTCTACTGTGCTCCACTGTACTCTACCTCTACTGTACTCCACTGTACTCTACCTCTACTGTGCTCCACTGTACTCTACCTCTAATGTGCTCCACTGTACTCTACCTCTACTGTACTCCACTGTACTCTACCTCTACTATACTCCACTGTACTCTTTCTCAACTGTACTCCACTGTACTCTACCTCTACTGTACTCCAATGTACTATACCTCTACTGTACTCCACTCTACTCTACTCTACTGTACTCCACTGTACTCTACCTCTACTGTACTCTACCTCTACTGTGCTCCACTGTACTCTATCTCTACTGTACTCCACTGTACTCTACCTCTACTGTACTCCACCTCTAATGTGCTCCACTGTACTCTACCTCTACTGTACTCCACTGTACTCTACCTCTACTGTACTCCACTCTACTCTACCTCTACTGTGCTCTACTGTACTCTATCTCTACTGTGCTCCACTGTACTCTACCTCTACTGTACTCCACTGTACTCTATCTCTACCTTGCTCCACTGTACTCTACTCTACTGTACTCCACTGTACTCTACCTCTACTGTACTCTACATCTACTGTGCTCTACTGTACTCTATCTCTACTGTGCTCCACTGTACTCTACCTCTACTGTACTCCACTGTACTCTACCTCTAGTGTACTCCACTGTACTCTATCTCTACTGTGCTCTACTGTACTCTATCTCTACTCTGCTCTACTGTACTCTACCTCTACTCTACTCCACTGTACTCTACCTCTACTGTACTCCACTGTACTCTACCTCTACTGTGCTCCACTGTACTCTACCTCTAATGTGTTCCACTGTACTCTACCTCTACTGTACTCCACTGTACTCTACCTCTACTCTACTCCACTGTACTCTACATCTACTGTGCTCCACTTTACTCTATCTCTACTGTACTCCACTGTACTCTACCTCTACTGTACTCCACCTCTAATGTGCTCCACTGTACTCTACCTCTACGGTACTCCACTGTACTCTACCTCTACTGTACTCCACTCTACTCTACCTCTCCTGTGCTCTACTGTACTCTATCTCTACTGTGCGCCACTGTACTCTACCTCTACTGTACTCCACTATACTCTACCTCTACTATACTCCACTGTACTCTTTCTCTACTGTACTCCACTGTACTCTACCTCTACTGTACTCCACTGTACTCTACCTCTACTATACTCCACTGTACTCTTTCTCTACTGTACTCCACTGTACTCTACCTCTACTATACTCCACTGTACTCAACCTCAACTGTACTCCACTGTACTCTACTCTACTGTACTCCACTGTACTCTACCTCTACTGTACTCCACCTCTACTGTACTCCACTGTACTCTATCTCTACTTTGCTCCACTGTACTCCACTGTACTCTACCTCTAGTATGCTCCACTGTACTCTACCTGTACTGTGCTCCACTGTACTCTACCTCTACTGTACTCCACTGTACTCTATCTCTACTTTGCTCCACTGTACTCTACTCTACTGTACTCCGCTGTACTCTACCTCTACTGTACTCTACCTCTACTGTGCTCTACTGCACTCTATCTCTACTGTGCTCCACTGTACTCTACCTCTACTGTACTCCACTGTACTCTACCTCTACTGTGCTCCACTGTACTCTACCTCTACTGTACTCCACTGTACTCTACCTCTACTGTGCTACACTGTACTCTATCTCTACTGTACTCCACTGTGCTCTACCTCTACTGTACTCCACCTCTAATGAGCTCCACTGTACTCTACCTCTACTGTACTCCACTGTACTCTACCTCTACTGTACTCCACTCTACTCTACCTCTACTGTGCTCTACTTTACTCCACCTCTACTGTGCTCCACTGTACTCCACTGTACTCTACCTCTACTGTACTCCACTGTACTCTACCTCTACTGTACTCCACTGTACTCTAGCTCTACTGTGCTCCACTGTACTCTACCTCTACTGTACTCCACTGTACTCGACCTCTACTGTGCTCCACTGTACTCTACCTCTAATGTGCTCCACTGTACTCTACCTCTACTGTACTCCACTGTACTCTACCTCTACTGTACTCCACTGTACTCTTTCTCTACTGTACTCCACTGTACTCTACCTCTACTGTACTCCAATGTACTCTACCTCTACTGTACTCCACTCTACTCTACTCTACTGTACTCCACTGTACTCTACCTCTACTGTACTCTACCTCTACTGTGCTCCACTGTACTCTATCTCTTTCGTACTCCACTGTACTCTACCTCTACTGTACTCAGCCTCTAATGTGCTCCACTGTACTCTACCTCTACTGTACTCCACTGTACTCTACCTCTACTGTACTCCACTCTACTCTACCTCTACTGTGCTCTACTGTACTCTATCTCTACTGTGCTCCACTGTACTCTACCTCTACTGTACTCCACTGTACTCTATCTCTACCTTGCTCCACTGTACTCTACTCTACTGTACTCCACTGTACTCTACCTCTACTGTCCTCTACATCTACTGTGCTCTACTGTACTCTATCTCTACTGTGCTCCACTGTACTCTACCTCTACTGTAATCCACTGTACTCTACCTCTACTGTACTCCACTGTACTCTATCTCTACTGTGCTCTACTGTACTCTATCTCTACTCTGCTCTACTGTACTCTACCTCTACTCTACTCCACTGTACTCTACCTCTACTGTACTCCACTGTACTCTACCTCTACTGTGCTCCACTGTACTCTACCTCTAATGTGTTCCACTGTACTCTACCTCTACTGTACTCCACTGTACTCTACCTCTACTCTACTCCACTGTACTCTACATCTACTGTGCTCCACTTTACTCTATCTCTACTGTACTCCACTGTACTCTACCTCTACTGTACTCCACCTCTAATGTGCTCCACTGTACTCTACCTCTACGGTACTCCACTGTACTCTACCTCTACTGTACTCCACTCTACTCTACCTCTACTGTGCTCTACTGTACTCTATCTCTACTGTGCGCCACTGTACTCTACCTCTACTGTACTCCACTAGACTCTACCTCTACTATACTCCACTGTACTCTTTCTCTACTGTACTCCACTGTACTCTACCTCTACTGTACTCCACTCTACTCTACCTCTACTGTGCTCTACTGTACTCTATCTCTACTGTGCTCCACTGTACTCTACCTCTACTGTACTCCACTGTACTCTACCTCTAATATACTCCACTGTACTCTTTCTCTACTGTACTCCACTGTACTCTACCTCTACTGTACTCCACTGTACTCTACCTCTACTGTACTCCACTGTACTCTACTCTACTGTACTCCACTGTACTCTACCTCTACTGTACTCTACCTCTACTGTGCTCCACTGTACTCTATCTCTACTGTACTCCACCTCTAATGTGCTCCACTGTACTCTACCTCTACTGTACTCCACTGTACTCTACCTCTATTGTACTCCACTCTACTCTACCTCTACTGTGCTTTACTGTACTCTATCTCTACTGTGCTCCACTGTACTCTACCTCTACTGTACTCCACTGTACTCTACCTCTACTATACTCCACTGTACTCTTTCTCTACTGTACTCCACTGTACTCTACCTCTACTATACTCCACTGTACTCAACCTCAACTGTACTCCACTGTACTCTACTCTACTGTACTCCACTGTACTCTACCTCTACTGTACTCCACCTCTACTGTACTCCACTGTACTCTATCTCTACTTTGCTCCACTGTACTCCACTGTACTCTACCTCTAGTATGCTCCACTGTACTCCACTGTACTCTACCTCTAGTATGCTCCACTGTACTCTACCTGTACTGTGCTCCACTGTACTCTACCTCTACTGTACTCCACTGTACTCTATCTCTACTTTGCTCCACTGTACTCTACTCTACTGTACTCCGCTGTACTCTACCTCTACTGTACTCTACCTCTACTGTGCTCTACTGCACTCTATCTCTACTGTGCTCCACTGTACTCTACCTCTACTGTACTCAACTGTACTCTACCTCTACTGTGCTCCACTGTACTCTACCTCTACTGTACTCCACTGTACTCTACCTCTACTGTGCTACACTGTACTCTATCTCTACTGTACTCCACTGTGCTCTACCTCTACTGTACTCCACCTCTAATGAGCTCCACTGTACTCTACCTCTACTGTACTCCACTCTACTCTACCTCTACTGTACTCCACTCTACTCTACCTCTACTGTGATCTACTGTACTCTATCTCTACTGTGCTCCACTGTACTCTATCTCTATTGAACTCCACTGTACTCTACCTCTACTGTACTCTACTGTTCTCTACCTCTACTGTACTCTACTGTACTCCACATCTGCTCTGCTCCACTGTAATCCACTATACTCTACCTCTACTGTGCTCCACTGCACTCTACCTTTACTTTGCTCCACTGTACTCTACCTCTACTGTACTCCACTGTGCTCTACCTCTACTGTACTCTACTGTACTCCACCTCTACTGTGCTCCACTGTACTCCACTGTACTCTACCTCTACTGTGCTCCACTGTACTCTACCTCTACTGTACTCCACTGTACTCTACCTCTACTGAGCTCCACTGTACTCTACCTCTAATGTGCTCCACTGTACTCTACCTCTACTGTGCTCCACTGTACTCTACATCTACTGTACTCCACTGTACTCTATCTCTACTGTATTCCACTGTACTCTACCTCTACTGTACTCCACCTCTAATGTGCTCCACTGTACTCTACCTCTACTATACTCCACTGTACTCTTTCTCTACTGTACTCCACTGTACTCTACCTCTACTGTACTCCACTGTACTCTACCTCTACTGTACTCCACTCTACTCTACTCTACTGTACTCCACTGTACTCTACCTCTACTGTACTCTACCTCTACTGTGATCCACTGTACTCTATCTCTACTGTACTCCACTGTACTCTACCTCTACTGTACTCCACCTCTAATGTGCTCCACTGTACTCTACCTCTACTGTGCTCCACTTTACTCTATCTCTACTGTACTCCACTGTACTCTACCTCTACTGTACTCCACCTCTAATGTGCTCCACTGTACTCTACCTCTACGGTACTCCACTGTACTCTACCTCTACTGTACTCCACTCTACTCTACCTCTACTGTGCTCTACTGTACTCTATCTCTACTGTGCGCCACTGTACTCTACCTCTACTGTACTCCACTATACTCTACCTCTACTATACTCCGCTGTACTCTTTCTCTACTGTACTCCACTGTACTCTACCTCTACTGTACTCCACTCTACTCTACCTCTACTGTGCTCTACTGTACTCTATCTCTACTGTGCTCCACTGTACTCTACCTCTACTGTACTCCACTGTACTCTATCTCTACCTTGCTCCACTGTACTCTACTCTACTGTACTCCACTGTACTCTACATCTACTGTACTCTACATCTACTGTGCTCTACTGTACTCTATCTCTACTGTGCTCCACTGTACTCTACCTCTACTGTACTCCACTGTACTCTACCTCTACTGTACTCCACTGTACTCTACCTCTACTGTACTCCACTCTACTCTACTCTACTGTACTCCACTGTACTCTACCTCTACTGTACTCTACCTCTACTGTGCTCCACTGTACTCTATCTCTACTGTACTCCACTGTACTCTACCTCTACTGTACTCCACCTCTAATGTGCTCCACTGTACTCTACCTCTACTGTACTCCACTGTACTCTACCTCTAATGTACTCCACTCTACTCTACCTCTACTGTGCTCTACTGTACTCTATCTCTACTGTGCTCCACTGTACTCTACCTCTACTGTACTCCACTGTACTCTATCTCTACCTTGCTCCACTGTACTCTACTCTACTGTACTCCACTGTACTCTACCTCTACTGTACTCTACATCTACTGTGCTCTACTGTACTCTATCTCTACTGTGCTCCACTGTACTCTACCTCTACTGTACTCCACTGTACTCTACCTCTACTGTACTCCACTGTACTCTATCTCTACTGTGCTCTACTGTACTCTATCTCTACTCTGCTCTACTGTACTCTACCTCTACTCTACTCCACTGTACTCTACCTCTACTGTACTCCACTGTACTCTACCTCTACTGTGCTCCACTGTACTCTACCTCTAATGTGTTCCACTGTACTCTACCTCTACTGTACTCCACTGTACTCTACCTCTACTCTACTCCACTGTACTCTACATCTACTGTGCTCCACTTTACTCTATCTCTACTGTACTCCACTGTACTCTACCTCTACTGTACTCCACCTCTAATGTGCTCCACTGTACTCTACCTCTACGGTACTCCACTGTACTCTACCTCTACTGTACTCCACTCTACTCTACCTCTACTGTGCTCTACTGTACTCTATCTCTACTGTGCGCCACTGTACTCTACCTCTACTGTACTCCACTATACTCTACCTCTACTATACTCCACTGTACTCTTTCTCTACTGTACTCCACTGTACTCTACCTCTACTGTACTCCACTCTACTCTACCTCTACTGTGCTCTACTGTACTCTATCTCTACTGTGCTCCACTGTACTCTACCTCTACTGTACTCCACTGTACTCTACTTCTAATATACTCCACTGTACTCTTTCTCTACTGTACTCCACTGTACTCTACCTCTACTGTACTCCACTGTACTCTACCTCTACTGTACTCCACTGTACTCTACTCTACTGTACTCCACTGTACTCTACCTCTACTGTACTCTACCTCTACTGTGCTCCACTGTACTCTATCTCTACTGTACTCCACCTCTAATGTGCTCCACTGTACTCTACCTCTACTGTACTCCACTGTACTCTACCTCTATTGTACTCCACTCTACTCTACCTCTACTGTGCTCTACTGTACTCTATCTCTACTGTGCTCCACTGTACTCTACCTCTACTGTACTCCACTGTACTCTACCTCTACTATACTCCACTGTACTCTTTCTCTACTGTACTCCACTGTACTCTACCTCTACTATACTCCACTGTACTCAACCTCAACTGTACTCCACTGTACTCTACTCTACTGTACTCCACTGTACTCTACCTCTACTGTACTCCACCTCTACTGTACTCCACTGCCCTCTATCTCTACTTTGCTCCACTGTACTCCACTGTACTCTACCTCTAGTATGCTCCACTGTACTCCACTGTACTCTACCTCTAGTATGCTCCACTGTACTCTACCTGTACTGTGCTCCACTGTACTCTACCTCTACTGTACTCCACTGTACTCTATCTCTACTTTGCTCCACTGTACTCTACTCTACTGTACTCCGCTGTACTCTACCTCTACTGTACTCTACCTCTACTGTGCTCTACTGCACTCTATCTCTACTGTGCTCCACTGTACTCTACCTCTACTGTACTCCACTGTACTCTACCTCTACTGTGCTCCACTGTACTCTACTTCTACTGTACTCCACTGTACTCTACCTCTACTGTGCTACACTGTACTCTATCTCTACTGTACTCCACTGTGCTCTACCTCTACTGTACTCCACCTCTAATGAGCTCCACTGTACTCTACCTCTACTGTACTCCACTCTACTCTACCTCTACTGTACTCCACTCTACTCTACCTCTACTGTGCTCTACTGTACTCTATCTCTACTGTGCTCCACTGTACTCTATCTCTATTGAACTCCACTGTACTCTACCTCTACTTTACTCTACTGTTCTCTACCTCTACTGTACTCTACTGTACTCCACATCTGCTCTGCTCCACTGTAATCCACTATACTCTACCTCTACTGTGCTCCACTGTACTCTACCTTTACTTTGATCCACTGTACTCTACCTCTACTGTACTCCACTGTGCTCTACCTCTACTGTACTCTACTGTACTCCACCTCTACTGTGCTCCACTGTACTCCACTGTACTCTACCTCTACTGTGCTCCACTGTACTCTACCTCTACTGTACTCCACTGTACTCTACCTCTACTGAGCTCCACTGTAATCTACCTCTAATGTGCTCCACTGTACTCTACCTCTACTGTGCTCCACTGTACTCTACCTCTACTTTACTCCACTGTACTCTATCTCTACTGTATTCCACTGTACTCTACCTCTACTGTACTCCACCTCTAATGTGCTCCACTGTACTCTACCTCTACTATACTCCACTGTACTCTTTCTCTACTGTACTCCACTGTACTCTACCTCTACTGTACTCCACTGTACTCTACCTCTACTGTACTCCACTCTACTCTACTCTACTGTACTCCACTGTACTCTACCTCTACTGTACTCTACCTCTACTGTGCTCCACTGTACTCTACCTCTACTTTACTCCACTGTACTCTATCTCTACTGTACTCCACTGTACTCTACCTCTACTGTACTCCACCTCTAATGTGCTCCACTGTACTCTACCTCTACTGTACTCCACTGTACTCTACCTCTACTGTACTCCACTCTACTCTACCTCTACTGTGCTCTACTGTACTCTATCTCTACTGTGCTCCACTGTACTCTACCTCTACTGTACTCCACTGTACTCTATCTCTACCTTGCTCCACTGTACTCTACTCTACTGTACTCCACTGTACTCTACCTCTACTGTACTCTACATCTACTGTGCTCTACTGTACTCTATCTCTACTGTGCTCCACTGTACTCTACCTCTACTGTACTCCACTGTACTCTACCTCTACTGTACTCCACTGTACTCTATCTCTACTGTGCTCTACTGTACTCTATCTCTACTCTGCTCTACTGTACTCTACCTCTACTCTACTCCACTGTACTCTACCTCTACTGTACTCCACTGTACTCTACCTCTACTGTGCTCCACTGTACTCTACCTCTAATGTGTTCCACTGTACTCTACCTCTACTGTACTCCACTGTACTCTACCTCTACTCTACTCCACTGTACTCTACATCTACTGTGCTCCACTTTACTCTATCTCTACTGTACTCCACTGTACTCTACCTCTACTGTACTCCACCTCTAATGTGCTCCACTGTACTCTACCTCTACGGTACTCCACTGTACTCTACCTCTACTGTACTCCACTCTACTCTACCTCTACTGTGCTCTACTGTACTCTATCTCTACTGTGCGCCACTGTACTCTACCTCTACTGTACTCCACTATACTCTACCTCTACTATACTCCGCTGTACTCTTTCTCTACTGTACTCCACTGTACTCTACCTCTACTGTACTCCACTCTACTCTACCTCTACTGTGCTCTACTGTACTCTATCTCTACTGTGCTCCACTGTACTCTACCTCTACTGTACTCCACTGTACTCTACCTCTAATATACTCCACTGTACTCTTTCTCTACTGTACTCCACTGTACTCTACCTCTACTGTGCTCCACTGTACTCTATCTCTACTGTATTCCACTGTACTCTACCTCTACTGTACTCCACCTCTAATGTGCTCCACTGTACTCTACCTCTACTGTACTCCACTGTACTCTACCTCTACTGTACTCCACTCTACTCTACCTCTACTGTGCTCTACTGTACTCTATCTCTACTGTGCTCCACTGTACTCTACCTCTACTGTACTCCACTGTACTCTACCTCTACTATACTCCACTTTACTCTTTCTCTACTGTACTCCACTGTACTCTACCTCTACTGTACTCCACTGTACTCTACCTCTACTGTACTCCACTGTACTCTACTCTACTGTACTCCACTGTACTCTACCTCTACTGTACTCTACCTCTACTGTGCTCCACTGTACTCTATCTCTACTGTACTCCACTGTACTCTACCTCTACTGTACTCCACCTCTAATGTGCTCCACTGTACTCTACCTCTACTGTACTCCACTGTACTCTACCTCTACTGTACTCCACTCTACTCTACCTCTACTGTGCTCTACTGTACTCTATCTCTACTGTGCTCCACTGTACTCTACCTCTACTGTACTCCACTGTACTCTACCTCTACTATACTACACTGTACTCTTTCTCTACTGTACTCCACTGTACTCTACCTCTACTGTACTCCACTGTACTCAACCTCAACTGTACTCCACTGTACTCTACCTCTACTGTGCTCCACTGTACTCTACCTCTACTGTACTCTACCTCTACTTTGCTCCACTGTACTCTATCTCTACTGTACTCCACTGTACTCTACCTCTACTGTACTCCACCTCTAATGTGCTCCACTGTACTCTACCTCTACTGTACTCCACTGTACTCTACCTCTACTGTACTCCACTCTACTCTACCTCTACTGTGCTCTACTTTACTCCACCTCTACTGTGCTCCACTGTACTCCACTGTACTCTACCTCTACTGTACTCCACTGTACTCTACCTCTACTGTACTCCACTGTACTCTAGCTCTACTGTGCTCCACTGTACTCTACCTCTACTGTACTCCACTGTACTCTACCTCTACTGTGCTCCACTGTACTCTACCTCTAATGTGCTCCACTGTACTCTACCTCTACCGTACTCCACTGTACTCTACCTCTACTATACTCCACTGTACTCTTTCTCAACTGTACTCCACTGTACTCTACCTCTACTGTACTCCAATGTACTATACCTCTACTGTACTCCACTCTACTCTACTCTACTGTACTCCACTGTACTCTACCTCTACTGTACTCTACCTCTACTGTGCTCCACTGTACTCTATCTCTACTGTACTCCACTGTACTCTACCTCTACTGTACTCCACCTCTAATGTGCTCCACTGTACTCTACCTCTACTGTACTCCACTGTACTCTACCTCTACTGTACTCCACTCTACTCTACCTCTACTGTGCTCTACTGTACTCTATCTCTACTGTGCTCCACTGTACTCTACCTCTACTGTACTCCACTGTACTCTATCTCTACCTTGCTCCACTGTACTCTACTCTACTGTACTCCACTGTACTCTACCTCTACTGTACTCTACATCTACTGTGCTCTACTGTACTCTATCTCTACTGTGCTCCACTGTACTCTACCTCTACTGTACTCCACTGTACTCTACCTCTAGTGTACTCCACTGTACTCTATCTCTACTGTGCTCTACTGTACTCTATCTCTACTCTGCTCTACTGTACTCTACCTCTACTCTACTCCACTGTACTCTACCTCTACTGTACTCCACTGTACTCTACCTCTACTGTGCTCCACTGTACTCTACCTCTAATGTGTTCCACTGTACTCTACCTCTACTGTACTCCACTGTACTCTACCTCTACTCTACTCCACTGTACTCTACATCTACTGTGCTCCACTTTACTCTATCTCTACTGTACTCCACTGTACTCTACCTCTACTGTACTCCACCTCTAATGTGCTCCACTGTACTCTACCTCTACGGTACTCCACTGTACTCTACCTCTACTGTACTCCACTCTACTCTACCTCTACTGTGCTCTACTGTACTCTATCTCTACTGTGCGCCACTGTACTCTACCTCTACTGTACTCCACTATACTCTACCTCTACTATACTCCACTGTACTCTTTCTCTACTGTACTCCACTGTACTCTACCTCTACTGTACTCCACTGTACTCTACCTCTACTATACTCCACTGTACTCTTTCTCTACTGTACTCCACTGTACTCTACCTCTACTATACTCCACTGTACTCAACCTCAACTGTACTCCACTGTACTCTACTCTACTGTACTCCACTGTACTCTACCTCTACTGTACTCCACCTCTACTGTACTCCACTGTACTCTATCTCTACTTTGCTCCACTGTACTCCACTGTACTCTACCTCTAGTATGCTCCACTGTACTCTACCTGTACTGTGCTCCACTGTACTCTACCTCTACTGTACTCCACTGTACTCTATCTCTACTTTGCTCCACTGTACTCTACTCTACTGTACTCCGCTGTACTCTACCTCTACTGTACTCTACCTCTACTGTGCTCTACTGCACTCTATCTCTACTGTGCTCCACTGTACTCTACCTCTACTGTACTCCACTGTACTCTACCTCTACTGTGCTCCACTGTACTCTACCTCTACTGTACTCCACTGTACTCTACCTCTACTGTGCTACACTGTACTCTATCTCTACTGTACTCCACTGTGCTCTACCTCTACTGTACTCCACCTCTAATGAGCTCCACTGTACTCTACCTCTACTGTACTCCACTCTACTCTACCTCTACTGTACTCCACTCTACTCTACCTCTACTGTGCTCTACTGTACTCTATCTCTACTGTGCTCCACTGTACTCTATCTCTATTGAACTCCACTGTACTCTACCTCTACTGTACTCTACTGTTCTCTACCTCTACTGTACTCTACTGTACTCCACATCTGCTCTGCTCCACTGTAATCCACTATACTCTACCTCTACTGTGCTCCACTGCACTCTACCTTTACTTTGCTCCACTGTACTCTACCTCTACTGTACTCCACTGTGCTCTACCTCTACTGTACTCTACTGTACTCCACCTCTACTGTGCTCCACTGTACTCCACTGTACTCTACCTCTACTGTGCTCCACTGTACTCTACCTCTACTGTACTCCACTGTACTCTACCTCTACTGAGCTCCACTGTACTCTACCTCTAATGTGCTCCACTGTACTCTACCTCTACTGTGCTCCACTGTACTCTACATCTACTGTACTCCACTGTACTCTATCTCTACTGTATTCCACTGTACTCTACCTCTACTGTACTCCACCTCTAATGTGCTCCACTGTACTCTACCTCTACTATACTCCACTGTACTCTTTCTCTACTGTACTCCACTGTACTCTACCTCTACTGTACTCCACTGTACTCTACCTCTACTGTACTCCACTCTACTCTACTCTACTGTACTCCACTGTACTCTACCTCTACTGTACTCTACCTCTACTGTGATCCACTGTACTCTATCTCTAACGTACTCCACTGTACTCTACCTCTACTGTACTCCACCTCTAATGTGCTCCACTGTACTCTACCTCTACTGTACTCCACTGTACTCTACCTCTACTGTACTCCACTCTACTCTACCTCTACTGTGCTCTACTGTACTCTATCTCTACTGTGCTCCACTGTACTCTACCTCTACTGTACTCCACTGTACTCTATCTCTACCTTGCTCCACTGTACTCTACTCTACTGTACTCCACTGTACTCTACATCTACTGTACTCTACATCTACTGTGCTCTACTTTACTCTATCTCTACTGTGCTCCACTGTACTCTACCTCTACTGTACTCCACTGTACTCTACCTCTACTGTACTCCACTGTACTCTATCTCTACTGTGCTCTACTGTACTCTATCTCTACTCTGCTCTACTGTACTCTACCTCTACTCTACTCCACTGTACTCTACCTCTACTGTACTCCACTGTACTCTACCTCTACTGTGCTCCACTGTACTCTACCTCTACTGTACTCCACTGTACTCTACCTCTACTGTACTCCACTGTACTCTACCTCTACTGTGCTCCACTGTACTCTACCTCTACTGTACTCCACTGTACTCTACCTCTACTGTGCTACACTGTACTCTATCTCTACTGTACTCCACTGTGCTCTACCTCTACTGTACTCCACCTCTAATGAGCTCCACTGTACTCTACCTCTACTGTACTCCACTGTACTCTACCTCTACTGTACTCCACTCTACTCTACCTCTACTGTGCTCTACTTTACTCCACCTCTACTGTGCTCCACTGTACTCCACTGTACTCTACCTCTACTGTACTCCACTGTACTCTACCTCTACTGTACTCCACTGTACTCTAGCTCTACTGTGCTCCACTGTACTCTACCTCTACTGTACTCCACTGTACTCGACCTCTACTGTGCTCCACTGTACTCTACCTCTAATGTGCTCCACTGTACTCTACCTCTACTGTACTCCACTGTACTCTACCTCTACTGTACTCCACTGTACTCTTTCTCTACTGTACTCCACTGTACTCTACCTCTACTGTACTCCAATGTACTCTACCTCTACTGTACTCCACTCTACTCTACTCTACTGTACTCCACTGTACTCTACCTCTACTGTACTCTACCTCTACTGTGCTCCACTGTACTCTATCTCTTTCGTACTCCACTGTACTCTACCTCTACTGTACTCAGCCTCTAATGTGCTCCACTGTACTCTACCTCTACTGTACTCCACTGTACTCTACCTCTACTGTACTCCACTCTACTCTACCTCTACTGTGCTCTACTGTACTCTATCTCTACTGTGCTCCACTGTACTCTACCTCTACTGTACTCCACTGTACTCTATCTCTACCTTGCTCCACTGTACTCTACTCTACTGTACTCCACTGTACTCTACCTCTACTGTCCTCTACATCTACTGTGCTCTACTGTACTCTATCTCTACTGTGCTCCACTGTGCTCTACCTCTACTGTAATCCACTGTACTCTACCTCTACTGTACTCCACTGTACTCTATCTCTACTGTGCTCTACTGTACTCTATCTCTACTCTGCTCTACTGTACTCTACCTCTACTCTACTCCACTGTACTCTACCTCTACTGTACTCCACTGTACTCTACCTCTACTGTGCTCCACTGTACTCTACCTCTAATGTGTTCCACTGTACTCTACCTCTACTGTACTCCACTGTACTCTACCTCTACTCTACTCCACTGTACTCTACATCTACTGTGCTCCACTTTACTCTATCTCTACTGTACTCCACTGTACTCTACCTCTACTGTACTCCACCTCTAATGTGCTCCACTGTACTCTACCTCTACGGTACTCCACTGTACTCTACCTCTACTGTACTCCACTCTACTCTACCTCTACTGTGCTCTACTGTACTCTATCTCTACTGTGCGCCACTGTACTCTACCTCTACTGTACTCCACTAGACTCTACCTCTACTATACTCCACTGTACTCTTTCTCTACTGTACTCCACTGTACTCTACCTCTACTGTACTCCACTCTACTCTACCTCTACTGTACTCCACTGTACTCTACTCTACTGTACTCCACTGTACTCTACCTCTACTGTACTCTACCTCTACTGTGCTCCACTGTACTCTATCTCTACTGTACTCCACCTCTAATGTGCTCCACTGTACTCTACCTCTACTGTACTCCACTGTACTCTACCTCTATTGTACTCCACTCTACTCTACCTCTACTGTGCTTTACTGTACTCTATCTCTACTGTGCTCCACTGTACTCTACCTCTACTGTACTCCACTGTACTCTACCTCTACTATACTCCACTGTACTCTTTCTCTACTGTACTCCACTGTACTCTACCTCTACTATACTCCACTGTACTCAACCTCAACTGTACTCCACTGTACTCTACTCTACTGTACTCCACTGTACTCTACCTCTACTGTACTCCACCTCTACTGTACTCCACTGTACTCTATCTCTACTTTGCTCCACTGTACTCCACTGTACTCTACCTCTAGTATGCTCCACTGTACTCCACTGTACTCTACCTCTAGTATGCTCCACTGTACTCTACCTGTACTGTGCTCCACTGTACTCTACCTCTACTGTACTCCACTGTACTCTATCTCTACTTTGCTCCACTGTACTCTACTCTACTGTACTCCGCTGTACTCTACCTCTACTGTACTCTACCTCTACTGTGCTCTACTGCACTCTATCTCTACTGTGCTCCACTGTACTCTACCTCTACTGTACTCAACTGTACTCTACCTCTACTGTGCTCCACTGTACTCTACCTCTACTGTACTCCACTGTACTCTACCTCTACTGTGCTACACTGTACTCTATCTCTACTGTACTCCACTGTGCTCTACCTCTACTGTACTCCACCTCTAATGAGCTCCACTGTACTCTACCTCTACTGTACTCCACTCTACTCTACCTCTACTGTACTCCACTCTACTCTACCTCTACTGTGATCTACTGTACTCTATCTCTACTGTGCTCCACTGTACTCTATCTCTATTGAACTCCACTGTACTCTACCTCTACTGTACTCTACTGTTCTCTACCTCTACTGTACTCTACTGTACTCCACATCTGCTCTGCTCCACTGTAATCCACTATACTCTACCTCTACTGTGCTCCACTGCACTCTACCTTTACTTTGCTCCACTGTACTCTACCTCTACTGTACTCCACTGTGCTCTACCTCTACTGTACTCTACTGTACTCCACCTCTACTGTGCTCCACTGTACTCCACTGTACTCTACCTCTACTGTGCTCCACTGTACTCTACCTCTACTGTACTCCACTGTACTCTACCTCTACTGAGCTCCACTGTACTCTACCTCTAATGTGCTCCACTGTACTCTACCTCTACTGTGCTCCACTGTACTCTACATCTACTGTACTCCACTGTACTCTATCTCTACTGTATTCCACTGTACTCTACCTCTACTGTACTCCACCTCTAATGTGCTCCACTGTACTCTACCTCTACTATACTCCACTGTACTCTTTCTCTACTGTACTCCACTGTACTCTACCTCTACTGTACTCCACTGTACTCTACCTCTACTGTACTCCACTCTACTCTACTCTACTGTACTCCACTGTACTCTACCTCTACTGTACTCTACCTCTACTGTGATCCACTGTACTCTATCTCTACTGTACTCCACTGTACTCTACCTCTACTGTACTCCACCTCTAATGTGCTCCACTGTACTCTACCTCTACTGTACTCCACTGTACTCTACCTCTACTGTACTCCACTCTACTCTACCTCTACTGTGCTCTACTGTACTCTATCTCTACTGTGCTCCACTGTACTCTACCTCTACTGTACTCCACTGTACTCTATCTCTACCTTGCTCCACTGTACTCTACTCTACTGTACTCCACTGTACTCTACATCTACTGTACTCTACATCTACTGTGCTCTACTGTACTCTATCTCTACTGTGCTCCACTGTACTCTACCTCTACTGTACTCCACTGTACTCTACCTCTACTGTACTCCACTGTACTCTACCTCTACTGTACTCCACTCTACTCTACTCTACTGTACTCCACTGTACTCTACCTCTACTGTACTCTACCTCTACTGTGCTCCACTGTACTCTATCTCTACTGTACTCCACTGTACTCTACCTCTACTGTACTCCACCTCTAATGTGCTCCACTGTACTCTACCTCTACTGTACTCCACTGTACTCTACCTCTAATGTACTCCACTCTACTCTACCTCTACTGTGCTCTACTGTACTCTATCTCTACTGTGCTCCACTGTACTCTACCTCTACTGTACTCCACTGTACTCTATCTCTACCTTGCTCCACTGTACTCTACTCTACTGTACTCCACTGTACTCTACCTCTACTGTACTCTACATCTACTGTGCTCTACTGTACTCTATCTCTACTGTGCTCCACTGTACTCTACCTCTACTGTACTCCACTGTACTCTACCTCTACTGTACTCCACTGTACTCTATCTCTACTGTGCTCTACTGTACTCTATCTCTACTCTGCTCTACTGTACTCTACCTCTACTCTACTCCACTGTACTCTACCTCTACTGTACTCCACTGTACTCTACCTCTACTGTGCTCCACTGTACTCTACCTCTAATGTGTTCCACTGTACTCTACCTCTACTGTACTCCACTGTACTCTACCTCTACTCTACTCCACTGTACTCTACATCTACTGTGCTCCACTTTACTCTATCTCTACTGTACTCCACTGTACTCTACCTCTACTGTACTCCACCTCTAATGTGCTCCACTGTACTCTACCTCTACGGTACTCCACTGTACTCTACCTCTACTGTACTCCACTCTACTCTACCTCTACTGTGCTCTACTGTACTCTATCTCTACTGTGCGCCACTGTACTCTACCTCTACTGTACTCCACTATACTCTACCTCTACTATACTCCACTGTACTCTTTCTCTACTGTACTCCACTGTACTCTACCTCTACTGTACTCCACTCTACTCTACCTCTACTGTGCTCTACTGTACTCTATCTCTACTGTGCTCCACTGTACTCTACCTCTACTGTACTCCACTGTACTCTACTTCTAATATACTCCACTGTACTCTTTCTCTACTGTACTCCACTGTACTCTACCTCTACTGTACTCCACTGTACTCTACCTCTACTGTAATCCACTGTACTCTACTCTACTGTACTCCACTGTACTCTACCTCTACTGTACTCTACCTCTACTGTGCTCCACTGTACTCTATCTCTACTGTACTCCACCTCTAATGTGCTCCACTGTACTCTACCTCTACTGTACTCCACTGTACTCTACCTCTATTGTACTCCACTCTACTCTACCTCTACTGTGCTCTACTGTACTCTATCTCTACTGTGCTCCACTGTACTCTACCTCTACTGTACTCCACTGTACTCTACCTCTACTATACTCCACTGTACTCTTTCTCTACTGTACTCCACTGTACTCTACCTCTACTATACTCCACTGTACTCAACCTCAACTGTACTCCACTGTACTCTACTCTACTGTACTCCACTGTACTCTACCTCTACTGTACTCCACCTCTACTGTACTCCACTGCCCTCTATCTCTACTTTGCTCCACTGTACTCCACTGTACTCTACCTCTAGTATGCTCCACTGTACTCCACTGTACTCTACCTCTAGTATGCTCCACTGTACTCTACCTGTACTGTGCTCCACTGTACTCTACCTCTACTGTACTCCACTGTACTCTATCTCTACTTTGCTCCACTGTACTCTACTCTACTGTACTCCGCTGTACTCTACCTCTACTGTACTCTACCTCTACTGTGCTCTACTGCACTCTATCTCTACTGTGCTCCACTGTACTCTACCTCTACTGTACTCCACTGTACTCTACCTCTACTGTGCTCCACTGTACTCTACTTCTACTGTACTCCACTGTACTCTACCTCTACTGTGCTACACTGTACTCTATCTCTACTGTACTCCACTGTGCTCTACCTCTACTGTACTCCACCTCTAATGAGCTCCACTGTACTCTACCTCTACTGTACTCCACTCTACTCTACCTCTACTGTACTCCACTCTACTCTACCTCTACTGTGCTCTACTGTACTCTATCTCTACTGTGCTCCACTGTACTCTATCTCTATTGAACTCCACTGTACTCTACCTCTACTTTACTCTACTGTTCTCTACCTCTACTGTACTCTACTGTACTCCACATCTGCTCTGCTCCACTGTAATCCACTATACTCTACCTCTACTGTGCTCCACTGTACTCTACCTTTACTTTGATCCACTGTACTCTACCTCTACTGTACTCCACTGTGCTCTACCTCTACTGTACTCTACTGTACTCCACCTCTACTGTGCTCCACTGTACTCCACTGTACTCTACCTCTACTGTGCTCCACTGTACTCTACCTCTACTGTACTCCACTGTACTCTACCTCTACTGAGCTCCACTGTAATCTACCTCTATTGTGCTCCACTGTACTCTACCTCTACTGTGCTCCACTGTACTCTACCTCTACTTTACTCCACTGTACTCTATCTCTACTGTACTCCACTCTACTCTACTCTACTGTACTCCACTGTACTCTACCTCTACTGTACTCTACCTCTACTGTGCTCCACTGTACTCTACCTCTACTTTACTCCACTGTACTCTATCTCTACTGTACTCCACTGTACTCTACCTCTACTGTACTCCACCTCTAATGTGCTCCACTGTACTCTACCTCTACTGTACTCCACTGTACTCTACCTCTACTGTACTCCACTCTACTCTACCTCTACTGTGCTCTACTGTACTCTATCTCTACTGTGCTCCACTGTACTCTACCTCTACTGTACTCCACTGTACTCTATCTCTACCTTGCTCCACTGTACTCTACTCTACTGTACTCCACTGTACTCTACCTCTACTGTACTCTACATCTACTGTGCTCTACTGTACTCTATCTCTACTGTGCTCCACTGTACTCTACCTCTACTGTACTCCACTGTACTCTACCTCTACTGTACTCCACTGTACTCTATCTCTACTGTGCTCTACTGTACTCTATCTCTACTCTGCTCTACTGTACTCTACCTCTACTCTACTCCACTGTACTCTACCTCTACTGTACTCCACTGTACTCTACCTCTACTGTGCTCCACTGTACTCTACCTCTAATGTGTTCCACTGTACTCTACCTCTACTGTACTCCACTGTACTCTACCTCTACTCTACTCCACTGTACTCTACATCTACTGTGCTCCACTTTACTCTATCTCTACTGTACTCCACTGTACTCTACCTCTACTGTACTCCACCTCTAATGTGCTCCACTGTACTCTACCTCTACGGTACTCCACTGTACTCTACCTCTACTGTACTCCACTCTACTCTACCTCTACTGTGCTCTACTGTACTCTATCTCTACTGTGCGCCACTGTACTCTACCTCTACTGTACTCCACTATACTCTACCTCTACTATACTCCGCTGTACTCTTTCTCTACTGTACTCCACTGTACTCTACCTCTACTGTACTCCACTCTACTCTACCTCTACTGTGCTCTACTGTACTCTATCTCTACTGTGCTCCACTGTACTCTACCTCTACTGTACTCCACTGTACTCTACCTCTAATATACTCCACTGTACTCTTTCTCTACTGTACTCCACTGTACTCTACCTCTACTGTGCTCCACTGTACTCTATCTCTACTGTATTCCACTGTACTCTACCTCTACTGTACTCCACCTCTAATGTGCTCCACTGTACTCTACCTCTACTGTACTCCACTGTACTCTACCTCTACTGTACTCCACTCTACTCTACCTCTACTGTGCTCTACTGTACTCTATCTCTACTGTGCTCCACTGTACTCTACCTCTACTGTACTCCACTGTACTCTACCTCTACTATACTCCACTTTACTCTTTCTCTACTGTACTCCACTGTACTCTACCTCTACTGTACTCCACTGTACTCTACCTCTACTGTACTCCACTGTACTCTACTCTACTGTACTCCACTGTACTCTACCTCTACTGTACTCTACCTCTACTGTGCTCCACTGTACTCTATCTCTACTGTACTCCACTGTACTCTACCTCTACTGTACTCCACCTCTAATGTGCTCCACTGTACTCTACCTCTACTGTACTCCACTGTACTCTACCTCTACTGTACTCCACTCTACTCTACCTCTACTGTGCTCTACTGTACTCTATCTCTACTGTGCTCCACTGTACTCTACCTCTACTGTACTCCACTGTACTCTACCTCTACTATACTACACTGTACTCTTTCTCTACTGTACTCCACTGTACTCTACCTCTACTGTACTCCACTGTACTCAACCTCAACTGTACTCCACTGTACTCTACCTCTACTGTGCTCCACTGTACTCTACCTCTACTGTACTCTACCTCTACTTTGCTCCACTGTACTCTATCTCTACTGTACTCCACTGTACTCTACCTCTACTGTACTCCACCTCTAATGTGCTCCACTGTACTCTACCTCTACTGTACTCCACTGTACTCTACCTCTACTGTACTCCACTCTACTCTACCTCTACTGTGCTCTACTTTACTCCACCTCTACTGTGCTCCACTGTACTCCACTGTACTCTACCTCTACTGTACTCCACTGTACTCTACCTCTACTGTACTCCACTGTACTCTAGCTCTACTGTGCTCCACTGTACTCTACCTCTACTGTACTCCACTGTACTCTACCTCTACTGTGCTCCACTGTACTCTACCTCTAATGTGCTCCACTGTACTCTACCTCTACTGTACTCCACTGTACTCTACCTCTACTATACTCCACTGTACTCTTTCTCAACTGTACTCCACTGTACTCTACCTCTACTGTACTCCAATGTACTATACCTCTACTGTACTCCACTCTACTCTACTCTACTGTACTCCACTGTACTCTACCTCTACTGTACTCTACCTCTACTGTGCTCCACTGTACTCTATCTCTACTGTACTCCACTGTACTCTACCTCTACTGTACTCCACCTCTAATGTGCTCCACTGTACTCTACCTCTACTGTACTCCACTATACTCTACCTCTACTGTACTCCACTCTACTCTACCTCTACTGTGCTCTACTGTACTCTATCTCTACTGTGCTCCACTGTACTCTACCTCTACTGTACTCCACTGTACTCTATCTCTACCTTGCTCCACTGTACTCTACTCTACTGTACTCCACTGTACTCTACCTCTACTGTACTCTACATCTACTGTGCTCTACTGTACTCTATCTCTACTGTGCTCCACTGTACTCTACCTCTACTGTACTCCACTGTACTCTACCTCTAGTGTACTCCACTGTACTCTATCTCTACTGTGCTCTACTGTACTCTATCTCTACTCTGCTCTACTGTACTCTACCTCTACTCTACTCCACTGTACTCTACCTCTACTGTACTCCACTGTACTCTACCTCTACTGTGCTCCACTGTACTCTACCTCTAATGTGTTCCACTGTACTCTACCTCTACTGTACTCCACTGTACTCTACCTCTACTCTACTCCACTGTACTCTACATCTACTGTGCTCCACTTTACTCTATCTCTACTGTACTCCACTGTACTCTACCTCTACTGTACTCCACCTCTAATGTGCTCCACTGTACTCTACCTCTACGGTACTCCACTGTACTCTACCTCTACTGTACTCCACTCTACTCTACCTCTACTGTGCTCTACTGTACTCTATCTCTACTGTGCGCCACTGTACTCTACCTCTACTGTACTCCACTATACTCTACCTCTACTATACTCCACTGTACTCTTTCTCTACTGTACTCCACTGTACTCTACCTCTACTGTACTCCACTGTACTCTACCTCTACTATACTCCACTGTACTCTTTCTCTACTGTACTCCACTGTACTCTACCTCTACTATACTCCACTGTACTCAACCTCAACTGTACTCCACTGTACTCTACTCTACTGTACTCCACTGTACTCTACCTCTACTGTACTCCACCTCTACTGTACTCCACTGTACTCTATCTCTACTTTGCTCCACTGTACTCCACTGTACTCTACCTCTAGTATGCTCCACTGTACTCTACCTGTACTGTGCTCCACTGTACTCTACCTCTACTGTACTCCACTGTACTCTATCTCTACTTTGCTCCACTGTACTCTACTCTACTGTACTCCGCTGTACTCTACCTCTACTGTACTCTACCTCTACTGTGCTCTACTGCACTCTATCTCTACTGTGCTCCACTGTACTCTACCTCTACTGTACTCCACTGTACTCTACCTCTACTGTGCTCCACTGTACTCTACCTCTACTGTACTCCACTGTACTCTACCTCTACTGTGCTACACTGTACTCTATCTCTACTGTACTCCACTGTGCTCTACCTCTACTGTACTCCACCTCTAATGAGCTCCACTGTACTCTACCTCTACTGTACTCCACTCTACTCTACCTCTACTGTACTCCACTCTACTCTACCTCTACTGTGCTCTACTGTACTCTATCTCTACTGTGCTCCACTGTACTCTATCTCTATTGAACTCCACTGTACTCTACCTCTACTGTACTCTACTGTTCTCTACCTCTACTGTACTCTACTGTACTCCACATCTGCTCTGCTCCACTGTAATCCACTATACTCTACCTCTACTGTGCTCCACTGCACTCTACCTTTACTTTGCTCCACTGTACTCTACCTCTACTGTACTCCACTGTGCTCTACCTCTACTGTACTCTACTGTACTCCACCTCTACTGTGCTCCACTGTACTCCACTGTACTCTACCTCTACTGTGCTCCACTGTACTCTACCTCTACTGTACTCCACTGTACTCTACCTCTACTGAGCTCCACTGTACTCTACCTCTAATGTGCTCCACTGTACTCTACCTCTACTGTGCTCCACTGTACTCTACATCTACTGTACTCCACTGTACTCTATCTCTACTGTATTCCACTGTACTCTACCTCTACTGTACTCCACCTCTAATGTGCTCCACTGTACTCTACCTCTACTATACTCCACTGTACTCTTTCTCTACTGTACTCCACTGTACTCTACCTCTACTGTACTCCACTGTACTCTACCTCTACTGTACTCCACTCTACTCTACTCTACTGTACTCCACTGTACTCTACCTCTACTGTACTCTACCTCTACTGTGATCCACTGTACTCTATCTCTACTGTACTCCACTGTACTCTACCTCTACTGTACTCCACCTCTAATGTGCTCCACTGTACTCTACCTCTACTGTACTCCACTGTACTCTACCTCTACTGTACTCCACTCTACTCTACCTCTACTGTGCTCTACTGTACTCTATCTCTACTGTGCTCCACTGTACTCTACCTCTACTGTACTCCACTGTACTCTATCTCTACCTTGCTCCACTGTACTCTACTCTACTGTACTCCACTGTACTCTACATCTACTGTACTCTACATCTACTGTGCTCTACTTTACTCTATCTCTACTGTGCTCCACTGTACTCTACCTCTACTGTACTCCACTGTACTCTACCTCTACTGTACTCCACTGTACTCTATCTCTACTGTGCTCTACTGTACTCTATCTCTACTCTGCTCTACTGTACTCTACCTCTACTCTACTCCACTGTACTCTACCTCTACTGTACTCCACTGTACTCTACCTCTACTGTGCTCCACTGTACTCTACCTCTAATGTGTTCCACTGTACTCTACCTCTACTGTACTCCACTGTACTCTACCTCTACTCTACTCCACTGTACTCTACATCTACTGTGCTCCACTTTACTCTATCTCTACTGTACTCCACTGTACTCTACCTCTACTGTACTCCACCTCTAATGTGCTCCACTGTACTCTACCTCTACGGTACTCCACTGTACTCTACCTCTACTGTACTCCACTCTACTCTACCTCTACTGTGCTCTACTGTACTCTATCTCTACTGTGCGCCACTGTACTCTACCTCTACTGTACTCCACTATACTCTACCTCTACTATACTCCACTGTACTCTTTCTCTACTGTACTCCACTGTACTCTACCTCTACTGTACTCCACTCTACTCTACCTCTACTGTGCTCTACTGTACTCTATCTCTACTGTGCTCCACTGTACTCTACCTCTAATATACTCCACTGTACTCAACCTCAACTGTACTCCACTGTACTCTACTCTACTGTACTCCACTGTACTCTACCTCTACTGTACTCCACCTCTACTGTACTCCACTGTACTCTATCTCTACTTTGCTCCACTGTACTCCACTGTACTCTACCTCTAGTATGCTCCACTGTACTCTACCTGTACTGTGCTCCACTGTACTCTACCTCTACTGTACTCCACTGTACTCTATCTCTACTTTGCTCCACTGTACTCTACTCTACTGTACTCCGCTGTACTCTACCTCTACTGTACTCTACCTCTACTGTGCTCTACTGCACTCTATCTCTACTGTGCTCCACTGTACTCTACCTCTACTGTACTCCACTGTACTCTACCTCTACTGTGCTCCACTGTACTCTACCTCTACTGTACTCCACTGTACTCTACCTCTACTGTGCTACACTGTACTCTATCTCTACTGTACTCCACTGTGCTCTACCTCTACTGTACTCCACCTCTAATGAGCTCCACTGTACTCTACCTCTACTGTACTCCACTCTACTCTACCTCTACTGTACTCCACTGTACTCTACTCTACTGTACTCCACTGTACTCTACCTCTACTGTACTCTACCTCTACTGTGCTCCACTGTACTCTATCTCTACTGTACTCCACCTCTAATGTGCTCCACTGTACTCTACCTCTACTGTACTCCACTGTACTCTACCTCTATTGTACTCCACTCTACTCTACCTCTACTATGCTCTACTGTACTCTATCTCTACTGTGCTCCACTGTACTCTACCTCTACTGTACTCCACTGTACTCTACCTCTACTATACTCCACTGTACTCTTTCTCTACTGTACTCCACTGTACTCTACCTCTACTATACTCCACTGTACTCAACCTCAACTGTACTCCACTGTACTCTACTCTACTGTACTCCACTGTACTCTACCTCTACTGTACTCCACCTCTACTGTACTCCACTGTACTCTATCTCTACTTTGCTCCACTGTACTCCACTGTACTCTACCTCTAGTATGCTCCACTGTACTCTACCTGTACTGTGCTCCACTGTACTCTACCTCTACTGTACTCCACTGTACTCTATCTCTACTTTGCTCCACTGTACTCTACTCTACTGTACTCCGCTGTACTCTACCTCTACTGTACTCTACCTCTACTGTGCTCTACTGCACTCTATCTCTACTGTGCTCCACTGTACTCTACCTCTACTGTACTCCACTGTACTCTACCTCTACTGTGCTCCACTGTACTCTACCTCTACTGTACTCCACTGTACTCTACCTCTACTGTGCTACACTGTACTCTATCTCTACTGTACTCCACTGTGCTCTACCTCTACTGTACTCCACCTCTAATGAGCTCCACTGTACTCCACCTCTACTGTACTCCACTCTACTCTACCTCTACTGTACTCCACTCTACTCTACCTCTACTGTGCTCTACTGTACTCTATCTCTACTGTGCTCCACTGTACTCTATCTCTATTGAACTCCACTGTACTCTACCTCTACTGTACTCTACTGTTCTCTACCTCTACTGTACTCTACTGTACTCCACATCTGCTCTGCTCCACTGTAATCCACTATACTCTACCTCTACTGTGCTCCACTGCACTCTACCTTTACTTTGCTCCACTGTACTCTACCTCTACTGTACTCCACTGTGCTCTACCTCTACTGTACTCTACTGTACTCCACCTCTACTGTGCTCCACTGTACTCCACTGTACTCTACCTCTACTGTGCTCCACTGTACTCTACCTCTACTGTACTCCACTGTACTCTACCTCTACTGAGCTCCACTGTACTCTACCTCTAATGTGCTCCACTGTACTCTACCTCTACTGTGCTCCACTGTACTCTACATCTACTGTACTCCACTGTACTCTATCTCTACTGTATTCCACTGTACTCTACCTCTACTGTACTCCACCTCTAATGTGCTCCACTGTACTCTACCTCTACTATACTCCACTGTACTCTTTCTCTACTGTACTCCACTGTACTCTACCTCTACTGTACTCCACTGTACTCTACCTCTACTGTACTCCACTCTACTCTACTCTACTGTACTCCACTGTACTCTACCTCTACTGTACTCTACCTCTACTGTGATCCACTGTACTCTATCTCTACTGTACTCCACTGTACTCTACCTCTACTGTACTCCACCTCTAATGTGCTCCACTGTACTCTACCTCTACTGTACTCCACTGTACTCTACCTCTACTGTACTCCACTCTACTCTACCTCTACTGTGCTCTACTGTACTCTATCTCTACTGTGCTCCACTGTACTCTACCTCTACTGTACTCCACTGTACTCTATCTCTACCTTGCTCCACTGTACTCTACTCTACTGTACTCCACTGTACTCTACATCTACTGTACTCTACATCTACTGTGCTCTACTTTACTCTATCTCTACTGTGCTCCACTGTACTCTACCTCTACTGTACTCCACTGTACTCTACCTCTACTGTACTCCACTGTAATATATATCTCTACTGTGCTCTACTGTACTCTATCTCTACTCTGCTCTACTGTACTCTACCTCTACTCTACTCCACTGTACTCTACCTCTACTGTACTCCACTGTACTCTACCTCTACTGTGCTCCACTGTACTCTACCTCTAATGTGTTCCACTGTACTCTACCTCTACTGTACTCCACTGTACTCTACCTCTACTCTACTCCACTGTACTCTACATCTACTGTGCTCCACTTTACTCTATCTCTACTGTACTCCACTGTACTCTACCTCTACTGTACTCCACCTCTAATGTGCTCCACTGTACTCTACCTCTACGGTACTCCACTGTACTCTACCTCTACTGTACTCCACTCTACTCTACCTCTACTGTGCTCTACTGTACTCTATCTCTACTGTGCGCCACTGTACTCTACCTCTACTGTACTCCACTATACTCTACCTCTACTATACTCCACTGTACTCTTTCTCTACTGTACTCCACTGTACTCTACCTCTACTGTACTCCACTCTACTCTACCTCTACTGTGCTCTACTGTACTCTATCTCTACTGTGCTCCACTGTACTCTACCTCTAATATACTCCACTGTACTCAACCTCAACTGTACTCCACTGTACTCTACTCTACTGTACTCCACTGTACTCTACCTCTACTGTACTCCACCTCTACTGTACTCCACTGTACTCTATCTCTACTTTGCTCCACTGTACTCCACTGTACTCTACCTCTAGTATGCTCCACTGTACTCTACCTGTACTGTGCTCCACTGTACTCTACGTCTACTGTACTCCACTGTACTCTATCTCTACTTTGCTCCACTGTACTCTACTCTACTGTACTCCGCTGTACTCTACCTCTACTGTACTCTACCTCTACTGTGCTCTACTGCACTCTATCTCTACTGTGCTCCACTGTACTCTACCTCTACTGTACTCCACTGTACTCTACCTCTACTGTGCTCCACTGTACTCTACCTCTACTGTACTCCACTGTACTCTACCTCTACTGTGCTACACTGTACTCTATCTCTACTGTACTCCACTGTGCTCTACCTCTACTGTACTCCACCTCTAATGAGCTCCACTGTACTCTACCTCTACTGTACTCCACTCTACTCTACCTCTACTGTACTCCACTCTACTCTACCTCTACTGTGCTCTACTGTACTCTATCTCTACTGTGCTCCACTGTACTCTATCTCTATTGAACTCCACTGTACTCTACCTCTACTGTACTCTACTGTTCTCTACCTCTACTGTACTCTACTGTACTCCACATCTGCTCTGCTCCACTGTAATCCACTATACTCTACCTCTACTGTGCTCCACTGCACTCTACCTTTACTTTGCTCCACTGTACTCTACCTCTACTGTACTCCACTGTGCTCTACCTCTACTGTACTCTACTGTACTCCACCTCTACTGTGCTCCACTGTACTCCACTGTACTCTACCTCTACTGTGCTCCACTGTACTCTACCTCTACTGTACTCCACTGTACTCTACCTCTACTGAGCTCCACTGTACTCTACCTCTAATGTGCTCCACTGTACTCTACCTCTACTGTGCTCCACTGTACTCTACATCTACTGTACTCCACTGTACTCTATCTCTACTGTATTCCACTGTACTCTACCTCTACTGTACTCCACCTCTAATGTGCTCCACTGTACTCTACCTCTACTGTACTCCACTGTACTCTACCTCTACTGTACTCCACTGTACTCTATCTCTACTGTGCTCTACTGTACTCTATCTCTACTCTGCTCTACTGTACTCTACCTCTACTCTACTCCACTGTACTCTACCTCTACTGTACTCCACTGTACTCTACCTCTACTGTGCTCCACTGTACTCTACCTCTAATGTGTTCCACTGTACTCTACCTCTACTGTACTCCACTGTACTCTACCTCTACTCTACTCCACTGTACTCTACATCTACTGTGCTCCCCTTTACTCTATCTCTACTGTACTCCACTGTACTCTACCTCTACTGTACTCCACCTCTAATGTGCTCCACTGTACTCTACCTCTACGGTACTCCACTGTACTCTACCTCTACTGTACTCCACTCTACTCTACCTCTACTGTGCTCTACTGTACTCTATCTCTACTGTGCGCCACTGTACTCTACCTCTACTGTACTCCACTATACTCTACCTCTACTATACTCCACTGTACTCTTTCTCTACTGTACTCCACTGTACTCTACCTCTACTGTACTCCACTCTACTCTACCTCTACTGTGTTCTACTGTACTCTATCTCTACTGTGCTCCACTGTACTCTACCTCTACTGTACTCCACTGTACTCTACCTCTAATATACTCCACTGTACTCTTTCTCTACTGTACTCCACTGTACTCTACCTCTACTGTACTCCACTGTACTCTACCTCTACTGTACTCCACTGTACTCTACTCTACTGTACTCCACTGTACTCTACCTCTACTGTACTCTACCTCTACTGTGCTCCACTGTACTCTATCTCTACTGTACTCCACCTCTAATGTGCTCCACTGTACTCTACCTCTACTGTACTCCACTGTACTCTACCTCTATTGTACTCCACTCTACTCTACCTCTACTGTGCTCTACTGTACTCTATCTCTACTGTGCTCCACTGTACTCTACCTCTACTGTACTCCACTGTACTCTACCTCTACTATACTCCACTGTACTCTTTCTCTACTGTACTCCACTGTACTATACCTCTACTATACTCCACTGTACTCAACCTCAACTGTACTCCCCTGTACTCTACTCTACTGTACTCCACTGTACTCTACCTCTACTGTACTCCACCTCTACTGTACTCCACTGTACTCTATCTCTACTTTGCTCTACTGTACTCCACTGTACTCTACCTCTAGTATGCTCCACTGTACTCCACTGTACTCTACCTCTAGTATGCTCCACTGTACTCTACCTGTACTGTGCTCCACTGTACTCTACCTCTACTGTACTCCACTGTACTCTATCTCTACTTTGCTCCACTGTACTCTACTCTACTGTACTCTACCTCTACTGTGCTCTACTGCACTCTATCTCTACTGTGCTCCACTGTACTCTACCTCTACTGTACTCCACTGTACTCTACCTCTACTGTGCTCCACTGTACTCTACCTCTACTGTACTCCACTGTACTCTACCTCTACTGTGCTCCACTGTACTCTACCTCTACTGTACTCCACTGTACTCGACCTCTACTGTGCTCCACTGTACTCTACCTCTAATGTGCTCCACTGTACTCTACCTCTACTGTACTCCACTGTACTCTACCTCTACTATACTCCACTGTACTCTTTCTCTACTGTACTCCACTGTACTCTACCTCTACTGTACTCCAATGTACTCTACCTCTACTGTACTCCACTCTACTCTACTCTACTGTACTCCACTGTACTCTACCTCTACTGTACTCTACCTCTACTGTGCTCCACTGTACTCTATCTCTTTCGTACTCCACTGTACTCTACCTCTACTGTACTCAGCCTCTAATGTGCTCCACTGTACTCTACCTCTACTGTACTCCACTGTACTCTACCTCTACTGTACTCCACTCTACTCTACCTCTACTGTGCTCTACTGTACTCTATCTCTACTGTGCTCCACTGTACTCTACCTCTACTGTACTCCACTGTACTCTATCTCTACCTTGCTCCACTGTACTCTACTCTACTGTACTCCACTGTACTCTACCTCTACTGTCCTCTACATCTACTGTGCTCTACTGTACTCTATCTCTACTGTGCTCCACTGTACTCTACCTCTACTGTAATCCACTGTACTCTACCTCTACTGTACTCCACTGTACTCTATCTCTACTGTGCTCTACTGTACTCTATCTCTACTCTGCTCTACTGTACTCTACCTCTACTCTACTCCACTGTACTCTACCTCTACTGTACTCCACTGTACTCTACCTCTACTGTGCTCCACTGTACTCTACCTCTAATGTGTTCCACTGTACTCTACCTCTACTGTACTCCACTGTACTCTACCTCTACTCTACTCCACTGTACTCTACATCTACTGTGCTCCACTTTACTCTATCTCTACTGTACTCCACTGTACTCTACCTCTACTGTACTCCACCTCTAATGTGCTCCACTGTACTCTACCTCTACGGTACTCCACTGTACTCTACCTCTAGTGTACTCCACTCTACTCTACCTCTACTGTGCTCTACTGTACTCTATCTCTACTGTGCGCCACTGTACTCTACCTCTACTGTACTCCACTATACTCTACCTCTACTATACTCCACTGTACTCTTTCTCTACTGTACTCCACTGTACTCTACCTCTACTGTACTCCACTCTACTCTACCTCTACTGTGCTCTACTGTACTCTATCTCTACTGTGCTCCACTGTACTCTACCTCTACTGTACTCCACTGTACTCTACCTCTAATATACTCCACTGTACTCTTTCTCTACTGTACTCCACTGTACTCTACCTCTACTGTACTCCACTGTACTCTACCTCTACTGTACTCCACTGTACTCTACTCTACTGTACTCCACTGTACTCTACCTCTACTGTACTCTACCTCTACTGTGCTCCACTGTACTCTATCTCTACTGTACTCCACCTCTAATGTGCTCCACTGTACTCTACCTCTACTGTACTCCACTGTACTCTACCTCTATTGTACTCCACTCTACTCTACCTCTACTGTGCTCTACTGTACTCTATCTCTACTGTGCTCCACTGTACTCTACCTCTACTGTACTCCACTGTACTCTACCTCTACTATACTCCACTGTACTCTTTCTCTACTGTACTCCACTGTACTCTACCTCTACTATACTCCACTGTACTCAACCTCAACTGTACTCCACTGTACTCTACTCTACTGTACTCCACTGTACTCTACCTCTACTGTACTCCACCTCTACTGTACTCCACTGTACTCTATCTCTACTTTGCTCCACTGTACTCCACTGTACTCTACCTCTAGTATGCTCCACTGTACTCCACTGTACTCTACCTCTAGTATGCTCCACTGTACTCTACCTGTACTGTGCTCCACTGTACTCTACCTCTACTGTACTCCACTGTACTCTATCTCACCTTTGCTCCACTGTACTCTACTCTACTCTACTCCGCTGTACTCTACCTCTACTGTACTCTACCTCTACTGTGCTCTACTGCACTCTATCTCTACTGTGCTCCACTGTACTCTACCTCTACTGTACTCCACTGTACTCTACCTCTACTGTGCTCCACTGTACTCTACCTCTACTGTACTCCACTGTACTCTACCTCTACTGTGCTACACTGTACTCTATCTCTACTGTACTCCACTGTGCTCTACCTCTACTGTACTCCACCTCTAATGAGCTCCACTGTACTCTACCTCTACTGTACTCCACTCTACTCTACCTCTACTGTACTCCACTCTACTCTACCTCTACTGTGCTCTACTGTACTCTATCTCTACTGTGCTCCACTGTACTCTATCTCTATTGAACTCCACTGTACTCTACCTCTACTGTACTCTACTGTTCTCTACCTCTACTGTACTCTACTGTACTCCACATCTGCTCTGCTCCACTGTAATCCACTATACTCTACCTCTACTGTGCTCCACTGCACTCTACCTTTACTTTGCTCCACTGTACTCTACCTCTACTGTACTCCACTGTGCTCTACCTCTACTGTACTCTACTGTACTCCACCTCTACTGTGCTCCACTGTACTCCACTGTACTCTACCTCTACTGTGCTCCACTGTACTCTACCTCTACTGTACTCCACTGTACTCTACCTCTACTGAGCTCCACTGTACTCTACCTCTAATGTGCTCCACTGTACTCTACCTCTACTGTGCTCCACTGTACTCTACATCTACTGTACTCCACTGTACTCTATCTCTACTGTATTCCACTGTACTCTACCTCTACTGTACTCCACCTCTAATGTGCTCCACTGTACTCTACCTCTACTATACTCCACTGTACTCTTTCTCTACTGTACTCCACTGTACTCTACCTCTACTGTACTCCACTGTACTCTACCTCTACTGTACTCCACTCTACTCTACTCTACTGTACTCCACTGTACTCTACCTCTACTGTACTCTACCTCTACTGTGATCCACTGTACTCTATCTCTACTGTACTCCACTGTACTCTACCTCTACTGTACTCCACCTCTAATGTGCTCCACTGTACTCTACCTCTACTGTACTCCACTGTACTCTACCTCTACTGTACTCCACTCTACTCTACCTCTACTGTGCTCTACTGTACTCTATCTCTACTGTGCTCCACTGTACTCTACCTCTACTGTACTCCACTGTACTCTATATCTACCTTGCTCCACTGTACTCTACTCTACTGTACTCCACTGTACTCTACATCTACTGTACTCTACATCTACTGTGCTCTACTGTACTCTATCTCTACTGTGCTCCACTGTACTCTACCTCTACTGTACTCCACTGTACTCTACCTCTACTGTACTCCACTGTACTCTATCTCTACTGTGCTCTACTGTACTCTATCTCTACTCTGCTCTACTGTACTCTACCTCTACTCTACTCCACTGTACTCTACCTCTACTGTACTCCACTGTACTCTACCTCTACTGTGCTCCACTGTACTCTACCTCTAATGTGTTCCACTGTACTCTACCTCTACTGTACTCCACTGTACTCTACCTCTACTCTACTCCACTGTACTCTACATCTACTGTGCTCCACTTTACTCTATCTCTACTGTACTCCACTGTACTCTACCTCTACTGTACTCCACCTCTAATGTGCTCCACTGTGCTCTACCTCTACGGTACTCCACTGTACTCTACCTCTACTGTACTCCACTCTACTCTACCTCTACTGTGCTCTACTGTACTCTATCTCTACTGTGCGCCACTGTACTCTACCTCTACTGTACTCCACTATACTCTACCTCTACTATACTCCACTGTACTCTTTCTCTACTGTACTCCACTGTACTCTACCTCTACTGTACTCCACTCTACTCTACCTCTACTGTGCTCTACTGTACTCTATCTCTACTGTGCTCCACTGTACTCTACCTCTAATATACTCCACTGTACTCAACCTCAACTGTACTCCACTGTACTCTACTCTACTGTACTCCACTGTACTCTACCTCTACTGTACTCCACCTCTACTGTACTCCACTGTACTCTATCTCTACTTTGCTCCACTGTACTCCACTGTACTCTACCTCTAGTATGCTCCACTGTACTCTACCTGTACTGTGCTCCACTGTACTCTACCTCTACTGTACTCCACTGTACTCTATCTCTACTTTGCTCCACTGTACTCTACTCTACTGTACTCCGCTGTACTCTACCTCTACTGTACTCTACCTCTACTGTGCTCTACTGCACTCTATCTCTACTGTGCTCCACTGTACTCTACCTCTACTGTACTCCACTGTACTCTACCTCTACTGTGCTCCACTGTACTCTACCTCTACTGTACTCCACTGTACTCTACCTCTACTGTGCTACACTGTACTCTATCTCTACTGTACTCCACTGTGCTCTACCTCTACTGTACTCCACCTCTAATGAGCTCCACTGTACTCTACCTCTACTGTACTCCACTCTACTCTACCTCTACTGTACTCCACTCTACTCTACCTCTACTGTGCTCTACTGTACTCTATCTCTACTGTGCTCCACTGTACTCTATCTCTATTGAACTCCACTGTACTCTACCTCTACTGTACTCTACTGTTCTCTACCTCTACTGTACTCTACTGTACTCCACATCTGCTCTGCTCCACTGTAATCCACTATACTCTACCTCTACTGTGCTCCACTGCACTCTACCTTTACTTTGCTCCACTGTACTCTACCTCTACTGTACTCCACTGTGCTCTACCTCTACTGTACTCTACTGTACTCCACCTCTACTGTGCTCCACTGTACTCCACTGTACTCTACCTCTACTGTGCTCCACTGTACTCTACCTCTACTGTACTCCACTGTACTCTACCTCTACTGAGCTCCACTGTACTCTACCTCTAATTTGCTCCACTGTACTCTACCTCTACTGTGCTCCACTGTACTCTACATCTACTGTACTCCACTGTACTCTATCTCTACTGTATTCCACTGTACTCTACCTCTACTGTACTCCACCTCTAATGTTCTCCACTGTACTCTACCTCTACTATACTCCACTGTACTCTTTCTCTACTGTACTCCACTGTACTCTACCTCTACTGTACTCCACTGTACTCTACCTCTACTGTACTCCACTCTACTCTACTCTACTGTACTCCACTGTACTCTACCTCTACTGTACTCTACCTCTACTGTGATCCACTGTACTCTATCTCTACTGTACTCCACTGTACTCTACCTCTACTGTACTCCACCTCTAATGTGCTCCACTGTACTCTACCTCTACTGTACTCCACTGTACTCTACCTCTACTGTACTCCACTCTACTCTACCTCTACTGTGCTCTACTGTACTCTATCTCTACTGTGCTCCACTGTACTCTACCTCTACTGTACTCCACTGTACTCTATCTCTACCTTGCTCCACTGTACTCTACTCTACTGTACTCCACTGTACTCTACATCTACTGTACTCTACATCTACTGTGCTCTACTGTACTCTATCTCTACTGTGCTCCACTGTACTCTACCTCTACTGTACTCCACTGTACTCTACCTCTACTGTACTCCACTGTACTCTATCTCTACTGTGCTCTACTGTACTCTATCTCTACTCTGCTCTACTGTACTCTACCTCTACTCTACTCCACTGTACTCTACCTCTACTGTACTCCACTGTACTCTACCTCTACTGTGCTCCACTGTACTCTACCTCTAATGTGTTCCACTGTACTCTACCTCTACTGTACTCCACTGTACTCTACCTCTACTCTACTCCACTGTACTCTACATCTACTGTGCTCCACTTTACTCTATCTCTACTGTACTCCACTGTACTCTACCTCTACTGTACTCCACCTCTAATGTGCTCCACTGTACTCTACCTCTACGGTACTCCACTGTACTCTACCTCTACTGTACTCCACTCTACTCTACCTCTACTGTGCTCTACTGTACTCTATCTCTACTGTGCGCCACTGTACTCTACCTCTACTGTACTCCACTATACTCTACCTCTACTATACTCCACTGTACTCTTTCTCTACTGTACTCCACTGTACTCTACCTCTACTGTACTCCACTCTACTCTACCTCTACTGTGCTCTACTGTACTCTATCTCTACTGTGCTCCACTGTACTCTACCTCTACTGTGCTCCACTGTACTCTATCTCTACTGTATTCCACTGTACTCTACCTCTACTGTACTCCACCTCTACTGTGCTCCACTGTACTCTACCTCTACTGTACTCCACCTCTAATGTGCTCCACTGTACTCTACCTCTACTGTACTCCACTGTACTCTACCTCTACTGTACTCCACTCTACTCTACCTCTACTGTGCTCTACTGTACTCTATCTCTACTGTGCTCCACTGTACTCTACCTCTACTGTACTCCACTGTACTCTACCTCTACTATACTCCACTTTACTCTTTCTCTACTGTACTCCACTGTACTCTACCTCTACTGTACTCCACTGTACTCTACCTCTACTGTACTCCACTGTACTCTACTCTACTGTACTCCACTGTACTCTACCTCTACTGTACTCTACCTCTACTGTGCTCCACTGTACTCTATCTCTACTGTACTCCACTGTACTCTACCTCTACTGTACTCCACCTCTAATGTGCTCCACTGTACTCTACCTCTACTGTACTCCACTGTACTCTACCTCTACTGTACTCCACTCTACTCTACCTCTACTGTGCTCTACTGTACTCTATCTCTACTGTGCTCCACTGTACTCTACCTCTACTGTACTCCACCTCTAATGTGCTCCACTGTACTCTACCTCTACTGTACTCCACTGTACTCTACCTCTACTGTACTCCACTCTACTCTACCTCTACTGTGCTCCACTGTACTCTATCTCTACTGTACTCCACTGTACTCTACCTCTACTGTACTCCACCTCTAATGTGCTCCACTGTACTCTACCTCTACTGTACTCCACTGTACTCTACCTCTACTGTGCTCCACTCTACTCTACCTCTACTGTGCTCTACTTTACTCCACCTCTACTGTGCTCCACTGTACTCCACTGTACTCTACCTCTACTGTACTCCACTGTACTCTACCTCTACTGTGCTCCACTGTACTCTACCTCTACTGTACTCTACATCTACTGTGCTCTACTGTACTCTATCTCTACTGTGCTCCACTGTACTCTACCTCTACTGTACTCCACTGTACTCTACCTCTACTGTACTCCACTGTACTCTATCTCTACTGTGCTCTACTGTACTCTATCTCTACTCTGCTCTACTGTACTCTACCTCTACTCTACTCCACTGTACTCTACCTCTACTGTACTCCACTGTACTCTACCTCTACTGTGCTCCACTGTACTCTACCTCTAATGTGTTCCACTGTACTCTACCTCTACTGTACTCCACTGTACTCTACCTCTACTCTACTCCACTGTACTCTACATCTACTGTGCTCCACTTTACTCTATCTCTACTGTACTCCACTGTACTCTACCTCTACTGTACTCCACCTCTAATGTGCTCCACTGTACTCTACCTCTACGGTACTCCACTGTACTGTACTCTACCTCTACTGTACTCCACTCTACTCTACCTCTACTGTGCTCTACTGTACTCTATCTCTACTGTGCGCCACTGTACTCTACCTCTACTGTACTCCACTATACTCTACCTCTACTATACTCCACTGTACTCTTTCTCTACTGTACTCCACTGTACTCTACCTCTACTGTACTCCACTCTACTCTACCTCTACTGTGCTCTACTGTACTCTATCTCTACTGTGCTCCACTGTACTCTACCTCTACTGTACTCCACTGTACTCTACCTCTAATATACTCCACTGTACTCTTTCTCTACTGTACTCCACTGTACTCTACCTCTACTGTACTCCACTGTACTCTACCTCTACTGTACTCCACTGTACTCTACTCTACTGTACTCCACTGTACTCTACCTCTACTGTACTCTACCTCTACTGTGCTCCACTGTACTCTATCTCTACTGTACTCCACCTCTAATGTGCTCCACTGTACTCTACCTCTACTGTACTCCACTGTACTCTACCTCTATTGTACTCCACTCTACTCTACCTCTACTGTGCTCTACTGTACTCTATCTCTACTGTGCTCCACTGTACTCTACCTCTACTGTACTCCACTGTACTCTACCTCTACTATACTCCACTGTACTCTTTCTCTACTGTACTCCACTGTACTCTACCTCTACTATACTCCACTGTACTCAACCTCAACTGTACTCCACTGTACTCTACTCTACTGTACTCCACTGTACTCTACCTCTACTGTACTCCACCTCTACTGTACTCCACTGTACTCTATCTCTACTTTGCTCCACTGTACTCCACTGTACTCTACCTCTAGTATGCTCCACTGTACTCCACTGTACTCTACCTCTAGTATGCTCCACTGTACTCTACCTGTACTGTGCTCCACTGTACTCTACCTCTACTGTACTCCACTGTACTCTATCTCTACTTTGCTCCACTGTACTCTACTCTACTGTACACTGCTGTACTCTACCTCTACTGTACTCTACCTCTACTGTGCTCTACTGCACTCTATCTCTACTGTGCTCCACTGTACTCTACCTCTACTGTACTCCACTGTACTCTACCTCTACTGTGCTCCACTGTACTCTACCTCTACTGTACTCCACTTTACTCTACCTCTACTGTGCTACACTCTACTCTATCTCTACTGTACTCCACTGTGCTCTACCTCTACTGTACTCCACCTCTAATGTGCTCCACTGAACTCTACCTCTACTGTACTCCACTCTACTCTACCTCTACTGTACTCCACTCTACTCTACCTCTACTGTGCTCTACTGTACTCTATCTCTACTGTGCTCCACTGTACTCTATCTCTATTGAACTCCACTGTACTCTACCTCTACTGTACTCTACTGTTCTCTACCTCTACTGTACTCTACTGTACTCCACATCTGCTCTGCTCCACTGTAATCCACTATACTCTACCTCTACTGTGCTCCACTGTACTCTACCTTTACTTTGCTCCACTGTACTCTACCTCTACTGTACTCCACTGTGCTCTACCTCTACTGTACTCTACTGTACTCCACCTCTACTGTGCTCCACTGTACTCCACTGTACTCTACCTCTACTGTGCTCCACTGTACTCTACCTCTACTGTACTCCACTGTACTCTACCTCTACTGTGCTCCACTGTACTCTACCTCTAATGTGCTCCACTGTACTCTACCTCTACTGTGCTCCACTGTACTCTACCTCTACTGTACTCCACTGTACTCTATCTCTACTGTATTCCACTGTACTCTACCTCTACTGTACTCCACCTCTAATGTGCTCCACTTTACTCTACCTCTACTATACTCCACTGTACTCTTTCTCTACTGTACTCCACTGTACTCTACCTCTACTGTACTCCACTGTACTCTACCTCTACTGTACTCCACTGTACTCTACTCTACTGTACTCCACTGTACTCTACCTCTACTTTACTCTACCTCTACTGTGCTCCACTGTACTCTCTCTCTACTGTACTCCACTGTACTCTACCTCTACTGTACTCCACCTCTAATGTGCTCCACTGTACTCTACCTCTACTGTACTCCACTGTACTCTACCTCTACTGTACTCCACTGTACTCTACCTCTACTCTACTCCACTGTCCTCTTTCTCTACTGTACTCCACTGTACTCTACCTCTACTGTACTCCACTGTACTCAACCTCAACTGTACTCCACTGTACTCTACCTCTACTGTGCTCCACTGTACTCTACCTCTACTGTACTCCACTGTACTCTACCTCTACTGTGATCCACTGTACTCTACCTCTACTGTACTCCACTGTACTCTACCTCTACTGTACTCCACTCTACTCTACCTCTACTGTGCTCTACTGTACTCTATCTCTACTGTGCTCCACTGTACTCTACCTCTACTGTACTCCACTTTACTCTACCTCTACTATACTCCACTGTACTCTTTCTCTACTGTACTCCACTGTACTCTACCTCTACTGTACTCCACTGTACTATACCTCTACTGTACTCCACTGTACTCTACTCTACTGTACTCCACTGTACTCTACCTCTACTGTACTCTACCTCTACTGTGCTCCACTGTACTCTATCTCTACTGTACTCCACTCTACTCTACCTCTACTGTACTCCACTCTACTCTACCTCTACTGTACTCCACTGTACTCTACCTCTACTGTACTCCACTGTACTCTACCTCTACTGTACTCCACTGTACTCTACCTCTACTGTACTCCACTGTACTCTACCTCTACTGTACTCCACTCTACTCTACCTCTACTGTGCTCTACTGTACTCTATCTCTACTGTGCTCCACTGTACTCTACCTCTACTGTACTCCACTGTACTCTACCTCTACTGTACTCCACTCTACTCTACCTCTACTGTGCTCTACTGTACTCTATCTCTACTGTGCTCCTCTGTACTCTACCTCTACTGTACTCCACTGTACTCTACCTCTACTATACTCCACTGTACTCTTCCTCTACTGTACTCCACTGTACTCTACCTCTACTATACTCCACTGTACTGAACCTCAACTGTACTCCACTGTACTCTACTCTACTGTACTCCACTGTACTCTACCTCTACTGTACTCTACCTCTACTGTACTCCACTGTACTCTATCTCTACTTTGCTCCACTGTACTCCACTGTACTCTACCTCTAGTATGCTCCACTGTACTCCACTGTACTCTACCTCTAGTATGCTCCACTGTACTCTACCTGTACTGTGCTCCACTGTACTCTACCTCTACTGTACTCCACTGTACTCTATCTCTACTTTGCTCCACTGTACTCTACTCTACTGTACTCCACTGTACTCTACCTCTACTGTACTCTACCTCTACTGTGCTCTACTGTACTCTATCTCTACTGTGCTCCACTGTACTCTACCTCTACTGTACTCCACTGTACTCTACCTCTACTGTACTCCACTGTACTCTATCTCTACTGTGCTCTACTGTACTCTATCTCTACTCTGCTCTACTGTACTCTACCTCTACTGTACTCCACTGTACTCTACCTCTACTGTACTCCACTGTACTCTACCTCTACTGTGCTCCACTGTACTCTACCTCTAATGTGTTCCACTGTACTCTACCTCTACTGTGCTCCACTGTACTCTACCTCTACTGTACTCCACTGTACTCTACCTCTACTGTGCTCCACTGTACTCTATCTCTACTGTACTCCACTGTACTCTACCTCTACTGTACTCCACCTCTAATGTGCTCCACTGTACTCTACCTCTACGGTACTCCACTGTACTCTACCTCTACTGTACTGTACTCCACTCTACTCTACCTCTACTGTGCTCTACTGTACTCTATCTCTACTGTGCGCCACTGTACTCTACCTCTACTGTACTCCACTGTACTCTACCTCTACTATACTCCACTGTACTCTTTCTCTACTGTACTCCACTGTACTCTACCTCTACTGTACTCCACTCTACTCTACCTCTACTGTGCTCTACTGTACTCTATCTCTACTGTGCTCCACTGTACTCTACCTCTACTGTACTCCACTGTACTCTACCTCTACTATACTCCACTGTACTCTTTCTCTACTGTACTCCACTGTACTCTACCTCTACTGTACTCCACTGTACTCTACCTCTACTGTACTCCACTGTACTCTACTCTACTGTACTCTACTGTACTCTACCTCTACTGTGCTCCACTGTACTCTATCTCTACTGTACTCCACTGTACTCTACCTCTACTGTACTCCACCTCTAATGTGCTCCACTGTACTCTACCTCTACTGTACTCCACTGTACTCTACCTCTACTGTACTCCACTCTACTCTACCTCTACTGTACTCCACTGTACTCTATCTCTACTGTGCTCCACTGTACTCTACCTCTACTGTACTCCAATGTACTCTACCTCTACTGTACTCCACTCTACTCTACTCTACTGTACTCCACTGTACTCTACCTCTACTGTACTCTACCTCTACTGTGCTCCACTGTACTCTATCTCTACTGTACTCCACTGTACTCTACCTCTACTGTACTCCACCTCTAATGTGCTCCACTGTACTCTACCTCTACTGTACTCCACTGTACTCTACCTCTACTGTACTCCACTGTACTCTACCTCTACTATACTCCACTGTACTCTTTCTCTACTGTACTCCACTGTACTCTACCTCTACTGTACTCCACTGTACTCTACCTCTACTGTACTCCACTCTACTCTACTCTACTGTACTCCACTGTACTCTACCTCTACTGTACTCTACCTCTACTGTGCTCCACTGTACTCTATCTCTACTGTACTCCACTGTACTCTACCTCTACTGTACTCCACCTCTAATGTGCTCCACTGTACTCTACCTCTACTGTACTCCACTGTACTCTACCTCTACTGTACTCCACTCTACTCTACCTCTACTGTGCTCTACTGTACTCTATCTCTACTGTGCTCCACTGTACTCTACCTCTACTGTACTCCACTGTACTCTATCTCTACCTTGCTCCACTGTACTCTAATCTACTGTACTCCACTGTACTCTACCTCTACTGTACTCTACATCTACTGTGCTCTACTGTACTCTATCTCTACTGTGCTCCACTGTACTCTACCTCTACTGTACTCCACTGTACTCTACCTCTACTGTACTCCACTGTACTCTATCTCTACTGTGCTCTACTGTACTCTATCTCTACTCTGTTCTACTGTACTCTACCTCTACTCTACTCCACTGTACTCTACCTCTACTGTACTCCACTGTACTCTACCTCTACTGTGCTCCACTGTACTCTACCTCTAATGTGTTCCACTGTACTCTACCTCTACTGTACTCCACTGTACTCTACCTCTACTCTACTCCACTGTACTCTACATCTACTGTGCTCCACTTTACTCTATCTCTACTGTACTCCACTGTACTCTACCTCTACTGTACTCCACCTCTAATGTGCTACACTGTACTCTACCTCTACGGTACTCCACTGTACTCTACCTCTACTGTACTCCACTCTACTCTACCTCTACTGTGCTCTACTGTACTCTATCTCTACTGTGCGCCACTGTACTCTACCTCTACTGTACTCCACTATACTCTACCTCTACTATACTCCACTGTACTCTTTCTCTACTGTACTCCACTGTACTCTATCTCTACTGTACTCCACTCTACTCTACCTCTACTGTGCTCTACTGTACTCTATCTCTACTGTGCTCCACTGTACTCTACCTCTACTGTACTCCACTGTACTCTACCTCTAATATACTCCACTGTACTCTTTCTCTACTGTACTCCACTGTACTCTACCTCTACTGTGCTCCACTGTACTCTATCTCTACTGTATTCCACTGTACTCTACCTCTACTGTACTCCACCTCTAATGTGCTCCACTGTACTCTACCTCTACTGTACTCCACTGTACTCTACCTCTACTGTACTCCACTCTACTCTACCTCTACTGTGCTCTACTGTACTCTATCTCTACTGTGCTCCACTGTACTCTAACTCTACTGTACTCCACTGTACTCTACCTCTACTGTACTCTACCTCTACTGTGCTCCACTGTACTCTATCTCTACTGTACTCCACTGTACTCTACCTCTACTGTACTCCACCTCTAATGTGCTCCACTGTACTCTACCTCTACTGTACTCCACTGTACTCTACCTCTACTGTACTCCACTCTACTCTACCTCTACTGTGCTCTACTGTACTCTATCTCTACTGTGCTCCACTGTACTCTACCTCTACTGTACTCCACTGTACTCTACCTCTACTATACTACACTGTACTCTTTCTCTACTGTACTCCACTGTACTCTACCTCTACTGTACTCCACTGTACTCAACCTCAACTGTACTCCACTGTACTCTACCTCTACTGTGCTCCACTGTACTCTACCTCTACTGTACTCTACCTCTACTTTGCTCCACTGTACTCTATCTCTACTGTACTCCACTGTACTCTACCTCTACTGTACTCCACCTCTAATGTGCTCCACTGTACTCTACCTCTACTGTACTCCACTGTACTCTACCTCTACTGTACTCCACTCTACTCTACCTCTACTGTGCTCTACTTTACTCCACCTCTACTGTGCTCCACTGTACTCCACTGTACTCTACCTCTACTGTACTCCACTGTACTCTACCTCTACTGTACTCCACTGTACTCTAGCTCTACTGTGCTCCACTGTACTCTACCTCTACTGTACTCCACTGTACTCTACCTCTACTGTGCTCCACTGTACTCTACCTCTAATGTGCTCCACTGTACTCTACCTCTACTGTACTCCACTGTACTCTACCTCTACTATACTCCACTGTACTCTTTCTCTACTGTACTCCACTGTACTCTACCTCTACTGTACTCCAATGTACTCTACCTCTACTGTACTCCACTCTACTCTACTCTACTGTACTCCACTCTACTCTACCTCTACTGTACTCTACCTCTACTGTGCTCCACTGTACTCTATCTCTACTGTACTCCACTGTACTCTACCTCTACTGTACTCCACCTCTAATGTGCTCCACTGTACTCTACCTCTACTGTACTCCACTGTACTCTACCTCTACTGTACTCCACTCTACTCTACCTCTACTGTGCTCTACTGTACTCTATCTCTACTGTGCTCCACTGTACTCTACCTCTACTGTACTCCACTGTACTCTATCTCTACCTTGCTCCACTGTACTCTACTCTACTGTACTCCACTGTACTCTACCTCTACTGTACTCTACATCTACTGTGCTCTACTGTACTCTATCTCTACTGTGCTCCACTGTACTCTACCTCTACTGTACTCCACTGTACTCTACCTCTACTGTACTCCACTGTACTCTATCTCTACTGTGCTCTACTGTACTCTATCTCTACTCTGCTCTACTGTACTCTACCTCTACTCTACTCCACTGTACTCTACCTCTACTGTACTCCACTGTACTCTACCTCTACTGTGCTCCACTGTACTCTACCTCTAATGTGTTCCACTGTACTCTACCTCTACTGTACTCCACTGTACTCTACCTCTACTCTACTCCACTGTACTCTACATCTACTGTGCTCCCCTTTACTCTATCTCTACTGTACTCCACTGTACTCTACCTCTACTGTACTCCACCTCTAATGTGCTCCACTGTACTCTACCTCTACGGTACTCCACTGTACTCTACCTCTACTGTACTCCACTCTACTCTACCTCTACTGTGCTCTACTGTACTCTATCTCTACTGTGCGCCACTGTACTCTACCTCTACTGTACTCCACTATACTCTACCTCTACTATACTCCACTGTACTCTTTCTCTACTGTACTCCACTGTACTCTACCTCTACTGTACTCCACTCTACTCTACCTCTACTGTGCTCTACTGTACTCTATCTCTACTGTGCTCCACTGTACTCTACCTCTACTGTACTCCACTGTACTCTACCTCTAATATACTCCACTGTACTCTTTCTCTACTGTACTCCACTGTACTCTACCTCTACTGTACTCCACTGTACTCTACCTCTACTGTACTCCACTGTACTCTACTCTACTGTACTCCACTGTACTCTACCTCTACTGTACTCTACCTCTACTGTGCTCCACTGTACTGTACTCCACTGTACTCTACCTCTACTGTACTCTACCTCTACTGTGCTCCACTGTACTCTATCTCTACTGTACTCCACCTCTAATGTGCTCCACTGTACTCTACCTCTACTGTACTCCACTGTACTCTACCTCTATTGTACTCCACTCTACTCTACCTCTACTGTGCTCTACTGTACTCTATCTCTACTGTGCTCCACTGTACTCTACCTCTACTGTACTCCACTGTACTCTACCTCTACTATACTCCACTGTACTCTTTCTCTACTGTACTCCACTGTACTCTACCTCTACTATACTCCACTGTACTCAACCTCAACTGTACTCCACTGTACTCTACTCTACTGTACTCCACTGTACTCTACCTCTACTGTACTCCACCTCTACTGTACTCCACTGTACTCTATCTCTACTTTGCTCCAATGTACTCCACTGTACTCTACCTCTAGTATGCTCCACTGTACTCCACTGTACTCTACCTCTAGTATGCTCCACTGTACTCTACCTGTACTGTGCTCCACTGTACTCTACCTCTACTGTACTCCACTGTACTCTATCTCTACTTTGCTCCACTGTACTCTACTCTACTGTACTCCGCTGTACTCTACCTCTACTGTACTCTACCTCTACTGTGCTCTACTGCACTCTATCTCTACTGTGCTCCACTGTACTCTACCTCTACTGTACTCCACTGTACTCTACCTCTACTGTGCTCCACTGTACTCTACCTCTACTGTACTCCACTGTACTCTACCTCTACTGTGCTACACTGTACTCTATCTCTACTGTACTCCACTGTGCTCTACCTCTACTGTACTCCACCTCTAATGAGCTCCACTGTACTCTACCTCTACTGTACTCCACTCTACTCTACCTCTACTGTACTCCACTCTACTCTACCTCTACTGTGCTCTACTGTACTCTACCTCTACTGTACTCTACCTCTACTGTACTCCACTCTACTCTACCTCTACTGTGCTCTACTGTACTCTATCTCTACTGTGCTCCACTGTACTCTACCTCTACTGTACTCCACTGTACTCTACCTCTACTATACTCCACTTTACTCTTTCTCTACTGTACTCCACTGTACTCTACCTCTACTGTACTCCACTGTACTCTACCTCTACTGTACTCCACTGTACTCTACTCTACTGTACTCCACTGTACTCTACCTCTACTGTACTCTACCTCTACTGTGCTCAACTGTACTCTATCTCTACTGTACTCCACTGTACTCTACCTCTACTGTACTCCACCTCTAATGTGCTCCACTGTACTCTACCTCTACTGTACTCCACTGTACTCTACCTCTACTGTACTCCACTCTACTCTACCTCTACTGTGCTCTACTGTACTCTATCTCTACTGTGCTCCACTGTACTCTACCTCTACTGTACTCCACTGTACTCTACCTCTACTATACTACACTGTACTCTTTCTCTACTGTACTCCACTGTACTCTACCTCTACTGTACTCCACTGTACTCAACCTCAACTGTACTCCACTGTACTCTACCTCTACTGTGCTCCACTGTACTCTACCTCTACTGTACTCTACCTCTACTTTGCTCCACTGTACTCTATCTCTACTGTACTCCACTGTACTCTACCTCTACTGTACTCCACCTCTAATGTGCTCCACTGTACTCTACCTCTACTGTACTCCACTGTACTCTACCTCTACTGTACTCCACTCTACTCTACCTCTACTGTGCTCTACTTTACTCCACCTCTACTGTGCTCCACTGTACTCCACTGTATTCTACCTCTACTGTACTCCACTGTACTCTACCTCTACTGTACTCCACTGTACTCTAGCTCTACTGTGCTCCACTGTACTCTACCTCTACTGTACTCCACTGTACTCGACCTCTACTGTGCTCCACTGTACTCTACCTCTAATGTGCTCCACTGTACTCTACCTCTACTGTACTCCACTGTACTCTACCTCTACTATACTCCACTGTACTCTTTCTCTACTGTACTCCACTGTACTCTACCTCTACTGTACTCCAATGTACTCTACCTCTACTGTACTCCACTCTACTCTACTCTACTGTACTCCACTGTACTCTACCTCTACTGTACTCTACCTCTACTGTGCTCCACTGTACTCTATCTCTACTGTACTCCACTGTACTCTACCTCTACTGTACTCAGCCTCTAATGTGCTCCACTGTACTCTACCTCTACTGTACTCCACTGTACTCTACCTCTACTGTGCTCCACTGTACTCTCTCTCTACTGTACTCCACTGTACTCTACCTCTACTGTACTCCACCTCTAATGTGCTCCACTGTACTCTACCTCTACTGTACTCCACTGTACTCTACCTCTACTGTACTCCACTGTACTCTACCTCTACTCTACTCCACTGTCATCTTTCTCTACTGTACTCCACTGTACTCTACCTCTACTGTACTCCACTGTACTCAACCTCAACTGTACTCCACTGTACTCTACCTCTACTGTGCTCCACTGTACTCTACCTCTACTGTACTCCACTGTACTCTACCTCTACTGTGATCCACTGTACTCTACCTCTACTGTACTCCACTCTACTCTACCTCTACTGTACTCCACTCTACTCTACCTCTACTGTGCTCTACTGTACTCTATCTCTACTGTGCTCCACTGTACTCTACCTCTACTGTACTCCACTTTACTCTACCTCTACTATACTCCACTGTACTCTTTCTCTACTGTACTCCACTGTACTCTACCTCTACTGTACTCCACTGTACTATACCTCTACTGTACTCCACTGTACTCTACTCTACTGTACTCCACTGTACTCTACCTCTACTGTACTCTACCTCTACTGTGCTCCACTGTACTCTATCTCTACTGTACTCCACTCTACTCTACCTCTACTGTACTCCACTCTACTCTACCTCTACTGTACTCCACTGTACTCTACCTCTACTGTACTCCACTGTACTCTACCTCTACTGTACTCCACTGTACTCTACCTCTACTGTACTCCACTGTACTCTACCTCTACTGTACTCCACTCTACTCTACCTCTACTGTGCTCTACTGTACTCTATCTCTACTGTGCTCCACTGTACTCTACCTCTACTGTACTCCACTGTACTCTACCTCTACTGTACTCCACTCTACTCTACCTCTACTGTGCTCTACTGTACTCTATCTCTACTGTGCTCCTCTGTACTCTACCTCTACTGTACTCCACTGTACTCTACCTCTACTATACTCCACTGTACTCTTCCTCTACTGTACTCCACTGTACTCTACCTCTACTATACTCCACTGTACTCAACCTCAACTGTACTCCACTGTACTCTACTCTACTGTACTCCACTGTACTCTACCTCTACTGTACTCTACCTCTACTGTACTCCACTGTACTCTATCTCTACTTTGCTCCACTGTACTCCACTGTACTCTACCTCTAGTATGCTCCACTGTACTCCACTGTACTCTACCTCTAGTATGCTCCACTGTACTCTACCTGTACTGTGCTCCACTGTACTCTACCTCTACTGTACTCCACTGTACTCTATCTCTACTTTGCTCCACTGTACTCTACTCTACTGTACTCCACTGTACTCTACCTCTACTGTACTCTACCTCTACTGTGCTCTACTGTACTCTATCTCTACTGTGCTCCACTGTACTCTACCTCTACTGTACTCCACTGTACTCTACCTCTACTGTACTCCACTGTACTCTATCTCTACTGTGCTCTACTGTACTCTATCTCTACTGTGCTCTACTGTACTCTACCTCTACTGTACTCCACTGTACTCTACCTCTACTGTACTCCACTGTACTCTACCTCTACTGTGCTCCACTGTACTCTACCTCTAATGTGTTCCACTGTACTCTACCTCTACTGTGCTCCACTGTACTCTACCTCTACTGTACTCCACTGTACTCTACCTCTACTGTGCTCCACTGTACTCTATCTCTACTGTACTCCACTGTACTCTACCTCTACTGTACTCCACCTCTAATGTGCTCCACTGTACTCTACCTCTACGGTACTCCACTGTACTCTACCTCTACTGTACTGTACTCCACTCTACTCTACCTCTACTGTGCTCTACTGTACTCTATCTCTACTGTGCGCCACTGTACTCTACCTCTACTGTACTCCACTGTACTCTACCTCTACTATACTCCACTGTACTCTTTCTCTACTGTACTCCACTGTACTCTACCTCTACTGTACTCCACTCTACTCTACCTCTACTGTGCTCTACTGTACTCTATCTCTACTGTGCTCCACTGTACTCTACCTCTACTGTACTCCACTGTACTCTACCTCTACTATACTCCACTGTACTCTTTCTCTACTGTACTCCACTGTACTCTACCTCTACTGTACTCCACTGTACTCTACCTCTACTGTACTCCACTGTACTCTACTCTACTGTACTCCACTGTACTCTACCTCTACTGTACTCTACCTCTACTGTGCTCCACTGTACTCTATCTCTACTGTACTCCACTGTACTCTACCTCTACTGTACTCCACCTCTAATGTGCTCCACTGTACTCTACCTCTACTGTACTCCACTGTACTCTACCTCTACTGTACTCCACTCTACTCTACCTCTACTGTGCTCTACTGTACTCTATCTCTACTGTGCTCCACTGTACTCTACCTCTACTGTACTCCAATGTACTCTACCTCTACTGTACTCCACTCTACTCTACTCTACTGTACTCCACTGTACTCTACCTCTACTGTACTCTACCTCTACTGTGCTCCACTGTACTCTATCTCTACTGTACTCCACTGTACTCTACCTCTACTGTACTCCACCTCTAATGTGCTCCACTGTACTCTACCTCTACTCTACTCCACTGTACTCTACCTCTACTGTACTCCACTCTACTCTACCTCTATTGTGCTCTACTGTACTCTATCTCTACTGTGCTCCACTGTACTCTACCTCTACTGTACTCCACTGTACTCTATCTCTACCTTGCTCCACTGTACTCTACTCTACTGTACTCCACTGTACTCTACCTCTACTGTACTCTACATCTACTGTGCTCTACTGTACTCTATCTCTACTGTGCTCCACTGTACTCTACCTCTACTGTACTCCACTGTACTCTACCTCTACTGTACTCCACTGTACTCTATCTCTACTGTGCTCTACTGTACTCTATCTCTACTCTGCTCTACTGTACTCTACCTCTACTCTACTCCACTGTACTCTACCTCTACTGTACTCCACTGTACTCTACCTCTACTGTGCTCCACTGTACTCTACCTCTAATGTGTTCCACTGTACTCTACCTCTACTGTACTCCACTGTACTCTACCTCTACTCTACTCCACTGTACTCTACATCTACTGTGCTCCACTTTACTCTATCTCTACTGTACTCCACTGTACTGTACCTCTACTGTACTCCACCTCTAATGTGCTCCACTGTACTCTACCTCTACGGTACTCCACTGTACTCTACCTCTACTGTACTCCACTCTACTCTACCTCTACTGTGCTCTACTGTACTCTATCTCTACTGTGCGCCACTGTACTCTACCTCTACTGTACTCCACTATACTCTACCTCTACTATACTCCACTGTACTCTTTCTCTACTGTACTCCACTGTACTCTACCTCTACTGTACTCCACTCTACTCTACCTCTACTGTGCTCTACTGTACTCTATCTCTACTGTGCTCCACTGTACTCTACCTCTAATATACTCCACTGTACTCTTTCTCTACTGTACTCCACTGTACTCTACCTCTACTGTGCTCCACTGTACTCTAACTCTACTGTATTCCACTGTACTCTACCTCTACTGTACTCCACCTCTAATGTGCTCCACTGTACTCTACCTCTACTGTGCTCCACTGTACTCTACCTCTACTGTACTCCACCTCTAATGTGCTCCACTGTACTCTACTTCTACTGTACTCCACTGTACTCTACCTCTACTGTACTCCACTCTACTCTACCTCTACTTTGCTCTACTGTACTCTATCTCTACTGTGCTCCACTGTACTCTACCTCTACTGTACTCCACTGTACTCTACCTCTACTATACTCCACTTTACTCTTTCTCTACTGTACTCCACTGTACTCTACCTCTACTGTACTCCACTGTACTCTACCTCTACTGTACTCCACTGTACTCTACTCTACTGTACTCCACTGTACTCTACCTCTACTGTACTCTACCTCTACTGTGCTCCACTGTACTCTATCTCTACTGTACTCCACTGTACTCTACCTCTACTGTACTCCACCTCTAATGTGCTCCACTGTACTCTACCTCTACTGTACTCCACTGTACTCTACATCTACTGTACTCCACTCTACTCTACCTCTACTGTGCTCTACTGTACTCTATCTCTACTGTGCTCCACTGTACTCTACCTCTACTGTACTCCACTGTACTCTACCTCTACTATACTACACTGTACTCTTTCTCTACTGTACTCCACTGTACTCTACCTCTACTGTACTCCACTGTACTCAACCTCAACTGTACTCCACTGTACTCTACCTCTACTGTGCTCCACTGTACTCTACCTCTACTGTACTCTAACTCTACTTTGCTCCACTGTACTCTATCTCTACTGTACTCCACTGTACTCTACCTCTACTGTACTCCACCTCTAATGTGCTCCACTGTACTCTACCTCTACTGTACTCCACTGTACTCTACCTCTACTGTACTCCACTCTACTCTACCTCTACTGTGCTCTACTTTACTCCACCTCTACTGTGCTCCACTGTACTCCACTGTACTCTACCTCTACTGTACTCCACTGTACTCTACCTCTACTGTACTCCACTGTACTCTAGCTCTACTGTGCTCCACTGTACTCTACCTCTACTGTACTCTACATCTACTGTGCTCTACTGTACTCTATCTCTACTGTGCTCCACTGTACTCTACCTCTACTGTACTCCACTGTACTCTACCTCTACTGTACTCCACTGTACTCTATCTCTACTGTGCTCTACTGTACTCTATCTCTACTCTGCTCTACTGTACTCTACCTCTACTCTACTCCACTGTACTCTACCTCTACTGTACTCCACTGTACTCTACCTCTACTGTGCTCCACTGTACTCTACCTCTAATGTGTTCCACTGTACTCTACCTCTACTGTACTCCACTGTACTCTACCTCTACTCTACTCCACTGTACTCTACATCTACTGTGCTCCACTTTACTCTATCTCTACTGTACTCCACTGTACTCTACCTCTACTGTACTCCACCTCTAATGTGCTCCACTGTACTCTATCTCTACTGTACTCCACTGTACTCTACCTCTACTGTACTCCACCTCTAATGTGCTCCACTGTACTCTACCTCTACTGTACTCCACTGTACTCTACCTCTACTGTACTCCACTGTACTCTACCTCTAATGTGTTCCACTGTACTCTACCTCTACTGTGCTCCACTGTACTCTACCTCTACTGTACTCCACTGTACTCTACCTCTACTGTGCTCAACTGTACTCTATCTCTACTGTACTCCACTGTGCTCTACCTCTACTGTACTCCACCTCTAATGAGCTCCACTGTACTCTACCTCTACTGTACTCCACTCTACTCTACCTCTACTGTACTCCACTCTACTCTACCTCTACTGTGCTCTACTGTACTCTACCTCTACTGTACTCTACCTCTACTGTACTCCACTCTACTCTACCTCTACTGTGCTCTACTGTACTCTATCTCTACTGTGCTCCACTGTACTCTACCTCTACTGTACTCCACTGTACTCTACCTCTACTATACTCCACTTTACTCTTTCTCTACTGTACTCCACTGTACTCTACCTCTACTGTACTCCACTGTACTCTACCTCTACTGTACTCCACTGTACTCTACTCTACTGTACTCCACTGTACTCTACCTCTACTGTACTCTACCTCTACTGTGCTCAACTGTACTCTATCTCTACTGTACTCCACTGTACTCTACCTCTACTGTACTCCACCTCTAATGTGCTCCACTGTACTCTACCTCTACTGTACTCCACTGTACTCTACCTCTACTGTACTCCACTCTACTCTACCTCTACTGTGCTCTACTGTACTCTATCTCTACTGTGCTCCACTGTACTCTACCTCTACTGTACTCCACTGTACTCTACCTCTACTATACTACACTGTACTCTTTCTCTACTGTACTCCACTGTACTCTACCTCTACTGTACTCCACTGTACTCAACCTCAACTGTACTCCACTGTACTCTACCTCTACTGTGCTCCACTGTACTCTACCTCTACTGTACTCTACCTCTACTTTGCTCCACTGTACTCTATCTCTACTGTACTCCACTGTACTCTACCTCTACTGTACTCCACCTCTAATGTGCTCCACTGTACTCTACCTCTACTGTACTCCACTGTACTCTACCTCTACTGTACTCCACTCTACTCTACCTCTACTGTGCTCTACTTTACTCCACCTCTACTGTGCTCCACTGTACTCCACTGTATTCTACCTCTACTGTACTCCACTGTACTCTACCTCTACTGTACTCCACTGTACTCTAGCTCTACTGTGCTCCACTGTACTCTACCTCTACTGTACTCCACTGTACTCGACCTCTACTGTGCTCCACTGTACTCTACCTCTAATGTGCTCCACTGTACTCTACCTCTACTGTACTCCACTGTACTCTACCTCTACTATACTCCACTGTACTCTTTCTCTACTGTACTCCACTGTACTCTACCTCTACTGTACTCCAATGTACTCTACCTCTACTGTACTCCACTCTACTCTACTCTACTGTACTCCACTGTACTCTACCTCTACTGTACTCTACCTCTACTGTGCTCCACTGTACTCTATCTCTACTGTACTCCACTGTACTCTACCTCTACTGTACTCAGCCTCTAATGTGCTCCACTGTACTCTACCTCTACTGTACTCCACTGTACTCTACCTCTACTGTGCTCCACTGTACTCTCTCTCTACTGTACTCCACTGTACTCTACCTCTACTGTACTCCACCTCTAATGTGCTCCACTGTACTCTACCTCTACTGTACTCCACTGTACTCTACCTCTACTGTACTCCACTGTACTCTACCTCTACTCTACTCCACTGTCCTCTTTCTCTACTGTACTCCACTGTACTCTACCTCTACTGTACTCCACTGTACTCAACCTCAACTGTACTCCACTGTACTCTACCTCTACTGTGCTCCACTGTACTCTACCTCTACTGTACTCCACTGTACTCTACCTCTACTGTGATCCACTGTACTCTACCTCTACTGTACTCCACTCTACTCTACCTCTACTGTACTCCACTCTACTCTACCTCTACTGTGCTCTACTGTACTCTATCTCTACTGTGCTCCACTGTACTCTACCTCTACTGTACTCCACTTTACTCTACCTCTACTATACTCCACTGTACTCTTTCTCTACTGTACTCCACTGTACTCTACCTCTACTGTACTCCACTGTACTATACCTCTACTGTACTCCACTGTACTCTACTCTACTGTACTCCACTGTACTCTACCTCTACTGTACTCTACCTCTACTGTGCTCCACTGTACTCTATCTCTACTGTACTCCACTCTACTCTACCTCTACTGTACTCCACTCTACTCTACCTCTACTGTACTCCACTGTACTCTACCTCTACTGTACTCCACTGTACTCTACCTCTACTGTACTCCACTGTACTCTACCTCTACTGTACTCCACTGTACTCTACCTCTACTGTACTCCACTCTACTCTACCTCTACTGTGCTCTACTGTACTCTATCTCTACTGTGCTCCACTGTACTCTACCTCTACTGTACTCCACTGTACTCTACCTCTACTGTACTCCACTCTACTCTACCTCTACTGTGCTCTACTGTACTCTATCTCTACTGTGCTCCTCTGTACTCTACCTCTACTGTACTCCACTGTACTCTACCTCTACTATACTCCACTGTACTCTTCCTCTACTGTACTCCACTGTACTCTACCTCTACTATACTCCACTGTACTCAACCTCAACTGTACTCCACTGTACTCTACTCTACTGTACTCCACTGTACTCTACCTCTACTGTACTCTACCTCTACTGTACTCCACTGTACTCTATCTCTACTTTGCTCCACTGTACTCCACTGTACTCTACCTCTAGTATGCTCCACTGTACTCCACTGTACTCTACCTCTAGTATGCTCCACTGTACTCTACCTGTACTGTGCTCCACTGTACTCTACCTCTACTGTACTCCACTGTACTCTATCTCTACTTTGCTCCACTGTACTCTACTCTACTGTACTCCACTGTACTCTACCTCTACTGTACTCTACCTCTACTGTGCTCTACTGTACTCTATCTCTACTGTGCTCCACTGTACTCTACCTCTACTGTACTCCACTGTACTCTACCTCTACTGTACTCCACTGTACTCTATCTCTACTGTGCTCTACTGTACTCTATCTCTACTGTGCTCTACTGTACTCTACCTCTACTGTACTCCACTGTACTCTACCTCTACTGTACTCCACTGTACTCTACCTCTACTGTGCTCCACTGTACTCTACCTCTAATGTGTTCCACTGTACTCTACCTCTACTGTGCTCCACTGTACTCTACCTCTACTGTACTCCACTGTACTCTACCTCTACTGTGCTCCACTGTACTCTATCTCTACTGTACTCCACTGTACTCTACCTCTACTGTACTCCACCTCTAATGTGCTCCACTGTACTCTACCTCTACGGTACTCCACTGTACTCTACCTCTACTGTACTGTACTCCACTCTACTCTACCTCTACTGTGCTCTACTGTACTCTATCTCTACTGTGCGCCACTGTACTCTACCTCTACTGTACTCCACTGTACTCTACCTCTACTATACTCCACTGTACTCTTTCTCTACTGTACTCCACTGTACTCTACCTCTACTGTACTCCACTCTACTCTACCTCTACTGTGCTCTACTGTACTCTATCTCTACTGTGCTCCACTGTACTCTACCTCTACTGTACTCCACTGTACTCTACCTCTACTATACTCCACTGTACTCTTTCTCTACTGTACTCCACTGTACTCTACCTCTACTGTACTCCACTGTACTCTACCTCTACTGTACTCCACTGTACTCTACTCTACTGTACTCCACTGTACTCTACCTCTACTGTACTCTACCTCTACTGTGCTCCACTGTACTCTATCTCTACTGTACTCCACTGTACTCTACCTCTACTGTACTCCACCTCTAATGTGCTCCACTGTACTCTACCTCTACTGTACTCCACTGTACTCTACCTCTACTGTACTCCACTCTACTCTACCTCTACTGTGCTCTACTGTACTCTATCTCTACTGTGCTCCACTGTACTCTACCTCTACTGTACTCCAATGTACTCTACCTCTACTGTACTCCACTCTACTCTACTCTACTGTACTCCACTGTACTCTACCTCTACTGTACTCTACCTCTACTGTGCTCCACTGTACTCTATCTCTACTGTACTCCACTGTACTCTACCTCTACTGTACTCCACCTCTAATGTGCTCCACTGTACTCTACCTCTACTCTACTCCACTGTACTCTACCTCTACTGTACTCCACTCTACTCTACCTCTATTGTGCTCTACTGTACTCTATCTCTACTGTGCTCCACTGTACTCTACCTCTACTGTACTCCACTGTACTCTATCTCTACCTTGCTCCACTGTACTCTACTCTACTGTACTCCACTGTACTCTACCTCTACTGTACTCTACATCTACTGTGCTCTACTGTACTCTATCTCTACTGTGCTCCACTGTACTCTACCTCTACTGTACTCCACTGTACTCTACCTCTACTGTACTCCACTGTACTCTATCTCTACTGTGCTCTACTGTACTCTATCTCTACTCTGCTCTACTGTACTCTACCTCTACTCTACTCCACTGTACTCTACCTCTACTGTACTCCACTGTACTCTACCTCTACTGTGCTCCACTGTACTCTACCTCTAATGTGTTCCACTGTACTCTACCTCTACTGTACTCCACTGTACTCTACCTCTACTCTACTCCACTGTACTCTACATCTACTGTGCTCCACTTTACTCTATCTCTACTGTACTCCACTGTACTGTACCTCTACTGTACTCCACCTCTAATGTGCTCCACTGTACTCTACCTCTACGGTACTCCACTGTACTCTACCTCTACTGTACTCCACTCTACTCTACCTCTACTGTGCTCTACTGTACTCTATCTCTACTGTGCGCCACTGTACTCTACCTCTACTGTACTCCACTATACTCTACCTCTACTATACTCCACTGTACTCTTTCTCTACTGTACTCCACTGTACTCTACCTCTACTGTACTCCACTCTACTCTACCTCTACTGTGCTCTACTGTACTCTATCTCTACTGTGCTCCACTGTACTCTACCTCTAATATACTCCACTGTACTCTTTCTCTACTGTACTCCACTGTACTCTACCTCTACTGTGCTCCACTGTACTCTAACTCTACTGTATTCCACTGTACTCTACCTCTACTGTACTCCACCTCTAATGTGCTCCACTGTACTCTACCTCTACTGTGCTCCACTGTACTCTACCTCTACTGTACTCCACCTCTAATGTGCTCCACTGTACTCTACTTCTACTGTACTCCACTGTACTCTACCTCTACTGTACTCCACTCTACTCTACCTCTACTTTGCTCTACTGTACTCTATCTCTACTGTGCTCCACTGTACTCTACCTCTACTGTACTCCACTGTACTCTACCTCTACTATACTCCACTTTACTCTTTCTCTACTGTACTCCACTGTACTCTACCTCTACTGTACTCCACTGTACTCTACCTCTACTGTACTCCACTGTACTCTACTCTACTGTACTCCACTGTACTCTACCTCTACTGTACTCTACCTCTACTGTGCTCCACTGTACTCTATCTCTACTGTACTCCACTGTACTCTACCTCTACTGTACTCCACCTCTAATGTGCTCCACTGTACTCTACCTCTACTGTACTCCACTGTACTCTACATCTACTGTACTCCACTCTACTCTACCTCTACTGTGCTCTACTGTACTCTATCTCTACTGTGCTCCACTGTACTCTACCTCTACTGTACTCCACTGTACTCTACCTCTACTATACTACACTGTACTCTTTCTCTACTGTACTCCACTGTACTCTACCTCTACTGTACTCCACTGTACTCAACCTCAACTGTACTCCACTGTACTCTACCTCTACTGTGCTCCACTGTACTCTACCTCTACTGTACTCTAACTCTACTTTGCTCCACTGTACTCTATCTCTACTGTACTCCACTGTACTCTACCTCTACTGTACTCCACCTCTAATGTGCTCCACTGTACTCTACCTCTACTGTACTCCACTGTACTCTACCTCTACTGTACTCCACTCTACTCTACCTCTACTGTGCTCTACTTTACTCCACCTCTACTGTGCTCCACTGTACTCCACTGTACTCTACCTCTACTGTACTCCACTGTACTCTACCTCTACTGTACTCCACTGTACTCTAGCTCTACTGTGCTCCACTGTACTCTACCTCTACTGTACTCTACATCTACTGTGCTCTACTGTACTCTATCTCTACTGTGCTCCACTGTACTCTACCTCTACTGTACTCCACTGTACTCTACCTCTACTGTACTCCACTGTACTCTATCTCTACTGTGCTCTACTGTACTCTATCTCTACTCTGCTCTACTGTACTCTACCTCTACTCTACTCCACTGTACTCTACCTCTACTGTACTCCACTGTACTCTACCTCTACTGTGCTCCACTGTACTCTACCTCTAATGTGTTCCACTGTACTCTACCTCTACTGTACTCCACTGTACTCTACCTCTACTCTACTCCACTGTACTCTACATCTACTGTGCTCCACTTTACTCTATCTCTACTGTACTCCACTGTACTCTACCTCTACTGTACTCCACCTCTAATGTGCTCCACTGTACTCTATCTCTACTGTACTCCACTGTACTCTACCTCTACTGTACTCCACCTCTAATGTGCTCCACTGTACTCTACCTCTACTGTACTCCACTGTACTCTACCTCTACTGTACTCCACTGTACTCTACCTCTAATGTGTTCCACTGTACTCTACCTCTACTGTGCTCCACTGTACTCTACCTCTACTGTACTCCACTGTACTCTACCTCTACTGTGCTCAACTGTACTCTATCTCTACTGTACTCCACTGTGCTCTACCTCTACTGTACTCCACCTCTAATGAGCTCCACTGTACTCTACCTCTACTGTACTCCACTCTACTCTACCTCTACTGTACTCCACTCTACTCTACCTCTACTGTGCTCTACTGTACTCTACCTCTACTGTACTCTACCTCTACTGTACTCCACTCTACTCTACCTCTACTGTGCTCTACTGTACTCTATCTCTACTGTGCTCCACTGTACTCTACCTCTACTGTACTCCACTGTACTCTACCTCTACTATACTCCACTTTACTCTTTCTCTACTGTACTCCACTGTACTCTACCTCTACTGTACTCCACTGTACTCTACCTCTACTGTACTCCACTGTACTCTACTCTACTGTACTCCACTGTACTCTACCTCTACTGTACTCTACCTCTACTGTGCTCAACTGTACTCTATCTCTACTGTACTCCACTGTACTCTACCTCTACTGTACTCCACCTCTAATGTGCTCCACTGTACTCTACCTCTACTGTACTCCACTGTACTCTACCTCTACTGTACTCCACTCTACTCTACCTCTACTGTGCTCTACTGTACTCTATCTCTACTGTGCTCCACTGTACTCTACCTCTACTGTACTCCACTGTACTCTACCTCTACTATACTACACTGTACTCTTTCTCTACTGTACTCCACTGTACTCTACCTCTACTGTACTCCACTGTACTCAACCTCAACTGTACTCCACTGTACTCTACCTCTACTGTGCTCCACTGTACTCTACCTCTACTGTACTCTACCTCTACTTTGCTCCACTGTACTCTATCTCTACTGTACTCCACTGTACTCTACCTCTACTGTACTCCACCTCTAATGTGCTCCACTGTACTCTACCTCTACTGTACTCCACTGTACTCTACCTCTACTGTACTCCACTCTACTCTACCTCTACTGTGCTCTACTTTACTCCACCTCTACTGTGCTCCACTGTACTCCACTGTATTCTACCTCTACTGTACTCCACTGTACTCTACCTCTACTGTACTCCACTGTACTCTAGCTCTACTGTGCTCCACTGTACTCTACCTCTACTGTACTCCACTGTACTCGACCTCTACTGTGCTCCACTGTACTCTACCTCTAATGTGCTCCACTGTACTCTACCTCTACTGTACTCCACTGTACTCTACCTCTACTATACTCCACTGTACTCTTTCTCTACTGTACTCCACTGTACTCTACCTCTACTGTACTCCAATGTACTCTACCTCTACTGTACTCCACTCTACTCTACTCTACTGTACTCCACTGTACTCTACCTCTACTGTACTCTACCTCTACTGTGCTCCACTGTACTCTATCTCTACTGTACTCCACTGTACTCTACCTCTACTGTGCTCAGCCTCTAATGTGCTCCACTGTACTCTACCTCTACTGTACTCCACTGTACTCTACCTCTACTGTGCTCCACTGTACTCTCTCTCTACTGTACTCCACTGTACTCTACCTCTACTGTACTCCACCTCTAATGTGCTCCACTGTACTCTACCTCTACTGTACTCCACTGTACTCTACCTCTACTGTACTCCACTGTACTCTACCTCTACTCTACTCCACTGTCCTCTTTCTCTACTGTACTCCACTGTACTCTACCTCTACTGTACTCCACTGTACTCAACCTCAACTGTACTCCACTGTACTCTACCTCTACTGTGCTCCACTGTACTCTACCTCTACTGTACTCCACTGTACTCTACCTCTACTGTGATCCACTGTACTCTACCTCTACTGTACTCCACTCTACTCTACCTCTACTGTACTCCACTCTACTCTACCTCTACTGTGCTCTACTGTACTCTATCTCTACTGTGCTCCACTGTACTCTACCTCTACTGTACTCCACTTTACTCTACCTCTACTATACTCCACTGTACTCTTTCTCTACTGTACTCCACTGTACTCTACCTCTACTGTACTCCACTGTACTATACCTCTACTGTACTCCACTGTACTCTACTCTACTGTACTCCACTGTACTCTACCTCTACTGTACTCTACCTCTACTGTGCTCCACTGTACTCTATCTCTACTGTACTCCACTCTACTCTACCTCTACTGTACTCCACTCTACTCTACCTCTACTGTACTCCACTGTACTCTACCTCTACTGTACTCCACTGTACTCTACCTCTACTGTACTCCACTGTACTCTACCTCTACTGTACTCCACTGTACTCTACCTCTACTGTACTCCACTCTACTCTACCTCTACTGTGCTCTACTGTACTCTATCTCTACTGTGCTCCACTGTACTCTACCTCTACTGTACTCCACTGTACTCTACCTCTACTGTACTCCACTCTACTCTACCTCTACTGTGCTCTACTGTACTCTATCTCTACTGTGCTCCTCTGTACTCTACCTCTACTGTACTCCACTGTACTCTACCTCTACTATACTCCACTGTACTCTTCCTCTACTGTACTCCACTGTACTCTACCTCTACTATACTCCACTGTACTCAACCTCAACTGTACTCCACTGTACTCTACTCTACTGTACTCCACTGTACTCTACCTCTACTGTACTCTACCTCTACTGTACTCCACTGTACTCTATCTCTACTTTGCTCCACTGTACTCCACTGTACTCTACCTCTAGTATGCTCCACTGTACTCCACTGTACTCTACCTCTAGTATGCTCCACTGTACTCTACCTGTACTGTGCTCCACTGTACTCTACCTCTACTGTACTCCACTGTACTCTATCTCTACTTTGCTCCACTGTACTCTACTCTACTGTACTCCACTGTACTCTACCTCTACTGTACTCTACCTCTACTGTGCTCTACTGTACTCTATCTCTACTGTGCTCCACTGTACTCTACCTCTACTGTACTCCACTGTACTCTACCTCTACTGTACTCCACTGTACTCTATCTCTACTGTGCTCTACTGTACTCTATCTCTACTGTGCTCTACTGTACTCTACCTCTACTGTACTCCACTGTACTCTACCTCTACTGTACTCCACTGTACTCTACCTCTACTGTGCTCCACTGTACTCTACCTCTAATGTGTTCCACTGTACTCTACCTCTACTGTGCTCCACTGTACTCTACCTCTACTGTACTCCACTGTACTCTACCTCTACTGTGCTCCACTGTACTCTATCTCTACTGTACTCCACTGTACTCTACCTCTACTGTACTCCACCTCTAATGTGCTCCACTGTACTCTACCTCTACGGTACTCCACTGTACTCTACCTCTACTGTACTGTACTCCACTCTACTCTACCTCTACTGTGCTCTACTGTACTCTATCTCTACTGTGCGCCACTGTACTCTACCTCTACTGTACTCCACTGTACTCTACCTCTACTATACTCCACTGTACTCTTTCTCTACTGTACTCCACTGTACTCTACCTCTACTGTACTCCACTCTACTCTACCTCTACTGTGCTCTACTGTACTCTATCTCTACTGTGCTCCACTGTACTCTACCTCTACTGTACTCCACTGTACTCTACCTCTACTATACTCCACTGTACTCTTTCTCTACTGTACTCCACTGTACTCTACCTCTACTGTACTCCACTGTACTCTACCTCTACTGTACTCCACTGTACTCTACTCTACTGTACTCCACTGTACTCTACCTCTACTGTACTCTACCTCTACTGTGCTCCACTGTACTCTATCTCTACTGTACTCCACTGTACTCTACCTCTACTGTACTCCACCTCTAATGTGCTCCACTGTACTCTACCTCTACTGTACTCCACTGTACTCTACCTCTACTGTACTCCACTCTACTCTACCTCTACTGTGCTCTACTGTACTCTATCTCTACTGTGCTCCACTGTACTCTACCTCTACTGTACTCCAATGTACTCTACCTCTACTGTACTCCACTCTACTCTACTCTACTGTACTCCACTGTACTCTACCTCTACTGTACTCTACCTCTACTGTGCTCCACTGTACTCTATCTCTACTGTACTCCACTGTACTCTACCTCTACTGTACTCCACCTCTAATGTGCTCCACTGTACTCTACCTCTACTCTACTCCACTGTACTCTACCTCTACTGTACTCCACTCTACTCTACCTCTATTGTGCTCTACTGTACTCTATCTCTACTGTGCTCCACTGTACTCTACCTCTACTGTACTCCACTGTACTCTATCTCTACCTTGCTCCACTGTACTCTACTCTACTGTACTCCACTGTACTCTACCTCTACTGTACTCTACATCTACTGTGCTCTACTGTACTCTATCTCTACTGTGCTCCACTGTACTCTACCTCTACTGTACTCCACTGTACTCTACCTCTACTGTACTCCACTGTACTCTATCTCTACTGTGCTCTACTGTACTCTATCTCTACTCTGCTCTACTGTACTCTACCTCTACTCTACTCCACTGTACTCTACCTCTACTGTACTCCACTGTACTCTACCTCTACTGTGCTCCACTGTACTCTACCTCTAATGTGTTCCACTGTACTCTACCTCTACTGTACTCCACTGTACTCTACCTCTACTCTACTCCACTGTACTCTACATCTACTGTGCTCCACTTTACTCTATCTCTACTGTACTCCACTGTACTGTACCTCTACTGTACTCCACCTCTAATGTGCTCCACTGTACTCTACCTCTACGGTACTCCACTGTACTCTACCTCTACTGTACTCCACTCTACTCTACCTCTACTGTGCTCTACTGTACTCTATCTCTACTGTGCGCCACTGTACTCTACCTCTACTGTACTCCACTATACTCTACCTCTACTATACTCCACTGTACTCTTTCTCTACTGTACTCCACTGTACTCTACCTCTACTGTACTCCACTCTACTCTACCTCTACTGTGCTCTACTGTACTCTATCTCTACTGTGCTCCACTGTACTCTACCTCTAATATACTCCACTGTACTCTTTCTCTACTGTACTCCACTGTACTCTACCTCTACTGTGCTCCACTCTACTCTAACTCTACTGTATTCCACTGTACTCTACCTCTACTGTACTCCACCTCTAATGTGCTCCACTGTACTCTACCTCTACTGTGCTCCACTGTACTCTACCTCTACTGTACTCCACCTCTAATGTGCTCCACTGTACTCTACTTCTACTGTACTCCACTGTACTCTACCTCTACTGTACTCCACTCTACTCTACCTCTACTTTGCTCTACTGTACTCTATCTCTACTGTGCTCCACTGTACTCTACCTCTACTGTACTCCACTGTACTCTACCTCTACTATACTCCACTTTACTCTTTCTCTACTGTACTCCACTGTACTCTACCTCTACTGTACTCCACTGTACTCTACCTCTACTGTACTCCACTGTACTCTACTCTACTGTACTCCACTGTACTCTACCTCTACTGTACTCTACCTCTACTGTGCTCCACTGTACTCTATCTCTACTGTACTCCACTGTACTCTACCTCTACTGTACTCCACCTCTAATGTGCTCCACTGTACTCTACCTCTACTGTACTCCACTGTACTCTACATCTACTGTACTCCACTCTACTCTACCTCTACTGTGCTCTACTGTACTCTATCTCTACTGTGCTCCACTGTACTCTACCTCTACTGTACTCCACTGTACTCTACCTCTACTATACTACACTGTACTCTTTCTCTACTGTACTCCACTGTACTCTACCTCTACTGTACTCCACTGTACTCAACCTCAACTGTACTCCACTGTACTCTACCTCTACTGTGCTCCACTGTACTCTACCTCTACTGTACTCTAACTCTACTTTGCTCCACTGTACTCTATCTCTACTGTACTCCACTGTACTCTACCTCTACTGTACTCCACCTCTAATGTGCTCCACTGTACTCTACCTCTACTGTACTCCACTGTACTCTACCTCTACTGTACTCCACTCTACTCTACCTCTACTGTGCTCTACTTTACTCCACCTCTACTGTGCTCCACTGTACTCCACTGTACTCTACCTCTACTGTACTCCACTGTACTCTACCTCTACTGTACTCCACTGTACTCTAGCTCTACTGTGCTCCACTGTACTCTACCTCTACTGTACTCTACATCTACTGTGCTCTACTGTACTCTATCTCTACTGTGCTCCACTGTACTCTACCTCTACTGTACTCCACTGTACTCTACCTCTACTGTACTCCACTGTACTCTATCTCTACTGTGCTCTACTGTACTCTATCTCTACTCTGCTCTACTGTACTCTACCTCTACTCTACTCCACTGTACTCTACCTCTACTGTACTCCACTGTACTCTACCTCTACTGTGCTCCACTGTACTCTACCTCTAATGTGTTCCACTGTACTCTACCTCTACTGTACTCCACTGTACTCTACCTCTACTCTACTCCACTGTACTCTACATCTACTGTGCTCCACTTTACTCTATCTCTACTGTACTCCACTGTACTCTACCTCTACTGTACTCCACCTCTAATGTGCTCCACTGTACTCTATCTCTACTGTACTCCACTGTACTCTACCTCTACTGTACTCCACCTCTAATGTGCTCCACTGTACTCTACCTCTACTGTACTCCACTGTACTCTACCTCTACTGTACTCCACTCTACTCTACCTCTATTGTGCTCTACTGTACTCTATCTCTACTGTGCTCCACTGTACTCTACCTCTACTGTACTCCACTGTACTCTATCTCTACCTTGCTCCACTGTACTCTACTCTACTGTACTCCACTGTACTCTACCTCTACTGTACTCTACATCTACTGTGCTCTACTGTACTCTATCTCTACTGTGCTCCACTGTACTCTACCTCTACTGTACTCCACTGTACTCTACCTCTACTGTACTCCACTGTACTCTATCTCTACTGTGCTCTACTGTACTCTATCTCTACTCTGCTCTACTGTACTCTACCTCTACTCTACTCCACTGTACTCTACCTCTACTGTACTCCACTGTACTCTACCTCTACTGTGCTCCACTGTACTCTACCTCTAATGTGTTCCACTGTACTCTACCTCTACTGTACTCCACTGTACTCTACCTCTACTCTACTCCACTGTACTCTACATCTACTGTGCTCCACTTTACTCTATCTCTACTGTACTCCACTGTACTGTACCTCTACTGTACTCCACCTTTAATGTGCTCCACTGTACTCTACCTCTACGGTACTCCACTGTACTCTACCTCTACTGTACTCCACTCTACTCTACCTCTACTGTGCTCTACTGTACTCTATCTCTACTGTGCGCCACTGTACTCTACCTCTACTGTACTCCACTATACTCTACCTCTACTATACTCCACTGTACTCTTTCTCTACTGTACTCCACTGTACTCTACCTCTACTGTACTCCACTCTACTCTACCTCTACTGTGCTCTACTGTACTCTATCTCTACTGTGCTCCACTGTACTCTACCTCTAATATACTCCACTGTACTCTTTCTCTACTGTACTCCACTGTACTCTACCTCTACTGTGCTCCACTGTACTCTAACTCTACTGTATTCCACTGTACTCTACCTCTACTGTACTCCACCTCTAATGTGCTCCACTGTACTCTACCTCTACTGTGCTCCACTGTACTCTACCTCTACTGTACTCCACCTCTAATGTGCTCCACTGTACTCTACTTCTACTGTACTCCACTGTACTCTACCTCTACTGTACTCCACTCTACTCTACCTCTACTTTGCTCTACTGTACTCTATCTCTACTGTGCTCCACTGTACTCTACCTCTACTGTACTCCACTGTACTCTACCTCTACTATACTCCACTTTACTCTTTCTCTACTGTACTCCACTGTACTCTACCTCTACTGTACTCCACTGTACTCTACCTCTACTGTACTCCACTGTACTCTACTCTACTGTACTCCACTGTACTCTACCTCTACTGTACTCTACCTCTACTGTGCTCCACTGTACTCTATCTCTACTGTACTCCACTGTACTCTACCTCTACTGTACTCCACCTCTAATGTGCTCCACTGTACTCTACCTCTACTGTACTCCACTGTACTCTACATCTACTGTACTCCACTCTACTCTACCTCTACTGTGCTCTACTGTACTCTATCTCTACTGTGCGCCACTGTACTCTACCTCTACTGTACTCCACTATACTCTACCTCTACTATACTCCACTGTACTCTTTCTCTACTGTACTCCACTGTACTCTACCTCTACTGTACTCCACTCTACTCTACCTCTACTGTGCTCTACTGTACTCTATCTCTACTGTGCTCCACTGTACTCTACCTCTAATATACTCCACTGTACTCTTTCTCTACTGTACTCCACTGTACTCTACCTCTACTGTGCTCCACTCTACTCTAACTCTACTGTATTCCACTGTACTCTACCTCTACTGTACTCCACCTCTAATGTGCTCCACTGTACTCTACCTCTACTGTGCTCCACTGTACTCTACCTCTACTGTACTCCACCTCTAATGTGCTCCACTGTACTCTACTTCTACTGTACTCCACTGTACTCTACCTCTACTGTACTCCACTCTACTCTACCTCTACTTTGCTCTACTGTACTCTATCTCTACTGTGCTCCACTGTACTCTACCTCTACTGTACTCCACTGTACTCTACCTCTACTATACTCCACTTTACTCTTTCTCTACTGTACTCCACTGTACTCTACCTCTACTGTACTCCACTGTACTCTACCTCTACTGTACTCCACTGTACTCTACTCTACTGTACTCCACTGTACTCTACCTCTACTGTACTCTACCTCTACTGTGCTCCACTGTACTCTATCTCTACTGTACTCCACTGTACTCTACCTCTACTGTACTCCACCTCTAATGTGCTCCACTGTACTCTACCTCTACTGTACTCCACTGTACTCTACATCTACTGTACTCCACTCTACTCTACCTCTACTGTGCTCTACTGTACTCTATCTCTACTGTGCTCCACTGTACTCTACCTCTACTGTACTCCACTGTACTCTACCTCTACTATACTACACTGTACTCTTTCTCTACTGTACTCCACTGTACTCTACCTCTACTGTACTCCACTGTACTCAACCTCAACTGTACTCCACTGTACTCTACCTCTACTGTGCTCCACTGTACTCTACCTCTACTGTACTCTAACTCTACTTTGCTCCACTGTACTCTATCTCTACTGTACTCCACTGTACTCTACCTCTACTGTACTCCACCTCTAATGTGCTCCACTGTACTCTACCTCTACTGTACTCCACTGTACTCTACCTCTACTGTACTCCACTCTACTCTACCTCTACTGTGCTCTACTTTACTCCACCTCTACTGTGCTCCACTGTACTCCACTGTACTCTACCTCTACTGTACTCCACTGTACTCTACCTCTACTGTACTCCACTGTACTCTAGCTCTACTGTGCTCCACTGTACTCTACCTCTACTGTACTCTACATCTACTGTGCTCTACTGTACTCTATCTCTACTGTGCTCCACTGTACTCTACCTCTACTGTACTCCACTGTACTCTACCTCTACTGTACTCCACTGTACTCTATCTCTACTGTGCTCTACTGTACTCTATCTCTACTCTGCTCTACTGTACTCTACCTCTACTCTACTCCACTGTACTCTACCTCTACTGTACTCCACTGTACTCTACCTCTACTGTGCTCCACTGTACTCTACCTCTAATGTGTTCCACTGTACTCTACCTCTACTGTACTCCACTGTACTCTACCTCTACTCTACTCCACTGTACTCTACATCTACTGTGCTCCACTTTACTCTATCTCTACTGTACTCCACTGTACTCTACCTCTACTGTACTCCACCTCTAATGTGCTCCACTGTACTCTATCTCTACTGTACTCCACTGTACTCTACCTCTACTGTACTCCACCTCTAATGTGCTCCACTGTACTCTACCTCTACTGTACTCCACTGTACTCTACCTCTACTGTACTCCACTCTACTCTACCTCTATTGTGCTCTACTGTACTCTATCTCTACTGTGCTCCACTGTACTCTACCTCTACTGTACTCCACTGTACTCTATCTCTACCTTGCTCCACTGTACTCTACTCTACTGTACTCCACTGTACTCTACCTCTACTGTACTCTACATCTACTGTGCTCTACTGTACTCTATCTCTACTGTGCTCCACTGTACTCTACCTCTACTGTACTCCACTGTACTCTACCTCTACTGTACTCCACTGTACTCTATCTCTACTGTGCTCTACTGTACTCTATCTCTACTCTGCTCTACTGTACTCTACCTCTACTCTACTCCACTGTACTCTACCTCTACTGTACTCCACTGTACTCTACCTCTACTGTGCTCCACTGTACTCTACCTCTAATGTGTTCCACTGTACTCTACCTCTACTGTACTCCACTGTACTCTACCTCTACTCTACTCCACTGTACTCTACATCTACTGTGCTCCACTTTACTCTATCTCTACTGTACTCCACTGTACTGTACCTCTACTGTACTCCACCTTTAATGTGCTCCACTGTACTCTACCTCTACGGTACTCCACTGTACTCTACCTCTACTGTACTCCACTCTACTCTACCTCTACTGTGCTCTACTGTACTCTATCTCTACTGTGCGCCACTGTACTCTACCTCTACTGTACTCCACTATACTCTACCTCTACTATACTCCACTGTACTCTTTCTCTACTGTACTCCACTGTACTCTACCTCTACTGTACTCCACTCTACTCTACCTCTACTGTGCTCTACTGTACTCTATCTCTACTGTGCTCCACTGTACTCTACCTCTAATATACTCCACTGTACTCTTTCTCTACTGTACTCCACTGTACTCTACCTCTACTGTGCTCCACTGTACTCTAACTCTACTGTATTCCACTGTACTCTACCTCTACTGTACTCCACCTCTAATGTGCTCCACTGTACTCTACCTCTACTGTGCTCCACTGTACTCTACCTCTACTGTACTCCACCTCTAATGTGCTCCACTGTACTCTACTTCTACTGTACTCCACTGTACTCTACCTCTACTGTACTCCACTCTACTCTACCTCTACTTTGCTCTACTGTACTCTATCTCTACTGTGCTCCACTGTACTCTACCTCTACTGTACTCCACTGTACTCTACCTCTACTATACTCCACTTTACTCTTTCTCTACTGTACTCCACTGTACTCTACCTCTACTGTACTCCACTGTACTCTACCTCTACTGTACTCCACTGTACTCTACTCTACTGTACTCCACTGTACTCTACCTCTACTGTACTCTACCTCTACTGTGCTCCACTGTACTCTATCTCTACTGTACTCCACTGTACTCTACCTCTACTGTACTCCACCTCTAATGTGCTCCACTGTACTCTACCTCTACTGTACTCCACTGTACTCTACATCTACTGTACTCCACTCTACTCTACCTCTACTGTGCTCTACTGTACTCTATCTCTACTGTGCTCCACTGTACTCTACCTCTACTGTACTCCACTGTACTCTACCTCTACTATACTACACTGTACTCTTTCTCTACTGTACTCCACTGTACTCTACCTCTACTGTACTCCACTGTACTCAACCTCAACTGTACTCCACTGTACTCTACCTCTACTGTGCTCCACTGTACTCTACCTCTACTGTACTCTAACTCTACTTTGCTCCACTGTACTCTATCTCTACTGTACTCCACTGTACTCTACCTCTACTGTACTCCACCTCTAATGTGCTCCACTGTACTCTACCTCTACTGTACTCCACTGTACTCTACCTCTACTGTACTCCACTCTACTCTACCTCTACTGTGCTCTACTTTACTCCACCTCTACTGTGCTCCACTGTACTCCACTGTACTCTACCTCTACTGTACTCCACTGTACTCTACCTCTACTGTACTCCACTGTACTCTAGCTCTACTGTGCTCCACTGTACTCTACCTCTACTGTACTCTACATCTACTGTGCTCTACTGTACTCTATCTCTACTGTGCTCCACTGTACTCTACCTCTACTGTACTCCACTGTACTCTACCTCTACTGTACTCCACTGTACTCTATCTCTACTGTGCTCTACTGTACTCTATCTCTACTCTGCTCTACTGTACTCTACCTCTACTCTACTCCACTGTACTCTACCTCTACTGTACTCCACTGTACTCTACCTCTACTGTGCTCCACTGTACTCTACCTCTAATGTGTTCCACTGTACTCTACCTCTACTGTACTCCACTGTACTCTACCTCTACTCTACTCCACTGTACTCTACATCTACTGTGCTCCACTTTACTCTATCTCTACTGTACTCCACTGTACTCTACCTCTACTGTACTCCACCTCTAATGTGCTCCACTGTACTCTACCTCTACGGTACTCCACTGTACTCTACCTCTACTGTACTCCACTCTACTCTACCTCTACTGTGCTCTACTGTACTCTATCTCTACTGTGCGCCACTGTACTCTACCTCTACTGTACTCCACTATACTCTACCTCTACTATACTCCACTGTACTCTTTCTCTACTGTACTCCACTGTACTCTACCTCTACTGTACTCCACTCTACTCTACCTCTACTGTGCTCTACTGTACTCTATCTCTACTGTGCTCCACTGTACTCTACCTCTACTGTACTTCACTGTACTCTACCTCTACTGTACTCCACCTCTAATGTGCTCCACTGTACTCTACCTCTACTGTACTCCACTGTACTCTACCTCTACTGTACTCCACTCTACTCTACCTCTACTGTGCTCTACTGTACTCTATCTCTACTGTGCTCCACTGTACTCTACCTCTACTGTACTCCATTGTACTCTACCTCTACTATACTCCACTTTACTCTTTCTCTACTGTACTCCACTGTACTCTACCTCTACTGTACTCCACTGTACTCTACCTCTACTGTACTCCACTGTACTCTACTCTACTGTACTCCACTGTACTCTACCTCTACTGTACTCTACCTCTACTGTGCTCCACTGTACTCTATCTCTACTGTACTCCACTGTACTCTACCTCTACTGTACTCCACCTCTAATGTGCTCCACTGTACTCTACCTCTACTGTACTCCACTGTACTCTACCTCTACTGTACTCCACTCTACTCTACCTCTACTGTGCTCTACTGTACTCTATCTCTACTGTGCTCCACTGTACTCTACCTCTACTGTACTCCACTGTACTCTACCTCTACTATACTACACTGTACTCTTTCTCTATTGTACTCCACTGTACTCTACCTCTACTGTACTCCACTTTACTCAACCTCAACTGTACTCCACTGTACTCTACCTCTACTGTGCTCCACTGTACTCTACCTCTACTGTACTCTACCTCTACTTTGCTCCACTGTACTCTATCTCTACTGTACTCCACTGTACTCTACCTCTACTGTACTCCACCTCTAATGTGCTCCACTGTACTCTACCTCTACTGTACTCCACTGTACTCTACCTCTACTGTACTCCACTCTACTCTACCTCTACTGTGCTCTACTTTACTCCACCTCTACTGTGCTCCACTGTACTCCACTGTACTCTACCTCTACTGTACTCCACTGTACTCTACCTCTACTGTACTCCACTGTACTCTAGCTCTACTGTGCTCCACTGTACTCTACCTCTACTGTACTCCACTGTACTCTACCTCTACTGTGCTCCACTGTACTCTACCTCTAATGTGCTCCACTGTACTCTACCTCTACTGTACTCCACTGTACTCTACCTCTACTATACTCCACTGTACTCTTTCTCTACTGTACTCCACTGTACTCTACCTCTACTGTACTCCAATGTACTCTACCTCTACTGTACTCCACTCTACTCTACTCTACTGTACTCCACTGTACTCTACCTCTACTGTACTCTACCTCTACTGTGCTCCACTGTACTCTATCTCTACTGTACTCCACTGTACTCTACCTCTACTGTACTCCACCTCTAATGTGCTCCACTGTACTCTACCTCTACTGTACTCCACTGTACTCTACCTCTACTGTACTCCACTCTACTCTACCTCTACTGTGCTCTACTGTACTCTATCTCTACTGTGCTCCACTTTACTCTACCTCTACTGTACTCCACTGTACTCTATCTCTACCTTGCTCCACTGTACTCTACTCTACTGTACTCCACTGTACTCTACCTCTACTATACTCCACTGTACTCTTTCTCTACTGTACTCCACTGTACTCTACCTCTACTATACTCCACTGTACTCAACCTCAACTGTACTCCACTGTACTCTACTCTACTGTACTCCCTTGTACTCTACCTCTACTGTACTCCACCTCTACTGTACTCCACTGTACTCTATCTCTACTTTGCTCCACTGTACTCCACTGTACTCTACCTCTAGTATGCTCCACTGTACTCCACTGTACTCTACCTCTAGTATGCTCCACTGTACTCTACCTGTACTGTGCTCCACTGTACTCTACCTCTACTGTACTCCACTGTACTCTATCTCTACTTTGCTCCACTGTACTCTACTCTACTGTACACTGCTGTACTCTACCTCTACTGTACTCTACCTCTACTGTGCTCTACTGCACTCTATCTCTACTGTGCTCCACTGTACTCTACCTCTACTGTACTCCACTGTACTCTACCTCTACTGTGCTCCACTGTACTCTACCTCTACTGTACTCCACTGTACTCTACCTCTACTGTGCTACACTCTACTCTATCTCTACTGTACTCCACTGTGCTCTACCTCTACTGTACTCCACCTCTAATGTGCTCCACTGTACTCTACCTCTACTGTACTCCACTCTACTCTACCTCTACTGTACTCCACTCTACTCTACCTCTACTGTGCTCTACTGTACTCTATCTCTACTGTGCTCCACTGTACTCTATCTCTATTGAACTCCACTGTACTCTACCTCTACTGTACTCTACTGTTCTCTACCTCTACTGTACTCTACTGTACTCCACATCTGCTCTGCTCCACTGTAATCCACTATACTCTACCTCTACTGTGCTCCACTGTACTCTACCTTTGCTTTGCTCCACTGTACTCTACCTCTACTGTACTCCACTGTACTCTATCTCTACTGTGCTCTACTGTACTCTACCTCTACTGTGCTCCACTGTACTCTACCTCTAATGTGCTCCACTGTACTCTACCTCTACTGTACTCCACTGTACTCTACCTCTACTATACTCCACTGTACTCTTTCTCTACTGTACTCCACTGTACTCTACCTCTACTGTACTCCAATGTACTCTACCTCTACTGTACTCCACTCTACTCTACTCTACTGTACTCCACTCTACTCTACCTCTACTGTACTCTACCTCTACTGTGCTCCACTGTACTCTATCTCTACTGTACTCCACTGTACTCTACCTCTACTGTACTCCACCTCTAATGTGCTCCACTGTACTCTACCTCTACTGTACTCCACTGTACTCTACCTCTACTGTACTCCACTCTACTCTACCTCTACTGTGCTCTACTGTACTCTATCTCTACTGTGCTCCACTGTACTCTACCTCTACTGTACTCCACTGTACTCTATCTCTACCTTGCTCCACTGTACTCTACTCTACTGTACTCCACTGTACTCTACCTCTACTGTACTCTACATCTACTGTGCTCTACTGTACTCTATCTCTACTGTGCTCCACTGTACTCTACCTCTACTGTACTCCACTGTACTCTACCTCTACTGTACTCCACTGTACTCTATCTCTACTGTGCTCTACTGTACTCTATCTCTACTCTGCTCTACTGTACTCTACCTCTACTCTACTCCACTGTACTCTACCTCTACTGTACTCCACTGTACTCTACCTCTACTGTGCTCCACTGTACTCTACCTCTAATGTGTTCCACTGTACTCTACCTCTACTGTACTCCACTGTACTCTACCTCTACTCTACTCCACTGTACTCTACATCTACTGTGCTCCCCTTTACTCTATCTCTACTGTACTCCACTGTACTCTACCTCTACTGTACTCCACCTCTAATGTGCTCCACTGTACTCTACCTCTACGGTACTCCACTGTACTCTACCTCTACTGTACTCCACTCTACTCTACCTCTACTGTGCTCTACTGTACTCTATCTCTACTGTGCGCCACTGTACTCTACCTCTACTGTACTCCACTATACTCTACCTCTACTATACTCCACTGTACTCTTTCTCTACTGTACTCCACTGTACTCTACCTCTACTGTACTCCACTCTACTCTACCTCTACTGTGCTCTACTGTACTCTATCTCTACTGTGCTCCACTGTACTCTACCTCTACTGTACTCCACTGTACTCTACCTCTAATATACTCCACTGTACTCTTTCTCTACTGTACTCCACTGTACTCTACCTCTACTGTACTCCACTGTACTCTACCTCTACTGTACTCCACTGTACTCTACTCTACTGTACTCCACTGTACTCTACCTCTACTGTACTCTACCTCTACTGTGCTCCACTGTACTGTACTCCACTGTACTCTACCTCTACTGTACTCTACCTCTACTGTGCTCCACTGTACTCTATCTCTACTGTACTCCACCTCTAATGTGCTCCACTGTACTCTACCTCTACTGTACTCCACTGTACTCTACCTCTATTGTACTCCACTCTACTCTACCTCTACTGTGCTCTACTGTACTCTATCTCTACTGTGCTCCACTGTACTCTACCTCTACTGTACTCCACTGTACTCTACCTCTACTATACTCCACTGTACTCTTTCTCTACTGTACTCCACTGTACTCTACCTCTACTATACTCCACTGTACTCAACCTCAACTGTACTCCACTGTACTCTACTCTACTGTACTCCACTGTACTCTACCTCTACTGTACTCCACCTCTACTGTACTCCACTGTACTCTATCTCTACTTTGCTCCAATGTACTCCACTGTACTCTACCTCTAGTATGCTCCACTGTACTCCACTGTACTCTACCTCTAGTATGCTCCACTGTACTCTACCTGTACTGTGCTCCACTGTACTCTACCTCTACTGTACTCCACTGTACTCTATCTCTACTTTGCTCCACTGTACTCTACTCTACTGTACTCCGCTGTACTCTACCTCTACTGTACTCTACCTCTACTGTGCTCTACTGCACTCTATCTCTACTGTGCTCCACTGTACTCTACCTCTACTGTACTCCACTGTACTCTACCTCTACTGTGCTCCACTGTACTCTACCTCTACTGTACTCCACTGTACTCTACCTCTACTGTGCTACACTGTACTCTATCTCTACTGTACTCCACTGTGCTCTACCTCTACTGTACTCCACCTCTAATGAGCTCCACTGTACTCTACCTCTACTGTACTCCACTCTACTCTACCTCTACTGTACTCCACTCTACTCTACCTCTACTGTGCTCTACTGTACTCTACCTCTACTGTACTCTACCTCTACTGTACTCCACTCTACTCTACCTCTACTGTGCTCTACTGTACTCTATCTCTACTGTGCTCCACTGTACTCTACCTCTACTGTACTCCACTGTACTCTACCTCTACTATACTCCACTTTACTCTTTCTCTACTGTACTCCACTGTACTCTACCTCTACTGTACTCCACTGTACTCTACCTCTACTGTACTCCACTGTACTCTACCTCTACTGTGCTCCACTGTACTCTACCTCTACTGTACTCTACCTCTACTTTGCTCCACTGTACTCTATCTCTACTGTACTCCACTGTACTCTACCTCTACTGTACTCCACCTCTAATGTGCTCCACTGTACTCTACCTCTACTGTACTCCACTGTACTCTACCTCTACTGTACTCCACTCTACTCTACCTCTACTGTGCTCTACTTTACTCCACCTCTACTGTGCTCCACTGTACTCCACTGTATTCTACCTCTACTGTACTCCACTGTACTCTACCTCTACTGTACTCCACTGTACTCTAGCTCTACTGTGCTCCACTGTACTCTACCTCTACTGTACTCCACTGTACTCGACCTCTACTGTGCTCCACTGTACTCTACCTCTAATGTGCTCCACTGTACTCTACCTCTACTGTACTCCACTGTACTCTACCTCTACTATACTCCACTGTACTCTTTCTCTACTGTACTCCACTGTACTCTACCTCTACTGTACTCCAATGTACTCTACCTCTACTGTACTCCACTCTACTCTACTCTACTGTACTCCACTGTACTCTACCTCTACTGTACTCTACCTCTACTGTGCTCCACTGTACTCTATCTCTACTGTACTCCACTGTACTCTACCTCTACTGTACTCAGCCTCTAATGTGCTCCACTGTACTCTACCTCTACTGTACTCCACTGTACTCTACCTCTACTGTGCTCCACTGTACTCTCTCTCTACTGTACTCCACTGTACTCTACCTCTACTGTACTCCACCTCTAATGTGCTCCACTGTACTCTACCTCTACTGTACTCCACTGTACTCTACCTCTACTGTACTCCACTGTACTCTACCTCTACTCTACTCCACTGTCATCTTTCTCTACTGTACTCCACTGTACTCTACCTCTACTGTACTCCACTGTACTCAACCTCAACTGTACTCCACTGTACTCTACCTCTACTGTGCTCCACTGTACTCTACCTCTACTGTACTCCACTGTACTCTACCTCTACTGTGATCCACTGTACTCTACCTCTACTGTACTCCACTCTACTCTACCTCTACTGTACTCCACTCTACTCTACCTCTACTGTGCTCTACTGTACTCTATCTCTACTGTGCTCCACTGTACTCTACCTCTACTGTACTCCACTTTACTCTACCTCTACTATACTCCACTGTACTCTTTCTCTACTGTACTCCACTGTACTCTACCTCTACTGTACTCCACTGTACTATACCTCTACTGTACTCCACTGTACTCTACTCTACTGTACTCCACTGTACTCTACCTCTACTGTACTCTACCTCTACTGTGCTCCACTGTACTCTATCTCTACTGTACTCCACTCTACTCTACCTCTACTGTACTCCACTCTACTCTACCTCTACTGTACTCCACTGTACTCTACCTCTACTGTACTCCACTGTACTCTACCTCTACTGTACTCCACTGTACTCTACCTCTACTGTACTCCACTGTACTCTACCTCTACTGTACTCCACTCTACTCTACCTCTACTGTGCTCTACTGTACTCTATCTCTACTGTGCTCCACTGTACTCTACCTCTACTGTACTCCACTGTACTCTACCTCTACTGTACTCCACTCTACTCTACCTCTACTGTGCTCTACTGTACTCTATCTCTACTGTGCTCCTCTGTACTCTACCTCTACTGTACTCCACTGTACTCTACCTCTACTATACTCCACTGTACTCTTCCTCTACTGTACTCCACTGTACTCTACCTCTACTATACTCCACTGTACTCAACCTCAACTGTACTCCACTGTACTCTACTCTACTGTACTCCACTGTACTCTACCTCTACTGTACTCTACCTCTACTGTACTCCACTGTACTCTATCTCTACTTTGCTCCACTGTACTCCACTGTACTCTACCTCTAGTATGCTCCACTGTACTCCACTGTACTCTACCTCTAGTATGCTCCACTGTACTCTACCTGTACTGTGCTCCACTGTACTCTACCTCTACTGTACTCCACTGTACTCTATCTCTACTTTGCTCCACTGTACTCTACTCTACTGTACTCCACTGTACTCTACCTCTACTGTACTCTACCTCTACTGTGCTCTACTGTACTCTATCTCTACTGTGCTCCACTGTACTCTACCTCTACTGTACTCCACTGTACTCTACCTCTACTGTACTCCACTGTACTCTATCTCTACTGTGCTCTACTGTACTCTATCTCTACTGTGCTCTACTGTACTCTACCTCTACTGTACTCCACTGTACTCTACCTCTACTGTACTCCACTGTACTCTACCTCTACTGTGCTCCACTGTACTCTACCTCTAATGTGTTCCACTGTACTCTACCTCTACTGTGCTCCACTGTACTCTACCTCTACTGTACTCCACTGTACTCTACCTCTACTGTGCTCCACTGTACTCTATCTCTACTGTACTCCACTGTACTCTACCTCTACTGTACTCCACCTCTAATGTGCTCCACTGTACTCTACCTCTACGGTACTCCACTGTACTCTACCTCTACTGTACTGTACTCCACTCTACTCTACCTCTACTGTGCTCTACTGTACTCTATCTCTACTGTGCGCCACTGTACTCTACCTCTACTGTACTCCACTGTACTCTACCTCTACTATACTCCACTGTACTCTTTCTCTACTGTACTCCACTGTACTCTACCTCTACTGTACTCCACTCTACTCTACCTCTACTGTGCTCTACTGTACTCTATCTCTACTGTGCTCCACTGTACTCTACCTCTACTGTACTCCACTGTACTCTACCTCTACTATACTCCACTGTACTCTTTCTCTACTGTACTCCACTGTACTCTACCTCTACTGTACTCCACTGTACTCTACCTCTACTGTACTCCACTGTACTCTACTCTACTGTACTCCACTGTACTCTACCTCTACTGTACTCTACCTCTACTGTGCTCCACTGTACTCTATCTCTACTGTACTCCACTGTACTCTACCTCTACTGTACTCCACCTCTAATGTGCTCCACTGTACTCTACCTCTACTGTACTCCACTGTACTCTACCTCTACTGTACTCCACTCTACTCTACCTCTACTGTGCTCTACTGTACTCTATCTCTACTGTGCTCCACTGTACTCTACCTCTACTGTACTCCAATGTACTCTACCTCTACTGTACTCCACTCTACTCTACTCTACTGTACTCCACTGTACTCTACCTCTACTGTACTCTACCTCTACTGTGCTCCACTGTACTCTATCTCTACTGTACTCCACTGTACTCTACCTCTACTGTACTCCACCTCTAATGTGCTCCACTGTACTCTACCTCTACTCTACTCCACTGTACTCTACCTCTACTGTACTCCACTCTACTCTACCTCTATTGTGCTCTACTGTACTCTATCTCTACTGTGCTCCACTGTACTCTACCTCTACTGTACTCCACTGTACTCTATCTCTACCTTGCTCCACTGTACTCTACTCTACTGTACTCCACTGTACTCTACCTCTACTGTACTCTACATCTACTGTGCTCTACTGTACTCTATCTCTACTGTGCTCCACTGTACTCTACCTCTACTGTACTCCACTGTACTCTACCTCTACTGTACTCCACTGTACTCTATCTCTACTGTGCTCTACTGTACTCTATCTCTACTCTGCTCTACTGTACTCTACCTCTACTCTACTCCACTGTACTCTACCTCTACTGTACTCCACTGTACTCTACCTCTACTGTGCTCCACTGTACTCTACCTCTAATGTGTTCCACTGTACTCTACCTCTACTGTACTCCACTGTACTCTACCTCTACTCTACTCCACTGTACTCTACATCTACTGTGCTCCACTTTACTCTATCTCTACTGTACTCCACTGTACTGTACCTCTACTGTACTCCACCTCTAATGTGCTCCACTGTACTCTACCTCTACGGTACTCCACTGTACTCTACCTCTACTGTACTCCACTCTACTCTACCTCTACTGTGCTCTACTGTACTCTATCTCTACTGTGCGCCACTGTACTCTACCTCTACTGTACTCCACTATACTCTACCTCTACTATACTCCACTGTACTCTTTCTCTACTGTACTCCACTGTACTCTACCTCTACTGTACTCCACTCTACTCTACCTCTACTGTTCTCTACTGTACTCTATCTCTACTGTGCTCCACTGTACTCTACCTCTAATATACTCCACTGTACTCTTTCTCTACTGTACTCCACTGTACTCTACCTCTACTGTGCTCCACTGTACTCTAACTCTACTGTATTCCACTGTACTCTACCTCTACTGTACTCCACCTCTAATGTGCTCCACTGTACTCTACCTCTACTGTGCTCCACTGTACTCTACCTCTACTGTACTCCACCTCTAATGTGCTCCACTGTACTCTACTTCTACTGTACTCCACTGTACTCTACCTCTACTGTACTCCACTCTACTCTACCTCTACTTTGCTCTACTGTACTCTATCTCTACTGTGCTCCACTGTACTCTACCTCTACTGTACTCCACTGTACTCTACCTCTACTATACTCCACTTTACTCTTTCTCTACTGTACTCCACTGTACTCTACCTCTACTGTACTCCACTGTACTCTACCTCTACTGTACTCCACTGTACTCTACTCTACTGTACTCCACTGTACTCTACCTCTACTGTACTCTACCTCTACTGTGCTCCACTGTACTCTATCTCTACTGTACTCCACTGTACTCTACCTCTACTGTACTCCACCTCTAATGTGCTCCACTGTACTCTACCTCTACTGTACTCCACTGTACTCTACATCTACTGTACTCCACTCTACTCTACCTCTACTGTGCTCTACTGTACTCTATCTCTACTGTGCTCCACTGTACTCTACCTCTACTGTACTCCACTGTACTCTACCTCTACTATACTACACTGTACTCTTTCTCTACTGTACTCCACTGTACTCTACCTCTACTGTACTCCACTGTACTCAACCTCAACTGTACTCCACTGTACTCTACCTCTACTGTGCTCCACTGTACTCTACCTCTACTGTACTCTAACTCTACTTTGCTCCACTGTACTCTATCTCTACTGTACTCCACTGTACTCTACCTCTACTGTACTCCACCTCTAATGTGCTCCACTGTACTCTACCTCTACTGTACTCCACTGTACTCTACCTCTACTGTACTCCACTCTACTCTACCTCTACTGTGCTCTACTTTACTCCACCTCTACTGTGCTCCACTGTACTCCACTGTACTCTACCTCTACTGTACTCCACTGTACTCTACCTCTACTGTACTCCACTGTACTCTAGCTCTACTGTGCTCCACTGTACTCTACCTCTACTGTACTCTACATCTACTGTGCTCTACTGTACTCTATCTCTACTGTGCTCCACTGTACTCTACCTCTACTGTACTCCACTGTACTCTACCTCTACTGTACTCCACTGTACTCTATCTCTACTGTGCTCTACTGTACTCTATCTCTACTCTGCTCTACTGTACTCTACCTCTACTCTACTCCACTGTACTCTACCTCTACTGTACTCCACTGTACTCTACCTCTACTGTGCTCCACTGTACTCTACCTCTAATGTGTTCCACTGTACTCTACCTCTACTGTACTCCACTGTACTCTACCTCTACTCTACTCCACTGTACTCTACATCTACTGTGCTCCACTTTACTCTATCTCTACTGTACTCCACTGTACTCTACCTCTACTGTACTCCACCTCTAATGTGCTCCACTGTACTCTATCTCTACTGTACTCCACTGTACTCTACCTCTACTGTACTCCACCTCTAATGTGCTCCACTGTACTCTACCTCTACTGTACTCCACTGTACTCTACCTCTACTGTACTCCACTGTACTCTACCTCTAATGTGTTCCACTGTACTCTACCTCTACTGTGCTCCACTGTACTCTACCTCTACTGTACTCCACTGTACTCTACCTCTACTGTGCTCAACTGTACTCTATCTCTACTGTACTCCACTGTGCTCTACCTCTACTGTACTCCACCTCTAATGAGCTCCACTGTACTCTACCTCTACTGTACTCCACTCTACTCTACCTCTACTGTACTCCACTCTACTCTACCTCTACTGTGCTCTACTGTACTCTACCTCTACTGTACTCTACCTCTACTGTACTCCACTCTACTCTACCTCTACTGTGCTCTACTGTACTCTATCTCTACTGTGCTCCACTGTACTCTACCTCTACTGTACTCCACTGTACTCTACCTCTACTATACTCCACTTTACTCTTTCTCTACTGTACTCCACTGTACTCTACCTCTACTGTACTCCACTGTACTCTACCTCTACTGTACTCCACTGTACTCTACTCTACTGTACTCCACTGTACTCTACCTCTACTGTACTCTACCTCTACTGTGCTCAACTGTACTCTATCTCTACTGTACTCCACTGTACTCTACCTCTACTGTACTCCACCTCTAATGTGCTCCACTGTACTCTACCTCTACTGTACTCCACTGTACTCTACCTCTACTGTACTCCACTCTACTCTACCTCTACTGTGCTCTACTGTACTCTATCTCTACTGTGCTCCACTGTACTCTACCTCTACTGTACTCCACTGTACTCTACCTCTACTATACTACACTGTACTCTTTCTCTACTGTACTCCACTGTACTCTACCTCTACTGTACTCCACTGTACTCAACCTCAACTGTACTCCACTGTACTCTACCTCTACTGTGCTCCACTGTACTCTACCTCTACTGTACTCTACCTCTACTTTGCTCCACTGTACTCTATCTCTACTGTACTCCACTGTACTCTACCTCTACTGTACTCCACCTCTAATGTGCTCCACTGTACTCTACCTCTACTGTACTCCACTGTACTCTACCTCTACTGTACTCCACTCTACTCTACCTCTACTGTGCTCTACTTTACTCCACCTCTACTGTGCTCCACTGTACTCCACTGTATTCTACCTCTACTGTACTCCACTGTACTCTACCTCTACTGTACTCCACTGTACTCTAGCTCTACTGTGCTCCACTGTACTCTACCTCTACTGTACTCCACTGTACTCGACCTCTACTGTGCTCCACTGTACTCTACCTCTAATGTGCTCCACTGTACTCTACCTCTACTGTACTCCACTGTACTCTACCTCTACTATACTCCACTGTACTCTTTCTCTACTGTACTCCACTGTACTCTACCTCTACTGTACTCCAATGTACTCTACCTCTACTGTACTCCACTCTACTCTACTCTACTGTACTCCACTGTACTCTACCTCTACTGTACTCTACCTCTACTGTGCTCCACTGTACTCTATCTCTACTGTACTCCACTGTACTCTACCTCTACTGTACTCAGCCTCTAATGTGCTCCACTGTACTCTACCTCTACTGTACTCCACTGTACTCTACCTCTACTGTGCTCCACTGTACTCTCTCTCTACTGTACTCCACTGTACTCTACCTCTACTGTACTCCACCTCTAATGTGCTCCACTGTACTCTACCTCTACTGTACTCCACTGTACTCTACCTCTACTGTACTCCACTGTACTCTACCTCTACTCTACTCCACTGTCCTCTTTCTCTACTGTACTCCACTGTACTCTACCTCTACTGTACTCCACTGTACTCAACCTCAACTGTACTCCACTGTACTCTACCTCTACTGTGCTCCACTGTACTCTACCTCTACTGTACTCCACTGTACTCTACCTCTACTGTGATCCACTGTACTCTACCTCTACTGTACTCCACTCTACTCTACCTCTACTGTACTCCACTCTACTCTACCTCTACTGTGCTCTACTGTACTCTATCTCTACTGTGCTCCACTGTACTCTACCTCTACTGTACTCCACTTTACTCTACCTCTACTATACTCCACTGTACTCTTTCTCTACTGTACTCCACTGTACTCTACCTCTACTGTACTCCACTGTACTATACCTCTACTGTACTCCACTGTACTCTACTCTACTGTACTCCACTGTACTCTACCTCTACTGTACTCTACCTCTACTGTGCTCCACTGTACTCTATCTCTACTGTACTCCACTCTACTCTACCTCTACTGTACTCCACTCTACTCTACCTCTACTGTACTCCACTGTACTCTACCTCTACTGTACTCCACTGTACTCTACCTCTACTGTACTCCACTGTACTCTACCTCTACTGTACTCCACTGTACTCTACCTCTACTGTACTCCACTCTACTCTACCTCTACTGTGCTCTACTGTACTCTATCTCTACTGTGCTCCACTGTACTCTACCTCTACTGTACTCCACTGTACTCTACCTCTACTGTACTCCACTCTACTCTACCTCTACTGTGCTCTACTGTACTCTATCTCTACTGTGCTCCTCTGTACTCTACCTCTACTGTACTCCACTGTACTCTACCTCTACTATACTCCACTGTACTCTTCCTCTACTGTACTCCACTGTACTCTACCTCTACTATACTCCACTGTACTCAACCTCAACTGTACTCCACTGTACTCTACTCTACTGTACTCCACTGTACTCTACCTCTACTGTACTCTACCTCTACTGTACTCCACTGTACTCTATCTCTACTTTGCTCCACTGTACTCCACTGTACTCTACCTCTAGTATGCTCCACTGTACTCCACTGTACTCTACCTCTAGTATGCTCCACTGTACTCTACCTGTACTGTGCTCCACTGTACTCTACCTCTACTGTACTCCACTGTACTCTATCTCTACTTTGCTCCACTGTACTCTACTCTACTGTACTCCACTGTACTCTACCTCTACTGTACTCTACCTCTACTGTGCTCTACTGTACTCTATCTCTACTGTGCTCCACTGTACTCTACCTCTACTGTACTCCACTGTACTCTACCTCTACTGTACTCCACTGTACTCTATCTCTACTGTGCTCTACTGTACTCTATCTCTACTGTGCTCTACTGTACTCTACCTCTACTGTACTCCACTGTACTCTACCTCTACTGTACTCCACTGTACTCTACCTCTACTGTGCTCCACTGTACTCTACCTCTAATGTGTTCCACTGTACTCTACCTCTACTGTGCTCCACTGTACTCTACCTCTACTGTACTCCACTGTACTCTACCTCTACTGTGCTCCACTGTACTCTATCTCTACTGTACTCCACTGTACTCTACCTCTACTGTACTCCACCTCTAATGTGCTCCACTGTACTCTACCTCTACGGTACTCCACTGTACTCTACCTCTACTGTACTGTACTCCACTCTACTCTACCTCTACTGTGCTCTACTGTACTCTATCTCTACTGTGCGCCACTGTACTCTACCTCTACTGTACTCCACTGTACTCTACCTCTACTATACTCCACTGTACTCTTTCTCTACTGTACTCCACTGTACTCTACCTCTACTGTACTCCACTCTACTCTACCTCTACTGTGCTCTACTGTACTCTATCTCTACTGTGCTCCACTGTACTCTACCTCTACTGTACTCCACTGTACTCTACCTCTACTATACTCCACTGTACTCTTTCTCTACTGTACTCCACTGTACTCTACCTCTACTGTACTCCACTGTACTCTACCTCTACTGTACTCCACTGTACTCTACTCTACTGTACTCCACTGTACTCTACCTCTACTGTACTCTACCTCTACTGTGCTCCACTGTACTCTATCTCTACTGTACTCCACTGTACTCTACCTCTACTGTACTCCACCTCTAATGTGCTCCACTGTACTCTACCTCTACTGTACTCCACTGTACTCTACCTCTACTGTACTCCACTCTACTCTACCTCTACTGTGCTCTACTGTACTCTATCTCTACTGTGCTCCACTGTACTCTACCTCTACTGTACTCCAATGTACTCTACCTCTACTGTACTCCACTCTACTCTACTCTACTGTACTCCACTGTACTCTACCTCTACTGTACTCTACCTCTACTGTGCTCCACTGTACTCTATCTCTACTGTACTCCACTGTACTCTACCTCTACTGTACTCCACCTCTAATGTGCTCCACTGTACTCTACCTCTACTCTACTCCACTGTACTCTACCTCTACTGTACTCCACTCTACTCTACCTCTATTGTGCTCTACTGTACTCTATCTCTACTGTGCTCCACTGTACTCTACCTCTACTGTACTCCACTGTACTCTATCTCTACCTTGCTCCACTGTACTCTACTCTACTGTACTCCACTGTACTCTACCTCTACTGTACTCTACATCTACTGTGCTCTACTGTACTCTATCTCTACTGTGCTCCACTGTACTCTACCTCTACTGTACTCCACTGTACTCTACCTCTACTGTACTCCACTGTACTCTATCTCTACTGTGCTCTACTGTACTCTATCTCTACTCTGCTCTACTGTACTCTACCTCTACTCTACTCCACTGTACTCTACCTCTACTGTACTCCACTGTACTCTACCTCTACTGTGCTCCACTGTACTCTACCTCTAATGTGTTCCACTGTACTCTACCTCTACTGTACTCCACTGTACTCTACCTCTACTCTACTCCACTGTACTCTACATCTACTGTGCTCCACTTTACTCTATCTCTACTGTACTCCACTGTACTGTACCTCTACTGTACTCCACCTCTAATGTGCTCCACTGTACTCTACCTCTACGGTACTCCACTGTACTCTACCTCTACTGTACTCCACTCTACTCTACCTCTACTGTGCTCTACTGTACTCTATCTCTACTGTGCGCCACTGTACTCTACCTCTACTGTACTCCACTATACTCTACCTCTACTATACTCCACTGTACTCTTTCTCTACTGTACTCCACTGTACTCTACCTCTACTGTACTCCACTCTACTCTACCTCTACTGTGCTCTACTGTACTCTATCTCTACTGTGCTCCACTGTACTCTACCTCTAATATACTCCACTGTACTCTTTCTCTACTGTACTCCACTGTACTCTACCTCTACTGTGCTCCACTGTACTCTAACTCTACTGTATTCCACTGTACTCTACCTCTACTGTACTCCACCTCTAATGTGCTCCACTGTACTCTACCTCTACTGTGCTCCACTGTACTCTACCTCTACTGTACTCCACCTCTAATGTGCTCCACTGTACTCTACTTCTACTGTACTCCACTGTACTCTACCTCTACTGTACTCCACTCTACTCTACCTCTACTTTGCTCTACTGTACTCTATCTCTACTGTGCTCCACTGTACTCTACCTCTACTGTACTCCACTGTACTCTACCTCTACTATACTCCACTTTACTCTTTCTCTACTGTACTCCACTGTACTCTACCTCTACTGTACTCCACTGTACTCTACCTCTACTGTACTCCACTGTACTCTACTCTACTGTACTCCACTGTACTCTACCTCTACTGTACTCTACCTCTACTGTGCTCCACTGTACTCTATCTCTACTGTACTCCACTGTACTCTACCTCTACTGTACTCCACCTCTAATGTGCTCCACTGTACTCTACCTCTACTGTACTCCACTGTACTCTACATCTACTGTACTCCACTCTACTCTACCTCTACTGTGCTCTACTGTACTCTATCTCTACTGTGCTCCACTGTACTCTACCTCTACTGTACTCCACTGTACTCTACCTCTACTATACTACACTGTACTCTTTCTCTACTGTACTCCACTGTACTCTACCTCTACTGTACTCCACTGTACTCAACCTCAACTGTACTCCACTGTACTCTACCTCTACTGTGCTCCACTGTACTCTACCTCTACTGTACTCTAACTCTACTTTGCTCCACTGTACTCTATCTCTACTGTACTCCACTGTACTCTACCTCTACTGTACTCCACCTCTAATGTGCTCCACTGTACTCTACCTCTACTGTACTCCACTGTACTCTACCTCTACTGTACTCCACTCTACTCTACCTCTACTGTGCTCTACTTTACTCCACCTCTACTGTGCTCCACTGTACTCCACTGTACTCTACCTCTACTGTACTCCACTGTACTCTACCTCTACTGTACTCCACTGTACTCTAGCTCTACTGTGCTCCACTGTACTCTACCTCTACTGTACTCTACATCTACTGTGCTCTACTGTACTCTATCTCTACTGTGCTCCACTGTACTCTACCTCTACTGTACTCCACTGTACTCTACCTCTACTGTACTCCACTGTACTCTATCTCTACTGTGCTCTACTGTACTCTATCTCTACTCTGCTCTACTGTACTCTACCTCTACTCTACTCCACTGTACTCTACCTCTACTGTACTCCACTGTACTCTACCTCTACTGTGCTCCACTGTACTCTACCTCTAATGTGTTCCACTGTACTCTACCTCTACTGTACTCCACTGTACTCTACCTCTACTCTACTCCACTGTACTCTACATCTACTGTGCTCCACTTTACTCTATCTCTACTGTACTCCACTGTACTCTACCTCTACTGTACTCCACCTCTAATGTGCTCCACTGTACTCTATCTCTACTGTACTCCACTGTACTCTACCTCTACTGTACTCCACCTCTAATGTGCTCCACTGTACTCTACCTCTACTGTACTCCACTGTACTCTACCTCTACTGTACTCCACTGTACTCTACCTCTAATGTGTTCCACTGTACTCTACCTCTACTGTGCTCCACTGTACTCTACCTCTACTGTACTCCACTGTACTCTACCTCTACTGTGCTCAACTGTACTCTATCTCTACTGTACTCCACTGTGCTCTACCTCTACTGTACTCCACCTCTAATGAGCTCCACTGTACTCTACCTCTACTGTACTCCACTCTACTCTACCTCTACTGTACTCCACTCTACTCTACCTCTACTGTGCTCTACTGTACTCTACCTCTACTGTACTCTACCTCTACTGTACTCCACTCTACTCTACCTCTACTGTGCTCTACTGTACTCTATCTCTACTGTGCTCCACTGTACTCTACCTCTACTGTACTCCACTGTACTCTACCTCTACTATACTCCACTTTACTCTTTCTCTACTGTACTCCACTGTACTCTACCTCTACTGTACTCCACTGTACTCTACCTCTACTGTACTCCACTGTACTCTACTCTACTGTACTCCACTGTACTCTACCTCTACTGTACTCTACCTCTACTGTGCTCAACTGTACTCTATCTCTACTGTACTCCACTGTACTCTACCTCTACTGTACTCCACCTCTAATGTGCTCCACTGTACTCTACCTCTACTGTACTCCACTGTACTCTACCTCTACTGTACTCCACTCTACTCTACCTCTACTGTGCTCTACTGTACTCTATCTCTACTGTGCTCCACTGTACTCTACCTCTACTGTACTCCACTGTACTCTACCTCTACTATACTACACTGTACTCTTTCTCTACTGTACTCCACTGTACTCTACCTCTACTGTACTCCACTGTACTCAACCTCAACTGTACTCCACTGTACTCTACCTCTACTGTGCTCCACTGTACTCTACCTCTACTGTACTCTACCTCTACTTTGCTCCACTGTACTCTATCTCTACTGTACTCCACTGTACTCTACCTCTACTGTACTCCACCTCTAATGTGCTCCACTGTACTCTACCTCTACTGTACTCCACTGTACTCTACCTCTACTGTACTCCACTCTACTCTACCTCTACTGTGCTCTACTTTACTCCACCTCTACTGTGCTCCACTGTACTCCACTGTATTCTACCTCTACTGTACTCCACTGTACTCTACCTCTACTGTACTCCACTGTACTCTAGCTCTACTGTGCTCCACTGTACTCTACCTCTACTGTACTCCACTGTACTCGACCTCTACTGTGCTCCACTGTACTCTACCTCTAATGTGCTCCACTGTACTCTACCTCTACTGTACTCCACTGTACTCTACCTCTACTATACTCCACTGTACTCTTTCTCTACTGTACTCCACTGTACTCTACCTCTACTGTACTCCAATGTACTCTACCTCTACTGTACTCCACTCTACTCTACTCTACTGTACTCCACTGTACTCTACCTCTACTGTACTCTACCTCTACTGTGCTCCACTGTACTCTATCTCTACTGTACTCCACTGTACTCTACCTCTACTGTACTCAGCCTCTAATGTGCTCCACTGTACTCTACCTCTACTGTACTCCACTGTACTCTACCTCTACTGTGCTCCACTGTACTCTCTCTCTACTGTACTCCACTGTACTCTACCTCTACTGTACTCCACCTCTAATGTGCTCCACTGTACTCTACCTCTACTGTACTCCACTGTACTCTACCTCTACTGTACTCCACTGTACTCTACCTCTACTCTACTCCACTGTCCTCTTTCTCTACTGTACTCCACTGTACTCTACCTCTACTGTACTCCACTGTACTCAACCTCAACTGTACTCCACTGTACTCTACCTCTACTGTGCTCCACTGTACTCTACCTCTACTGTACTCCACTGTACTCTACCTCTACTGTGATCCACTGTACTCTACCTCTACTGTACTCCACTCTACTCTACCTCTACTGTACTCCACTCTACTCTACCTCTACTGTGCTCTACTGTACTCTATCTCTACTGTGCTCCACTGTACTCTACCTCTACTGTACTCCACTTTACTCTACCTCTACTATACTCCACTGTACTCTTTCTCTACTGTACTCCACTGTACTCTACCTCTACTGTACTCCACTGTACTATACCTCTACTGTACTCCACTGTACTCTACTCTACTGTACTCCACTGTACTCTACCTCTACTGTACTCTACCTCTACTGTGCTCCACTGTACTCTATCTCTACTGTACTCCACTCTACTCTACCTCTACTGTACTCCACTCTACTCTACCTCTACTGTACTCCACTGTACTCTACCTCTACTGTACTCCACTGTACTCTACCTCTACTGTACTCCACTGTACTCTACCTCTACTGTACTCCACTGTACTCTACCTCTACTGTACTCCACTCTACTCTACCTCTACTGTGCTCTACTGTACTCTATCTCTACTGTGCTCCACTGTACTCTACCTCTACTGTACTCCACTGTACTCTACCTCTACTGTACTCCACTCTACTCTACCTCTACTGTGCTCTACTGTACTCTATCTCTACTGTGCTCCTCTGTACTCTACCTCTACTGTACTCCACTGTACTCTACCTCTACTATACTCCACTGTACTCTTCCTCTACTGTACTCCACTGTACTCTACCTCTACTATACTCCACTGTACTCAACCTCAACTGTACTCCACTGTACTCTACTCTACTGTACTCCACTGTACTCTACCTCTACTGTACTCTACCTCTACTGTACTCCACTGTACTCTATCTCTACTTTGCTCCACTGTACTCCACTGTACTCTACCTCTAGTATGCTCCACTGTACTCCACTGTACTCTACCTCTAGTATGCTCCACTGTACTCTACCTGTACTGTGCTCCACTGTACTCTACCTCTACTGTACTCCACTGTACTCTATCTCTACTTTGCTCCACTGTACTCTACTCTACTGTACTCCACTGTACTCTACCTCTACTGTACTCTACCTCTACTGTGCTCTACTGTACTCTATCTCTACTGTGCTCCACTGTACTCTACCTCTACTGTACTCCACTGTACTCTACCTCTACTGTACTCCACTGTACTCTATCTCTACTGTGCTCTACTGTACTCTATCTCTACTGTGCTCTACTGTACTCTACCTCTACTGTACTCCACTGTACTCTACCTCTACTGTACTCCACTGTACTCTACCTCTACTGTGCTCCACTGTACTCTACCTCTAATGTGTTCCACTGTACTCTACCTCTACTGTGCTCCACTGTACTCTACCTCTACTGTACTCCACTGTACTCTACCTCTACTGTGCTCCACTGTACTCTATCTCTACTGTACTCCACTGTACTCTACCTCTACTGTACTCCACCTCTAATGTGCTCCACTGTACTCTACCTCTACGGTACTCCACTGTACTCTACCTCTACTGTACTGTACTCCACTCTACTCTACCTCTACTGTGCTCTACTGTACTCTATCTCTACTGTGCGCCACTGTACTCTACCTCTACTGTACTCCACTGTACTCTACCTCTACTATACTCCACTGTACTCTTTCTCTACTGTACTCCACTGTACTCTACCTCTACTGTACTCCACTCTACTCTACCTCTACTGTGCTCTACTGTACTCTATCTCTACTGTGCTCCACTGTACTCTACCTCTACTGTACTCCACTGTACTCTACCTCTACTATACTCCACTGTACTCTTTCTCTACTGTACTCCACTGTACTCTACCTCTACTGTACTCCACTGTACTCTACCTCTACTGTACTCCACTGTACTCTACTCTACTGTACTCCACTGTACTCTACCTCTACTGTACTCTACCTCTACTGTGCTCCACTGTACTCTATCTCTACTGTACTCCACTGTACTCTACCTCTACTGTACTCCACCTCTAATGTGCTCCACTGTACTCTACCTCTACTGTACTCCACTGTACTCTACCTCTACTGTACTCCACTCTACTCTACCTCTACTGTGCTCTACTGTACTCTATCTCTACTGTGCTCCACTGTACTCTACCTCTACTGTACTCCAATGTACTCTACCTCTACTGTACTCCACTCTACTCTACTCTACTGTACTCCACTGTACTCTACCTCTACTGTACTCTACCTCTACTGTGCTCCACTGTACTCTATCTCTACTGTACTCCACTGTACTCTACCTCTACTGTACTCCACCTCTAATGTGCTCCACTGTACTCTACCTCTACTCTACTCCACTGTACTCTACCTCTACTGTACTCCACTCTACTCTACCTCTATTGTGCTCTACTGTACTCTATCTCTACTGTGCTCCACTGTACTCTACCTCTACTGTACTCCACTGTACTCTATCTCTACCTTGCTCCACTGTACTCTACTCTACTGTACTCCACTGTACTCTACCTCTACTGTACTCTACATCTACTGTGCTCTACTGTACTCTATCTCTACTGTGCTCCACTGTACTCTACCTCTACTGTACTCCACTGTACTCTACCTCTACTGTACTCCACTGTACTCTATCTCTACTGTGCTCTACTGTACTCTATCTCTACTCTGCTCTACTGTACTCTACCTCTACTCTACTCCACTGTACTCTACCTCTACTGTACTCCACTGTACTCTACCTCTACTGTGCTCCACTGTACTCTACCTCTAATGTGTTCCACTGTACTCTACCTCTACTGTACTCCACTGTACTCTACCTCTACTCTACTCCACTGTACTCTACATCTACTGTGCTCCACTTTACTCTATCTCTACTGTACTCCACTGTACTGTACCTCTACTGTACTCCACCTCTAATGTGCTCCACTGTACTCTACCTCTACGGTACTCCACTGTACTCTACCTCTACTGTACTCCACTCTACTCTACCTCTACTGTGCTCTACTGTACTCTATCTCTACTGTGCGCCACTGTACTCTACCTCTACTGTACTCCACTATACTCTACCTCTACTATACTCCACTGTACTCTTTCTCTACTGTACTCCACTGTACTCTACCTCTACTGTACTCCACTCTACTCTACCTCTACTGTGCTCTACTGTACTCTATCTCTACTGTGCTCCACTGTACTCTACCTCTAATATACTCCACTGTACTCTTTCTCTACTGTACTCCACTGTACTCTACCTCTACTGTGCTCCACTCTACTCTAACTCTACTGTATTCCACTGTACTCTACCTCTACTGTACTCCACCTCTAATGTGCTCCACTGTACTCTACCTCTACTGTGCTCCACTGTACTCTACCTCTACTGTACTCCACCTCTAATGTGCTCCACTGTACTCTACTTCTACTGTACTCCACTGTACTCTACCTCTACTGTACTCCACTCTACTCTACCTCTACTTTGCTCTACTGTACTCTATCTCTACTGTGCTCCACTGTACTCTACCTCTACTGTACTCCACTGTACTCTACCTCTACTATACTCCACTTTACTCTTTCTCTACTGTACTCCACTGTACTCTACCTCTACTGTACTCCACTGTACTCTACCTCTACTGTACTCCACTGTACTCTACTCTACTGTACTCCACTGTACTCTACCTCTACTGTACTCTACCTCTACTGTGCTCCACTGTACTCTATCTCTACTGTACTCCACTGTACTCTACCTCTACTGTACTCCACCTCTAATGTGCTCCACTGTACTCTACCTCTACTGTACTCCACTGTACTCTACATCTACTGTACTCCACTCTACTCTACCTCTACTGTGCTCTACTGTACTCTATCTCTACTGTGCTCCACTGTACTCTACCTCTACTGTACTCCACTGTACTCTACCTCTACTATACTACACTGTACTCTTTCTCTACTGTACTCCACTGTACTCTACCTCTACTGTACTCCACTGTACTCAACCTCAACTGTACTCCACTGTACTCTACCTCTACTGTGCTCCACTGTACTCTACCTCTACTGTACTCTAACTCTACTTTGCTCCACTGTACTCTATCTCTACTGTACTCCACTGTACTCTACCTCTACTGTACTCCACCTCTAATGTGCTCCACTGTACTCTACCTCTACTGTACTCCACTGTACTCTACCTCTACTGTACTCCACTCTACTCTACCTCTACTGTGCTCTACTTTACTCCACCTCTACTGTGCTCCACTGTACTCCACTGTACTCTACCTCTACTGTACTCCACTGTACTCTACCTCTACTGTACTCCACTGTACTCTAGCTCTACTGTGCTCCACTGTACTCTACCTCTACTGTACTCTACATCTACTGTGCTCTACTGTACTCTATCTCTACTGTGCTCCACTGTACTCTACCTCTACTGTACTCCACTGTACTCTACCTCTACTGTACTCCACTGTACTCTATCTCTACTGTGCTCTACTGTACTCTATCTCTACTCTGCTCTACTGTACTCTACCTCTACTCTACTCCACTGTACTCTACCTCTACTGTACTCCACTGTACTCTACCTCTACTGTGCTCCACTGTACTCTACCTCTAATGTGTTCCACTGTACTCTACCTCTACTGTACTCCACTGTACTCTACCTCTACTCTACTCCACTGTACTCTACATCTACTGTGCTCCACTTTACTCTATCTCTACTGTACTCCACTGTACTCTACCTCTACTGTACTCCACCTCTAATGTGCTCCACTGTACTCTATCTCTACTGTACTCCACTGTACTCTACCTCTACTGTACTCCACCTCTAATGTGCTCCACTGTACTCTACCTCTACTGTACTCCACTGTACTCTACCTCTACTGTACTCCACTCTACTCTACCTCTATTGTGCTCTACTGTACTCTATCTCTACTGTGCTCCACTGTACTCTACCTCTACTGTACTCCACTGTACTCTATCTCTACCTTGCTCCACTGTACTCTACTCTACTGTACTCCACTGTACTCTACCTCTACTGTACTCTACATCTACTGTGCTCTACTGTACTCTATCTCTACTGTGCTCCACTGTACTCTACCTCTACTGTACTCCACTGTACTCTACCTCTACTGTACTCCACTGTACTCTATCTCTACTGTGCTCTACTGTACTCTATCTCTACTCTGCTCTACTGTACTCTACCTCTACTCTACTCCACTGTACTCTACCTCTACTGTACTCCACTGTACTCTACCTCTACTGTGCTCCACTGTACTCTACCTCTAATGTGTTCCACTGTACTCTACCTCTACTGTACTCCACTGTACTCTACCTCTACTCTACTCCACTGTACTCTACATCTACTGTGCTCCACTTTACTCTATCTCTACTGTACTCCACTGTACTGTACCTCTACTGTACTCCACCTTTAATGTGCTCCACTGTACTCTACCTCTACGGTACTCCACTGTACTCTACCTCTACTGTACTCCACTCTACTCTACCTCTACTGTGCTCTACTGTACTCTATCTCTACTGTGCGCCACTGTACTCTACCTCTACTGTACTCCACTATACTCTACCTCTACTATACTCCACTGTACTCTTTCTCTACTGTACTCCACTGTACTCTACCTCTACTGTACTCCACTCTACTCTACCTCTACTGTGCTCTACTGTACTCTATCTCTACTGTGCTCCACTGTACTCTACCTCTAATATACTCCACTGTACTCTTTCTCTACTGTACTCCACTGTACTCTACCTCTACTGTGCTCCACTGTACTCTAACTCTACTGTATTCCACTGTACTCTACCTCTACTGTACTCCACCTCTAATGTGCTCCACTGTACTCTACCTCTACTGTGCTCCACTGTACTCTACCTCTACTGTACTCCACCTCTAATGTGCTCCACTGTACTCTACTTCTACTGTACTCCACTGTACTCTACCTCTACTGTACTCCACTCTACTCTACCTCTACTTTGCTCTACTGTACTCTATCTCTACTGTGCTCCACTGTACTCTACCTCTACTGTACTCCACTGTACTCTACCTCTACTATACTCCACTTTACTCTTTCTCTACTGTACTCCACTGTACTCTACCTCTACTGTACTCCACTGTACTCTACCTCTACTGTACTCCACTGTACTCTACTCTACTGTACTCCACTGTACTCTACCTCTACTGTACTCTACCTCTACTGTGCTCCACTGTACTCTATCTCTACTGTACTCCACTGTACTCTACCTCTACTGTACTCCACCTCTAATGTGCTCCACTGTACTCTACCTCTACTGTACTCCACTGTACTCTACATCTACTGTACTCCACTCTACTCTACCTCTACTGTGCTCTACTGTACTCTATCTCTACTGTGCTCCACTGTACTCTACCTCTACTGTACTCCACTGTACTCTACCTCTACTATACTACACTGTACTCTTTCTCTACTGTACTCCACTGTACTCTACCTCTACTGTACTCCACTGTACTCAACCTCAACTGTACTCCACTGTACTCTACCTCTACTGTGCTCCACTGTACTCTACCTCTACTGTACTCTAACTCTACTTTGCTCCACTGTACTCTATCTCTACTGTACTCCACTGTACTCTACCTCTACTGTACTCCACCTCTAATGTGCTCCACTGTACTCTACCTCTACTGTACTCCACTGTACTCTACCTCTACTGTACTCCACTCTACTCTACCTCTACTGTGCTCTACTTTACTCCACCTCTACTGTGCTCCACTGTACTCCACTGTACTCTACCTCTACTGTACTCCACTGTACTCTACCTCTACTGTACTCCACTGTACTCTAGCTCTACTGTGCTCCACTGTACTCTACCTCTACTGTACTCTACATCTACTGTGCTCTACTGTACTCTATCTCTACTGTGCTCCACTGTACTCTACCTCTACTGTACTCCACTGTACTCTACCTCTACTGTACTCCACTGTACTCTATCTCTACTGTGCTCTACTGTACTCTATCTCTACTCTGCTCTACTGTACTCTACCTCTACTCTACTCCACTGTACTCTACCTCTACTGTACTCCACTGTACTCTACCTCTACTGTGCTCCACTGTACTCTACCTCTAATGTGTTCCACTGTACTCTACCTCTACTGTACTCCACTGTACTCTACCTCTACTCTACTCCACTGTACTCTACATCTACTGTGCTCCACTTTACTCTATCTCTACTGTACTCCACTGTACTCTACCTCTACTGTACTCCACCTCTAATGTGCTCCACTGTACTCTACCTCTACGGTACTCCACTGTACTCTACCTCTACTGTACTCCACTCTACTCTACCTCTACTGTGCTCTACTGTACTCTATCTCTACTGTGCGCCACTGTACTCTACCTCTACTGTACTCCACTATACTCTACCTCTACTATACTCCACTGTACTCTTTCTCTACTGTACTCCACTGTACTCTACCTCTACTGTACTCCACTCTACTCTACCTCTACTGTGCTCTACTGTACTCTATCTCTACTGTGCTCCACTGTACTCTACCTCTACTGTACTTCACTGTACTCTACCTCTACTGTACTCCACCTCTAATGTGCTCCACTGTACTCTACCTCTACTGTACTCCACTGTACTCTACCTCTACTGTACTCCACTCTACTCTACCTCTACTGTGCTCTACTGTACTCTATCTCTACTGTGCTCCACTGTACTCTACCTCTACTGTACTCCATTGTACTCTACCTCTACTATACTCCACTTTACTCTTTCTCTACTGTACTCCACTGTACTCTACCTCTACTGTACTCCACTGTACTCTACCTCTACTGTACTCCACTGTACTCTACTCTACTGTACTCCACTGTACTCTACCTCTACTGTACTCTACCTCTACTGTGCTCCACTGTACTCTATCTCTACTGTACTCCACTGTACTCTACCTCTACTGTACTCCACCTCTAATGTGCTCCACTGTACTCTACCTCTACTGTACTCCACTGTACTCTACCTCTACTGTACTCCACTCTACTCTACCTCTACTGTGCTCTACTGTACTCTATCTCTACTGTGCTCCACTGTACTCTACCTCTACTGTACTCCACTGTACTCTACCTCTACTATACTACACTGTACTCTTTCTCTATTGTACTCCACTGTACTCTACCTCTACTGTACTCCACTTTACTCAACCTCAACTGTACTCCACTGTACTCTACCTCTACTGTGCTCCACTGTACTCTACCTCTACTGTACTCTACCTCTACTTTGCTCCACTGTACTCTATCTCTACTGTACTCCACTGTACTCTACCTCTACTGTACTCCACCTCTAATGTGCTCCACTGTACTCTACCTCTACTGTACTCCACTGTACTCTACCTCTACTGTACTCCACTCTACTCTACCTCTACTGTGCTCTACTTTACTCCACCTCTACTGTGCTCCACTGTACTCCACTGTACTCTACCTCTACTGTACTCCACTGTACTCTACCTCTACTGTACTCCACTGTACTCTAGCTCTACTGTGCTCCACTGTACTCTACCTCTACTGTACTCCACTGTACTCTACCTCTACTGTGCTCCACTGTACTCTACCTCTAATGTGCTCCACTGTACTCTACCTCTACTGTACTCCACTGTACTCTACCTCTACTATACTCCACTGTACTCTTTCTCTACTGTACTCCACTGTACTCTACCTCTACTGTACTCCAATGTACTCTACCTCTACTGTACTCCACTCTACTCTACTCTACTGTACTCCACTGTACTCTACCTCTACTGTACTCTACCTCTACTGTGCTCCACTGTACTCTATCTCTACTGTACTCCACTGTACTCTACCTCTACTGTACTCCACCTCTAATGTGCTCCACTGTACTCTACCTCTACTGTACTCCACTGTACTCTACCTCTACTGTACTCCACTCTACTCTACCTCTACTGTGCTCTACTGTACTCTATCTCTACTGTGCTCCACTTTACTCTACCTCTACTGTACTCCACTGTACTCTATCTCTACCTTGCTCCACTGTACTCTACTCTACTGTACTCCACTGTACTCTACCTCTACTATACTCCACTGTACTCTTTCTCTACTGTACTCCACTGTACTCTACCTCTACTATACTCCACTGTACTCAACCTCAACTGTACTCCACTGTACTCTACTCTACTGTACTCCCTTGTACTCTACCTCTACTGTACTCCACCTCTACTGTACTCCACTGTACTCTATCTCTACTTTGCTCCACTGTACTCCACTGTACTCTACCTCTAGTATGCTCCACTGTACTCCACTGTACTCTACCTCTAGTATGCTCCACTGTACTCTACCTGTACTGTGCTCCACTGTACTCTACCTCTACTGTACTCCACTGTACTCTATCTCTACTTTGCTCCACTGTACTCTACTCTACTGTACACTGCTGTACTCTACCTCTACTGTACTCTACCTCTACTGTGCTCTACTGCACTCTATCTCTACTGTGCTCCACTGTACTCTACCTCTACTGTACTCCACTGTACTCTACCTCTACTGTGCTCCACTGTACTCTACCTCTACTGTACTCCACTGTACTCTACCTCTACTGTGCTACACTCTACTCTATCTCTACTGTACTCCACTGTGCTCTACCTCTACTGTACTCCACCTCTAATGTGCTCCACTGTACTCTACCTCTACTGTACTCCACTCTACTCTACCTCTACTGTACTCCACTCTACTCTACCTCTACTGTGCTCTACTGTACTCTATCTCTACTGTGCTCCACTGTACTCTATCTCTATTGAACTCCACTGTACTCTACCTCTACTGTACTCTACTGTTCTCTACCTCTACTGTACTCTACTGTACTCCACATCTGCTCTGCTCCACTGTAATCCACTATACTCTACCTCTACTGTGCTCCACTGTACTCTACCTTTGCTTTGCTCCACTGTACTCTACCTCTACTGTACTCCACTGTGCTCTACCTCTACTGTACTCTACTGTACTCCACCTCTACTGTGCTCCACTGTACTCCACTGTACTCTACCTCTACTGTGCTCCACTGTACTCTACCTCTACTGTACTCCACTGTACTCTACCTCTACTGTGCTCCACTGTACTCTACCTCTAATGTGCTCCACTGTACTCTACCTCTACTGTGCTCCACTGTACTCTACCTCTACTGTACTCCACTGTACTCTATCTCTACTGTATTCCACTGTACTCTACCTCTACTGTACTCCACCTCTAATGTGCTCCACTGTACTCTACCTCTACTATACTCCACTGTACTCTTTCTCTACTGTACTCCACTGTACTCTACCTCTACTGTACTCCACTGTACTCTACCTCTACTGTACTCCACTGTACTCTACTCTACTGTACTCCACTGTACTCTACCTCTACTTTACTCTACCTCTACTGTGCTCCACTGTACTCTCTCTCTACTGTACTCCACTGTACTCTACCTCTACTGTACTCCACCTCTAATGTGCTCCACTGTACTCTACCTCTACTGTACTCCACTGTACTCTACCTCTACTGTACTCCACTGTACTCTACCTCTACTCTACTCCACTGTCCTCTTTCTCTACTGTACTCCACTGTACTCTACCTCTACTGTACTCCACTGTACTCAACCTCAACTGTACTCCACTGTACTCTACCTCTACTGTGCTCCACTGTACTCTACCTCTACTGTACTCCACTGTACTCTACCTCTACTGTGATCCACTGTACTCTACCTCTACTGTACTCCACTGTACTCTACCTCTACTGTACTCCACTCTACTCTACCTCTACTGTGCTCTACTGTACTCTATCTCTACTGTGCTCCACTGTACTCTACCTCTACTGTACTCCACTTTACTCTACCTCTACTATACTCCACTGTACTCTTTCTCTACTGTACTCCACTGTACTCTACCTCTACTGTACTCCACTGTACTATACCTCTACTGTACTCCACTGTACTCTACTCTACTGTACTCCACTGTACTCTACCTCTACTGTACTCTACCTCTACTGTGCTCCACTGTACTCTATCTCTACTGTACTCCACTCTACTCTACCTCTACTGTACTCCACTCTACTCTACCTCTACTGTACTCCACTGTACTCTACCTCTACTGTACTCCACTGTACTCTACCTCTACTGTACTCCACTGTACTCTACCTCTACTGTACTCCACTGTACTCTACCTCTACTGTACTCCACTCTACTCTACCTCTACTGTGCTCTACTGTACTCTATCTCTACTGTGCTCCACTGTACTCTACCTCTACTGTACTCCACTGTACTCTACCTCTACTGTACTCCACTCTACTCTACCTCTACTGTGCTCTACTGTACTCTATCTCTACTGTGCTCCTCTGTACTCTACCTCTACTGTACTCCACTGTACTCTACCTCTACTATACTCCACTGTACTCTTTCTCTACTGTACTCCACTGTACTCTACCTCTACTATACTCCACTGTACTCAACCTCAACTGTACTCCACTGTACTCTACTCTACTGTACTCCACTGTACTCTACCTCTACTGTACTCTACCTCTACTGTACTCCACTGTACTCTATCTCTACTTTGCTCCACTGTACTCCACTGTACTCTACCTCTAGTATGCTCCACTGTACTCCACTGTACTCTACCTCTAGTATGCTCCACTGTACTCTACCTGTACTGTGCTCCACTGTACTCTACCTCTACTGTACTCCACTGTACTCTATCTCTACTTTGCTCCACTGTACTCTACTCTACTGTACTCCACTGTACTCTACCTCTACTGTACTCTACCTCTACTGTGCTCTACTGTACTCTATCTCTACTGTGCTGCACTGTACTCTACCTCTACTGTACTCCACTGTACTCTACCTCTACTGTACTCCACTGTACTCTATCTCTACTGTGCTCTACTGTACTCTATCTCTACTCTGCTCTACTGTACTCTACCTCTACTGTACTCCACTGTACTCTACCTCTACTGTACTCCACTGTACTCTACCTCTACTGTGCTCCACTGTACTCTACCTCTAATGTGTTCCACTGTACTCTACCTCTACTGTGCTCCACTGTACTCTACCTCTACTGTACTCCACTGTACTCTACCTCTACTGTGCTCCACTGTACTCTATCTCTACTGTACTCCACTGTACTCTACCTCTACTGTACTCCACCTCTAATGTGCTCCACTGTACTCTACCTCTACGGTACTCCACTGTACTCTACCTCTACTGTACTGTACTCCACTCTACTCTACCTCTACTGTGCTCTACTGTACTCTATCTCTACTGTGCGCCACTGTACTCTACCTCTACTGTACTCCACTGTACTCTACCTCTACTATACTCCACTGTACTCTTTCTCTACTGTACTCCACTGTACTCTACCTCTACTGTACTCCACTCTACTCTACCTCTACTGTGCTCTACTGTACTCTATCTCTACTGTGCTCCACTGTACTCTACCTCTACTGTACTCCACTGTACTCTACCTCTACTATACTCCACTGTACTCTTTCTCTACTGTACTCCACTGTACTCTACCTCTACTGTACTCCACTGTACTCTACCTCTACTGTACTCCACTGTACTCTACTCTACTGTACTCCACTGTACTCTACCTCTACTTTACTCTACCTCTACTGTGCTCCACTGTACTCTCTCTCTACTGTACTCCACTGTACTCTACCTCTACTGTACTCCACCTCTAATGTGCTCCACTGTACTCTACCTCTACTGTACTCCACTGTACTCTACCTCTACTGTACTCCACTGTACTCTACCTCTACTCTACTCCACTGTCCTCTTTCTCTACTGTACTCCACTGTACTCTACCTCTACTGTACTCCACTGTACTCAACCTCAACTGTACTCCACTGTACTCTACCTCTACTGTGCTCCACTGTACTCTACCTCTACTGTACTCCACTGTACTCTACCTCTACTGTGATCCACTGTACTCTACCTCTACTGTACTCCACTGTACTCTACCTCTACTGTACTCCACTCTACTCTACCTCTACTGTGCTCTACTGTACTCTATCTCTACTGTGCTCCACTGTACTCTACCTCTACTGTACTCCACTTTACTCTACCTCTACTATACTCCACTGTACTCTTTCTCTACTGTACTCCACTGTACTCTACCTCTACTGTACTCCACTGTACTATACCTCTACTGTACTCCACTGTATTCTACTCTACTGTACTCCACTGTACTCTACCTCTACTGTACTCTACCTCTACTGTGCTCCACTGTACTCTATCTCTACTGTACTCCACTCTACTCTACCTCTACTGTACTCCACTCTACTCTACCTCTACTGTACTCCACTGTACTCTACCTCTACTGTACTCCACTGTACTCTACCTCTACTGTACTCCACTGTACTCTACCTCTACTGTACTCCACTGTACTCTACCTCTACTGTACTCCACTCTACTCTACCTCTACTGTGCTCTACTGTACTCTATCTCTACTGTGCTCCACTGTACTCTACCTCTACTGTACTCCACTGTACTCTACCTCTACTGTACTCCACTCTACTCTACCTCTACTGTGCTCTACTGTACTCTATCTCTACTGTGCTCTTCTGTACTCTACCTCTACTGTACTCCACTGTACTCTACCTCTACTATACTCCACTGTACTCTTTCTCTACTGTACTCCACTGTACTCTACCTCTACTATACTCCACTGTACTCAACCTCAACTGTACTCCACTGTACTCTACTCTACTGTACTCCACTGTACTCTACCTCTACTGTACTCTACCTCTACTGTACTCCACTGTACTCTATCTCTACTTTGCTCCACTGTACTCCACTGTACTCTACCTCTAGTATGCTCCACTGTACTCCACTGTACTCTACCTCTAGTATGCTCCACTGTACTCTACCTGTACTGTGCTCCACTGTACTCTACCTCTACTGTACTCCACTGTACTCTATCTCTACTTTGCTCCACTGTACTCTACTCTACTGTACTCCACTGTACTCTACCTCTACTGTACTCTACCTCTACTGTGCTCTACTGTACTCTATCTCTACTGTGCTCCACTGTACTCTACCTCTACTGAACTCCACTGTACTCTACCTCTACTGTACTCCACTGTACTCTATCTCTACTGTGCTCTACTGTACTCTCTCTACTCTGCTCTACTGTACTCTACCTCTACTGTACTCCACTGTACTCTACCTCTACTGTACTCCACTGTACTCTACCTCTACTGTGCTCCACTGTACTCTACCTCTAATGTGTTCCACTGTACTCTACCTCTACTGTGCTCCACTGTACTCTACCTCTACTGTACTCCACTGTACTCTACCTCTACTGTGCTCCACTGTACTCTATCTCTACTGTACTCCACTGTACTCTACCTCTACTGTACTCCACCTCTAATGTGCTCCACTGTACTCTACCTCTACGGTACTCCACTGTACTCTACCTCTACTGTACTGTACTCCACTCTACTCTACCTCTACTGTGCTCTACTGTACTCTATCTCTACTGTGCGCCACTGTACTCTACCTCTACTGTACTCCACTGTACTCTACCTCTACTATACTCCACTGTACTCTTTCTCTACTGTACTCCACTGTACTCTACCTCTACTGTACTCCACTCTACTCTACCTCTACTGTGCTCTACTGTACTCTATCTATACTGTGCTCCACTGTACTCTACCTCTACTGTACTCCACTGTACTCTACCTCTACTATACTCCACTGTACTCTTTCTCTACTGTACTCCACTGTACTCTACCTCTACTGTACTCCACTGTACTCTACCTCTACTGTACTCCACTGTACTCTACTCTACTGTACTCCACTGTACTCTACCTCTACTGTACTCTACCTCTACTGTGCTCCACTGTACTCTATCTCTACTGTACTCCACCTCTAATGTGCTCCACTGTACTCTACCTCTACTGTACTCCACTGTACTCTACCTCTACTGTACTCCACTCTACTCTACCTCTACTGTGCTCTACTGTACTCTATCTCTACTGTGCTCCACTGTACTCTACCTCTACTGTACTCCACTGTACTCTACCTCTACTATACTCCACTGTACTCTGTCTCTACTGTACTCCACTGTACTCTACCTCTACTATACTCCACTGTACTCAACCTCAACTGTACTCCACTGTACTCTACTCTACTGTACTCCACTGTACTCTACCTCTACTGTACTCTACCTCTACTGTACTCCACTGTACTCTATCTCTACTTTGCTCCACTGTACTCCACTGTACTCTACCTCTAGTATGCTCCACTGTACTCCACTGTACTCTACCTCTAGTATGCTCCACTGTACTCTACCTGTACTGTGCTCCACTCTACTCTACCTCTACTGTACTCCACTGTACTCTATCTCTACTTTGCTCCACTGTACTCTACTCTACTGTATTCCACTGTACTCTACCTCTACTGTACTCTACCTCTACTGTGCTCTACTGTACTCTATCTCTACTGTGCTCCACTGTACTCTACCTCTACTGTACTCCACTGTACTCTATCTCTACTGTGCTCTACTGTACTCTATCTCTACTCTGCTCTACTGTACTCTACCTCTACTGTACTCCACTGTACTCTACCTCTACTGTACTCCACTGTACTCTACCTCTACTGTGCTCCACTGTACTCTACCTCTAATGTGTTCCACTGTACTCTACCTCTACTGTGCTCCACTGTACTCTACCTCTACTGTACTCCACTGTACTCTACCTCTACTGTACTCTACCTCTACTGTGCTCTACTGTACTCTATCTCTACTGTGCTCCACTGTACTCTACCTCTACTGTACTCCACTGTACTCTACCTCTACTGTACTCCACTGTACTCTACCTCTACTGTACTCCACTCTACTCTACCTCTACTGTACTCCACTGTACTCTACCTCTACTGTACTCCACTGTACTCTACCTCTACTGTACTCCACTGTACTCTACCTCTACTGTACTCCACTGTACTCTACCTCTACTGTACTCCACTCTACTCTACCTCTACTGTGCTCTACTGTACTCTATCTCTACTGTGCTCCACTGTACTCTACCTCTACTGTACTCCACTGTACTCTACCTCTACTGTACTCCACTTTACTCTACCTCTACTGTGCTCTACTGTACTCTATCTCTACTGTGCTCCTCTGTACTCTACCTCTACTGTACTCCACTGTACTCTACCTCTACTATACTCCACTGTACTCTTTCTCTACTGTACTCCACTATACTCTACCTCTACTATACTCCACTGTACTCAACCTCAACTGTACTCCACTGTACTCTACTCTAGTGTACTCCACTGTACTCTACCTCTACTGTACTCTACCTCTACTGTACTCCACTGTACTCTATCTCTACTTTGCTCCACTGTACTCCACTGTACTCTACCTCTAGTATGCTCCACTGTACTCCACTGTACTCTACCTCTAGTATGCTCCACTGTACTCTAACTGTACTGTGCTCCACTGTACTCTACCTCTACTGTACTCCACTGTACTCTATCTCTACTTTGCTCCACTGTACTCTACTCTACTGTACTCCACTGTACTCTACCTCTACTGTACTCTACCTCTACTGTGCTCTACTGTACTCTATCTCTACTGTGCTCCACTGTACTCTACCTCTACTGTACTCCACTGTACTCTACCTCTACTGTACTCCACTGTACTCTATCTCTACTGTGCTCTACTGTACTCTATCTCTACTCTGCTCTACTGTACTCTACCTCTACTGTACTCCACTGTACTCTACCTCTACTGTACTCCACTGTACTCTACCTCTACTGTGCTCCACTGTACTCTACCTCTAATGTGTTCCACTGTACTCTACCTCTACTGTGCTCCACTGTACTCTACCTCTACTGTACTCCACTGTACTCTACCTCTACTGTGCTCCACTGTACTCTATCTCTACTGTACTCCACTGTACTCTACCTCTACTGTACTCCACCTCTAATGTGCTCCACTGTACTCTACCTCTACGGTACCCCACTGTACTCAACCTCTACTGTACTGTACTCCACACTACTCTACCGCTACTGTGCTCTACTGTACTCTATCTCTACTGTGCGCCACTGTACTCTACCTCTACTGTACTCCACTGTACTCTACCTCTACTATACTCCACTGTACTCTTTCTCTACTGTACTCCACTGTACTCTACCTCTACTGTACTCCACTCTACTCTACCTCTACTGTGCTCTACTGTACTCTATCTCTACTGTGCTCCACTGTACTCTACCTCTACTGTACTCCACTGTACTCTACCTCTACTATACTCCACTGTACTCTTTCTCTACTGTACTCCACTGTACTCTACCTCTACTGTACTCCACTGTACTCTATCTCTACTTTGCTCCACTGTACTCTACCTCTAATGTGCTCCACTGTACTCTACCTCTACTGTACTCCACTGTACTCTACCTCTACTATACTCCACTGTACTCTTTCTCTACTGTACTCCACTGTACTCTACCTCTACTATACTCCACTGTACTCAACCTCAACTGTACTCCACTGTACTCTACTCTACTGTACTCCACTGTACTCTACCTCTACTATACTCCACTGTACTCTTTCTCTACTGTACTCCACTGTACTCTACCTCTACTGTACTCCACTGTACTCTATCTCTACTTTGCTCCACTGTACTCTATCTCTACTGTGCTCCTCTGTACTCTACCTCTACTGTACTCCACTGTACTCTACCTCTACTATACTCCACTGTACTCTTTCTCTACTGTACTCCACTGTACTCTACCTCTACTATACTCCACTGTACTCAACCTCAACTGTACTCCACTGTACTCTACTCTACTGTACTCCACTGTACTCTACCTCTACTGTACTCTACCTCTACTGTACTCCACTGTACTCTATCTCTACTTTGCTCCACTGTACTCCACTGTACTCTACCTCTAGTATGCTCCACTGTACTCCACTGTACTCTACCTCTAGTATGCTCCACTGTACTCTACCTGTACTGTGCTCCACTGTACTCTACCTCTACTGTACTCCACTGTACTCTATCTCTACTTTGCTCCACTGTACTCTACTCTACTGTACTCCACTGTACTCTACCTCTACTGTACTCTACCTCTACTGTGCTCTACTGTACTCTATCTCTACTGTGCTCCACTGTACTCTACCTCTACTGTACTCCACTGTACTCTACCTCTACTGTACTCCACTGTACTCTATCTCTACTGTGCTCTACTGTACTCTATCTCTACTCTGCTCTACTGTACTCTACCTCTACTGTACTCCACTGTACTCTACCTCTACTGTACTCCACTGTACTCTACCTCTACTGTGCTCCACTGTACTCTACCTCTAATGTGTTCCACTGTACTCTACCTCTACTGTGCTCCACTGTACTCTACCTCTACTGTACTCCACTGTACTCTACCTCTACTGTGCTCCACTGTACTCTATCTCTACTGTACTCCACTGTACTCTACCTCTACTGTACTCCACCTCTAATGTGCTCCACTGTACTCTACCTCTACGGTACTCCACTGTACTCTACCTCTACTGTACTGTACTCCACTCTACTCTACCTCTACTGTGCTCTACTGTACTCTATCTCTACTGTGCGCCACTGTACTCTACCTCTACTGTACTCCACTGTACTCTACCTCTACTATACTCCACTGTACTCTTTCTCTACTGTACTCCACTGTACTCTACCTCTACTGTACTCCACTCTACTCTACCTCTACTGTGCTCTACTGTACTCTATCTCTACTGTGCTCCACTGTACTCTACCTCTACTGTACTCCACTGTACTCTACCTCTACTATACTCCACTGTACTCTTTCTCTACTGTACTCCACTGTACTCTACCTCTACTGTACTCCACTGTACTCTACCTCTACTGTACTCCACTGTACTCTACTCTACTGTACTCCACTGTACTCTACCTCTACTTTACTCTACCTCTACTGTGCTCCACTGTACTCTCTCTCTACTGTACTCCACTGTACTCTACCTCTACTGTACTCCACCTCTAATGTGCTCCACTGTACTCTACCTCTACTGTACTCCACTGTACTCTACCTCTACTGTACTCCACTGTACTCTACCTCTACTCTACTCCACTGTCCTCTTTCTCTACTGTACTCCACTGTACTCTACCTCTACTGTACTCCACTGTACTCAACCTCAACTGTACTCCACTGTACTCTACCTCTACTGTGCTCCACTGTACTCTACCTCTACTGTACTCCACTGTACTCTACCTCTACTGTGATCCACTGTACTCTACCTCTACTGTACTCCACTGTACTCTACCTCTACTGTACTCCACTCTACTCTACCTCTACTGTGCTCTACTGTACTCTATCTCTACTGTGCTCCACTGTACTCTACCTCTACTGTACTCCACTTTACTCTACCTCTACTATACTCCACTGTACTCTTTCTCTACTGTACTCCACTGTACTCTACCTCTACTGTACTCCACTGTACTATACCTCTACTGTACTCCACTGTATTCTACTCTACTGTACTCCACTGTACTCTACCTCTACTGTACTCTACCTCTACTGTGCTCCACTGTACTCTATCTCTACTGTACTCCACTCTACTCTACCTCTACTGTACTCCACTCTACTCTACCTCTACTGTACTCCACTGTACTCTACCTCTACTGTACTCCACTGTACTCTACCTCTACTGTACTCCACTGTACTCTACCTCTACTGTACTCCACTCTACTCTACCTCTACTGTGCTCTACTGTACTCTATCTCTACTGTGCTCCACTGTACTCTACCTCTACTGTACTCCACTGTACTCTACCTCTACTGTACTCCACTCTACTCTACCTCTACTGTGCTCTACTGTACTCTATCTCTACTGTGCTCTTCTGTACTCTACCTCTACTGTACTCCACTGTACTCTACCTCTACTATACTCCACTGTACTCTTTCTCTACTGTACTCCACTGTACTCTACCTCTACTATACTCCACTGTACTCAACCTCAACTGTACTCCACTGTACTCTACTCTACTGTACTCCACTGTACTCTACCTCTACTGTACTCTACCTCTACTGTACTCCACTGTACTCTATCTCTACTTTGCTCCACTGTACTCCACTGTACTCTACCTCTAGTATGCTCCACTGTACTCCACTGTACTCTACCTCTAGTATGCTCCACTGTACTCTACCTGTACTGTGCTCCACTGTACTCTACCTCTACTGTACTCCACTGTACTCTATCTCTACTTTGCTCCACTGTACTCTACTCTACTGTACTCCACTGTACTCTACCTCTACTGTACTCTACCTCTACTGTGCTCTACTGTACTCTATCTCTACTGTGCTCCACTGTACTCTACCTCTACTGAACTCCACTGTACTCTACCTCTACTGTACTCCACTGTACTCTATCTCTACTGTGCTCTACTGTACTCTATCTCTACTCTGCTCTACTGTACTCTACCTCTACTGTACTCCACTGTACTCTACCTCTACTGTACTCCACTGTACTCTACCTCTACTGTGCTCCACTGTACTCTACCTCTAATGTGTTCCACTGTACTCTACCTCTACTGTGCTCCACTGTACTCTACCTCTACTGTACTCCACTGTACTCTACCTCTACTGTGCTCCACTGTACTCTATCTCTACTGTACTCCACTGTACTCTACCTCTACTGTACTCCACCTCTAATGTGCTCCACTGTACTCTACCTCTACGGTACTCCACTGTACTCTACCTCTACTGTACTGTACTCCACTCTACTCTACCTCTACTGTGCTCTACTGTACTCTATCTCTACTGTGCGCCACTGTACTCTACCTCTACTGTACTCCACTGTACTCTACCTCTACTATACTCCACTGTACTCTTTCTCTACTGTACTCCACTGTACTCTACCTCTACTGTACTCCACTCTACTCTACCTCTACTGTGCTCTACTGTACTCTATCTATACTGTGCTCCACTGTACTCTACCTCTACTGTACTCCACTGTACTCTACCTCTACTATACTCCACTGTACTCTTTCTCTACTGTACTCCACTGTACTCTACCTCTACTGTACTCCACTGTACTCTACCTCTACTGTACTCCACTGTACTCTACTCTACTGTACTCCACTGTACTCTACCTCTACTGTACTCTACCTCTACTGTGCTCCACTGTACTCTATCTCTACTGTACTCCACTGTACTCTACCTCTACTGTACTCCACCTCTAATGTGCTCCACTGTACTCTACCTCTACTGTACTCCACTGTACTCTACCTCTACTGTACTCCATTCTACTCTACCTCTACTGTGCTCTACTGTACTCTATATCTACTGTGCTCCACTGTACTCTACCTCTACTGTACTCCACTGTACTCTACCTCTACTATACTCCACTGTACTCTTTCTCTACTGTACTCCACTGTACTCTACCTCTACTGTACTCCACTGTACTCAACCTCAACTGTACTCCACTGTACTCCACTGTACTCTACCTCCACTGTGCTCCATTGTACTCTACCTCTACTGTACTCCACTGTACTCTACCTCTACTGTGCTCCATTGTACTCCACCTCTACTGTGCTCCACTGTACTCCACTGTACTCTACCTCTACTGTGCTCCACTGTACTCTACCTCTACTGTACTCCACTGTACTCTACCTCTACTGTACTCCACTCTACTCTACCTCTACTGTGCTCTACTGTACTCTATCTCTACTGTGCTCCACTGTACTCCACTGTACTCTACCTCTACTGTGCTCTACTGTACTCTATCTCTACTGTACTCCACTGTACTCTACCTCTACTGTACTCCACTCTACTCTACCTCTACTGTGCTCTACTGTACTCTATCTCTACTGTGCTCCACTGTACTCTACCTCTACTGTACTCCACTGTACTCTATCACTACTTTGCTCCACTGTACTCTACTCTACTGTACTCCACTGTACTCTACCTCTACTGTACTCTACATCTACTGTGCTCTATTGTACTCTATCTCTACTGTGCTCCACTGTACTCTACCTCTACTGTACTCCACTGTACTCTACCTCTACTGTACTCCACTGTACTCTATCTCTACTGTGCTCTACTGTACTCTATCTCTACTCTGCTCTACTGTACTCTACCTCTACTCTACTCCACTGTACTCTACCTCTACTGTACTCCACTGTACTCTACCTCTACTGTGCTCCACTGTACTCTACCTCTAATGTGTTCCACTTTACTCTACCTCTACTGTACTCCACTGTACTCTACCTCTAGTATGCTCCACTGTACTCCACTTTACTCTACCTCTAGTATGCTCCACTGTACTCTACCTCTACTGTGCTCCACTGTACTCTACATCTACTGTGCTCCACTGTACTCTATCTCTACTGTACTCCACTGTACTCTACCTCTACTGTACTCCACCTCTAATGTGCTCCACTGTACTCTACCTCTACGGTACTCCACTGTACTCTACCTCTACTGTACTGTACTCCACTCTACTCTACCTCTACTGTGCTCTACTGTACTCTATCTCTACTGTGCGCCACTGTACTCTACCTCTACTGTACTCCACTGTACTCTACCTCTACTATACTCCACTGTACTCTTTCTCTACTGTACTCCACTGTACTCTACCTCTACTGTACTCCACTCTACTCTACCTCTACTGTGCTCTACTGTACTCTATCTCTACTGTGCTCCACTGTACTCTACCTCTACTGTACTCCACTGTACTCTACCTCTACTATACTCCACTGTACTCTTTCTCTACTGTACTCCACTGTACTCTACCTCTACTGTACTCCACTGTACTCTACCTCTACTGTACTCCACTGTACTCTACTCTACTGTACTCCACTGTACTCTACCTCTACTTTACTCTACCTCTACTGTGCTCCACTGTACTCTCTCTCTACTGTACTCCACTGTACTCTACCTCTACTGTACTCCACCTCTAATGTGCTCCACTGTACTCTACCTCTACTGTACTCCACTGTACTCTACCTCTACTGTACTCCACTGTACTCTACCTCTACTCTACTCCACTGTCCTCTTTCTCTACTGTACTCCACTGTACTCTACCTCTACTGTACTCCACTGTACTCAACCTCAACTGTACTCCACTGTACTCTACCTCTACTGTGCTCCACTGTACTCTACCTCTACTGTACTCCACTGTACTCTACCTCTACTGTGATCCACTGTACTCTACCTCTACTGTACTCCACTGTACTCTACCTCTACTGTACTCCACTCTACTCTACCTCTACTGTGCTCTACTGTACTCTATCTCTACTGTGCTCCACTGTACTCTACCTCTACTGTACTCCACTTTACTCTACCTCTACTATACTCCACTGTACTCTTTCTCTACTGTACTCCACTGTACTCTACCTCTACTGTACTCCACTGTACTATACCTCTACTGTACTCCACTGTATTCTACTCTACTGTACTCCACTGTACTCTACCTCTACTGTACTCTACCTCTACTGTGCTCCACTGTACTCTATCTCTACTGTACTCCACTCTACTCTACCTCTACTGTACTCCACTCTACTCTACCTCTACTGTACTCCACTGTACTCTACCTCTACTGTACTCCACTGTACTCTACCTCTACTGTACTCCACTGTACTCTACCTCTACTGTACTCCACTGTACTCTACCTCTACTGTACTCCACTCTACTCTACCTCTACTGTGCTCTACTGTACTCTATCTCTACTGTGCTCCACTGTACTCTACCTCTACTGTACTCCACTGTACTCTACCTCTACTGTACTCCACTCTACTCTACCTCTACTGTGCTCTACTGTACTCTATCTCTACTGTGCTCTTCTGTACTCTACCTCTACTGTACTCCACTGTACTCTACCTCTACTATACTCCACTGTACTCTTTCTCTACTGTACTCCACTGTACTCTACCTCTACTATACTCCACTGTACTCAACCTCAACTGTACTCCACTGTACTCTACTCTACTGTACTCCACTGTACTCTACCTCTACTGTACTCTACCTCTACTGTACTCCACTGTACTCTATCTCTACTTTGCTCCACTGTACTCCACTGTACTCTACCTCTAGTATGCTCCACTGTACTCCACTGTACTCTACCTCTAGTATGCTCCACTGTACTCTACCTGTACTGTGCTCCACTGTACTCTACCTCTACTGTACTCCACTGTACTCTATCTCTACTTTGCTCCACTGTACTCTACTCTACTGTACTCCACTGTACTCTACCTCTACTGTACTCTACCTCTACTGTGCTCTACTGTACTCTATCTCTACTGTGCTCCACTGTACTCTACCTCTACTGAACTCCACTGTACTCTACCTCTACTGTACTCCACTGTACTCTATCTCTACTGTGCTCTACTGTACTCTATCTCTACTCTGCTCTACTGTACTCTACCTCTACTGTACTCCACTGTACTCTACCTCTACTGTACTCCACTGTACTCTACCTCTACTGTGCTCCACTGTACTCTACCTCTAATGTGTTCCACTGTACTCTACCTCTACTGTGCTCCACTGTACTCTACCTCTACTGTACTCCACTGTACTCTACCTCTACTGTGCTCCACTGTACTCTATCTCTACTGTACTCCACTGTACTCTACCTCTACTGTACTCCACCTCTAATGTGCTCCACTGTACTCTACCTCTACGGTACTCCACTGTACTCTACCTCTACTGTACTGTACTCCACTCTACTCTACCTCTACTGTGCTCTACTGTACTCTATCTCTACTGTGCGCCACTGTACTCTACCTCTACTGTACTCCACTGTACTCTACCTCTACTATACTCCACTGTACTCTTTCTCTACTGTACTCCACTGTACTCTACCTCTACTGTACTCCACTCTACTCTACCTCTACTGTGCTCTACTGTACTCTATCTATACTGTGCTCCACTGTACTCTACCTCTACTGTACTCCACTGTACTCTACCTCTACTATACTCCACTGTACTCTTTCTCTACTGTACTCCACTGTACTCTACCTCTACTGTACTCCACTGTAATCTACCTCTACTGTACTCCACTGTACTCTACTCTACTGTACTCCACTGTACTCTACCTCTACTGTACTCTACCTCTACTGTGCTCCACTGTACTCTATCTCTACTGTACTCCACTGTACTCTACCTCTACTGTACTCCACCTCTAATGTGCTCCACTGTACTCTACCTCTACTGTACTCCACTGTACTCTACCTCTACTGTACTCCATTCTACTCTACCTCTACTGTGCTCTACTGTACTCTATATCTACTGTGCTCCACTGTACTCTACCTCTACTGTACTCCACTGTACTCTACCTCTACTATACTCCACTGTACTCTTTCTCTACTGTACTCCACTGTACTCTACCTCTACTGTACTCCACTGTACTCAACCTCAACTGTACTCCACTGTACTCCACTGTACTCTACCTCCACTGTGCTCCATTGTACTCTACCTCTACTGTACTCCACTGTACTCTACCTCTACTGTGCTCCATTGTACTCCACCTCTACTGTGCTCCACTGTACTCCACTGTACTCTACCTCTACTGTGCTCCACTGTACTCTACCTCTACTGTACTCCACTGTACTCTACCTCTACTGTACTCCACTCTACTCTACCTCTACTGTGCTCTACTGTACTCTATCTCTACTGTGCTCCACTGTACTCCACTGTACTCTACCTCTACTGTGCTCTACTGTACTCTATCTCTACTGTACTCCACTGTACTCTACCTCTACTGTACTCCACTCTACTCTACCTCTACTGTGCTCTACTGTACTCTATCTCTACTGTGCTCCACTGTACTCTACCTCTACTGTACTCCACTGTACTCTATCACTACTTTGCTCCACTGTACTCTACTCTACTGTACTCCACTGTACTCTACCTCTACTGTACTCTACATCTACTGTGCTCTATTGTACTCTATCTCTACTGTGCTCCACTGTACTCTACCTCTACTGTACTCCACTGTACTCTACCTCTACTGTACTCCACTGTACTCTATCTCTACTGTGCTCTACTGTACTCTATCTCTACTCTGCTCTACTGTACTCTACCTCTACTCTACTCCACTGTACTCTACCTCTACTGTACTCCACTGTACTCTACCTCTACTGTGCTCCACTGTACTCTACCTCTAATGTGTTCCACTTTACTCTACCTCTACTGTACTCCACTGTACTCTACCTCTAGTATGCTCCACTGTACTCCACTTTACTCTACCTCTAGTATGCTCCACTGTACTCTACCTCTACTGTGCTCCACTGTACTCTACATCTACTGTGCTCCACTGTACTCTATCTCTACTGTACTCCACTGTACTCTACCTCTACTGTACTCCACCTCTAATGTGCTCCACTGTACTCTACCTCTACGGTACTCCACTGTACTCTACCTCTACTGTACTCCACTCTACTCTACCTCTACTGTGCTCTACTGTACTCTATCTCTACTGTGCGCCACTGTACTCTACCTCTACTGTACTCCACTGTACTCTACCTCTACTATACTCCACTGTACTCTTTCTCTACTGTACTCCACTGTACTCTACCTCTACTGTACTCCACTCTACTCTACCTCTACTTTGCTCTACTGTACTCTATCTCAACTGTGCTCCACTGTACTCTACCTCTACTGTACTCAACTGTACTCTACCTCTACTATACTCCACTGTACTCTTTCTCTACTGTACTCCACTGTACTCTACCTCTACTGTACTCCACTGTACACTACCTCTACTGTACTCCACTGTACTCTACTCTACTGTACTCCACTGTACTCTACCTCTACTGTACTCTACCTCTACTGTGCTCCACTGTACTCTATCTCTACTGTACTCCACCTCTAATGTGCTCCACTGTACTCTACCTCTACTGTACTCCACTGTACTCTACCTCTACTGTACTCCACTCTACTCTACCTCTACTGTGCTCTACTGTACTCTATCTCTACTGTGCTCCACTGTACTCTACCTCTACTGTACTCCACTGTACTCTACCTCTACTATACTCCACTGTACTCTGTCTCTACTGTACTCCACTGTACTCTACCTCTACTATACTCCACTGTACTCAACCTCAACTGTACTCCACTGTACTCTACTCTACTGTACTCCACTGTACTCTACCTCTACTGTACTCTACCTCTACTGTACTCCACTGTACTCTATCTCTACTTTGCTCCACTGTACTCCACTGTACTCTACCTCTAGTATGCTCCACTGTACTCCACTGTACTCTACCTCTAGTATGCTCCACTGTACTCTACCTGTACTGTGCTCCACTCTACTCTACCTCTACTGTACTCCACTGTACTCTATCTCTACTTTGCTCCACTGTACTCTACTCTACTGTATTCCACTGTACTCTACCTCTACTGTACTCTACCTCTACTGTGCTCTACTGTACTCTATCTCTACTGTGCTCCACTGTACTCTACCTCTACTGTACTCCACTGTACTCTATCTCTACTGTGCTCTACTGTACTCTATCTCTACTCTGCTCTACTGTACTCTACCTCTACTGTACTCCACTGTACTCTACCTCTACTGTACTCCACTGTACTCTACCTCTACTGTGCTCCACTGTACTCTACCTCTAATGTGTTCCACTGTACTCTACCTCTACTGTGCTCCACTGTACTCTACCTCTACTGTACTCCACTGTACTCTACCTCTACTGTACTCTACCTCTACTGTGCTCTACTGTACTCTATCTCTACTGTGCTCCACTGTACTCTACCTCTACTGTACTCCACTGTACTCTACCTCTACTGTACTCCACTGTACTCTACCTCTACTGTACTCCACTCTACTCTACCTCTACTGTACTCCACTGTACTCTACCTCTACTGTACTCCACTGTACTCTACCTCTACTGTACTCCACTGTACTCTACCTCTACTGTACTCCACTGTACTCTACCTCTACTGTACTCCACTCTACTCTACCTCTACTGTGCTCTACTGTACTCTATCTCTACTGTACTCCACTGTACTCTACCTCTACTATACTCCACTGTACTCTTTCTCTACTGTACTCCACTATACTCTACCTCTACTATACTCCACTGTACTCAACCTCAACTGTACTCCACTGTACTCTACTCTAGTGTACTCCACTGTACTCTACCTCTACTGTACTCTACCTCTACTGTACTCCACTGTACTCTATCTCTACTTTGCTCCACTGTACTCCACTGTACTCTACCTCTAGTATGCTCCACTGTACTCCACTGTACTCTACCTCTAGTATGCTCCACTGTACTCTAACTGTACTGTGCTCCACTGTACTCTACCTCTACTGTACTCCACTGTACTCTATCTCTACTTTGCTCCACTGTACTCTACTCTACTGTACTCCACTGTACTCTACCTCTACTGTACTCTACCTCTACTGTGCTCTACTGTACTCTATCTCTACTGTGCTCCACTGTACTCTACCTCTACTGTACTCCACTGTACTCTACCTCTACTGTACTCCACTGTACTCTATCTCTACTGTGCTCTACTGTACTCTATCTCTACTCTGCTCTACTGTACTCTACCTCTACTGTACTCCACTGTACTCTACCTCTACTGTACTCCACTGTACTCTACCTCTACTGTGCTCCACTGTACTCTACCTCTAATGTGTTCCACTGTACTCTACCTCTACTGTGCTCCACTGTACTCTACCTCTACTGTACTCCACTGTACTCTACCTCTACTGTGCTCCACTGTACTCTATCTCTACTGTACTCCACTGTACTCTACCTCTACTGTACTCCACCTCTAATGTGCTCCACTGTACTCTACCTCTACGGTACCCCACTGTACTCTACCTCTACTGTACTGTACTCCACTCTACTCTACCTCTACTGTGCTCTACTGTACTCTATCTCTACTGTGCGCCACTGTACTCTACCTCTACTGTACTCCACTGTACTCTACCTCTACTATACTCCACTGTACTCTTTCTCTACTGTACTCCACTGTACTCTACCTCTACTGTACTCCACTCTACTCTACCTCTACTGTGCTCTACTGTACTCTATCTCTACTGTGCTCCACTGTACTCTACCTCTACTGTACTCCACTGTACTCTACCTCTACTATACTCCACTGTACTCTTTCTCTACTGTACTCCACTGTACTCTACCTCTACTGTACTCCACTGTACTCTATCTCTACTTTGCTCCACTGTACTCTACCTCTAATGTGCTCCACTGTACTCTACCTCTACTGTACTCCACTGTACTCTACCTCTACTATACTCCACTGTACTCTTTCTCTACTGTACTCCACTGTACTCTACCTCTACTATACTCCACTGTACTCAACCTCAACTGTACTCCACTGTACTCTACTCTACTGTACTCCACTGTACTCTACCTCTACTATACTCCACTGTACTCTTTCTCTACTGTACTCCACTGTACTCTACCTCTACTGTACTCCACTGTACTCTATCTCTACTTTGCTCCACTGTACTCTATCTCTACTGTGCTCCTCTGTACTCTACCTCTACTGTACTCCACTGTACTCTACCTCTACTATACTCCACTGTACTCTTTCTCTACTGTACTCCACTGTACTCTACCTCTACTATACTCCACTGTACTCAACCTCAACTGTACTCCACTGTACTCTACTCTACTGTACTCCACTGTACTCTACCTCTACTGTACTCTACCTCTACTGTACTCCACTGTACTCTATCTCTACTTTGCTCCACTGTACTCCACTGTACTCTACCTCTAGTATGCTCCACTGTACTCCACTGTACTCTACCTCTAGTATGCTCCACTGTACTCTACCTGTACTGTGCTCCACTGTACTCTACCTCTACTGTACTCCACTGTACTCTATCTCTACTTTGCTCCACTGTACTCTACTCTACTGTACTCCACTGTACTCTACCTCTACTGTACTCTACCTCTACTGTGCTCTACTGTACTCTATCTCTACTGTGCTCCACTGTACTCTACCTCTACTGTACTCCACTGTACTCTACCTCTACTGTACTCCACTGTACTCTATCTCTACTGTGCTCTACTGTACTCTATCTCTACTCTGCTCTACTGTACTCTACCTCTACTGTACTCCACTGTACTCTACCTCTACTGTACTCCACTGTACTCTACCTCTACTGTGCTCCACTGTACTCTACCTCTAATGTGTTCCACTGTACTCTACCTCTACTGTGCTCCACTGTACTCTACCTCTACTGTACTCCACTGTACTCTACCTCTACTGTGCTCCACTGTACTCTATCTCTACTGTACTCCACTGTACTCTACCTCTACTGTACTCCACCTCTAATGTGCTCCACTGTACTCTACCTCTACGGTACTCCACTGTACTCTACCTCTACTGTACTGTACTCCACTCTACTCTACCTCTACTGTGCTCTACTGTACTCTATCTCTACTGTGCGCCACTGTACTCTACCTCTACTGTACTCCACTGTACTCTACCTCTACTATACTCCACTGTACTCTTTCTCTACTGTACTCCACTGTACTCTACCTCTACTGTACTCCACTCTACTCTACCTCTACTGTGCTCTACTGTACTCTATCTCTACTGTGCTCCACTGTACTCTACCTCTACTGTACTCCACTGTACTCTACCTCTACTATACTCCACTGTACTCTTTCTCTACTGTACTCCACTGTACTCTACCTCTACTGTACTCCACTGTACTCTACCTCTACTGTACTCCACTGTACTCTACTCTACTGTACTCCACTGTACTCTACCTCTACTTTACTCTACCTCTACTGTGCTCCACTGTACTCTCTCTCTACTGTACTCCACTGTACTCTACCTCTACTGTACTCCACCTCTAATGTGCTCCACTGTACTCTACCTCTACTGTACTCCACTGTACTCTACCTCTACTGTACTCCACTGTACTCTACCTCTACTCTACTCCACTGTCCTCTTTCTCTACTGTACTCCACTGTACTCTACCTCTACTGTACTCCACTGTACTCAACCTCAACTGTACTCCACTGTACTCTACCTCTACTGTGCTCCACTGTACTCTACCTCTACTGTACTCCACTGTACTCTACCTCTACTGTGATCCACTGTACTCTACCTCTACTGTACTCCACTGTACTCTACCTCTACTGTACTCCACTCTACTCTACCTCTACTGTGCTCTACTGTACTCTATCTCTACTGTGCTCCACTGTACTCTACCTCTACTGTACTCCACTTTACTCTACCTCTACTATACTCCACTGTACTCTTTCTCTACTGTACTCCACTGTACTCTACCTCTACTGTACTCCACTGTACTATACCTCTACTGTACTCCACTGTATTCTACTCTACTGTACTCCACTGTACTCTACCTCTACTGTACTCTACCTCTACTGTGCTCCACTGTACTCTATCTCTACTGTACTCCACTCTACTCTACCTCTACTGTACTCCACTCTACTCTACCTCTACTGTACTCCACTGTACTCTACCTCTACTGTACTCCACTGTACTCTACCTCTACTGTACTCCACTGTACTCTACCTCTACTGTACTCCACTGTACTCTACCTCTACTGTACTCCACTCTACTCTACCTCTACTGTGCTCTACTGTACTCTATCTCTACTGTGCTCCACTGTACTCTACCTCTACTGTACTCCACTGTACTCTACCTCTACTGTACTCCACTCTACTCTACCTCTACTGTGCTCTACTGTACTCTATCTCTACTGTGCTCTTCTGTACTCTACCTCTACTGTACTCCACTGTACTCTACCTCTACTATACTCCACTGTACTCTTTCTCTACTGTACTCCACTGTACTCTACCTCTACTATACTCCACTGTACTCAACCTCAACTGTACTCCACTGTACTCTACTCTACTGTACTCCACTGTACTCTACCTCTACTGTACTCTACCTCTACTGTACTCCACTGTACTCTATCTCTACTTTGCTCCACTGTACTCCACTGTACTCTACCTCTAGTATGCTCCACTGTACTCCACTGTACTCTACCTCTAGTATGCTCCACTGTACTCTACCTGTACTGTGCTCCACTGTACTCTACCTCTACTGTACTCCACTGTACTCTATCTCTACTTTGCTCCACTGTACTCTACTCTACTGTACTCCACTGTACTCTACCTCTACTGTACTCTACCTCTACTGTGCTCTACTGTACTCTATCTCTACTGTGCTCCACTGTACTCTACCTCTACTGTACTCCACTGTACTCTACCTCTACTGTACTCCACTGTACTCTATCTCTACTGTGCTCTACTGTACTCTATCTCTACTCTGCTCTACTGTACTCTACCTCTACTGTACTCCACTGTACTCTACCTCTACTGTACTCCACTGTACTCTACCTCTACTGTGCTCCACTGTACTCTACCTCTAATGTGTTCCACTGTACTCTACCTCTACTGTGCTCCACTGTACTCTACCTCTACTGTACTCCACTGTACTCTACCTCTACTGTGCTCCACTGTACTCTATCTCTACTGTACTCCACTGTACTCTACCTCTACTGTACTCCACCTCTAATGTGCTCCACTGTACTCTACCTCTACGGTACTCCACTGTACTCTACCTCTACTGTACTGTACTCCACTCTACTCTACCTCTACTGTGCTCTACTGTACTCTATCTCTACTGTGCGCCACTGTACTCTACCTCTACTGTACTCCACTGTACTCTACCTCTACTATACTCCACTGTACTCTTTCTCTACTGTACTCCACTGTACTCTACCTCTACTGTACTCCACTCTACTCTACCTCTACTGTGCTCTACTGTACTCTATCTATACTGTGCTCCACTGTACTCTACCTCTACTGTACTCCACTGTACTCTACCTCTACTATACTCCACTGTACTCTTTCTCTACTGTACTCCACTGTACTCTACCTCTACTGTACTCCACTGTACTCTACCTCTACTGTACTCCACTGTACTCTACTCTACTGTACTCCACTGTACTCTACCTCTACTGTACTCTACCTCTACTGTGCTCCACTGTACTCTATCTCTACTGTACTCCACTGTACTCTACCTCTACTGTACTCCACCTCTAATGTGCTCCACTGTACTCTACCTCTACTGTACTCCATTCTACTCTACCTCTACTGTGCTCTACTGTACTCTATATCTACTGTGCTCCACTCTACTCTACCTCTACTGTACTCCACTGTACTCTACCTCTACTATACTCCACTGTACTCTTTCTCTACTGTACTCCACTGTACTCTACCTCTACTGTACTCCACTGTACTCAACCTCAACTGTACTCCACTGTACTCCACTGTACTCTACCTCCACTGTGCTCCATTGTACTCTACCTCTACTGTACTCCACTGTACTCTACCTCTACTGTGCTCCATTGTACTCCACCTCTACTGTGCTCCACTGTACTCCACTGTACTCTACCTCTACTGTGCTCCACTGTACTCTACCTCTACTGTACTCCACTGTACTCTACCTCTACTCTACTCCACTCTACTCTACCTCTACTGTGCTCTACTGTACTCTATCTCTACTGTGCTCCACTGTACTCCACTGTACTCTACCTCTACTGTGCTCTACTGTACTCTATCTCTACTGTACTCCACTGTACTCTACCTCTACTGTACTCCACTCTACTCTACCTCTACTGTGCTCTACTGTACTCTATCTCTACTGTGCTCCACTGTACTCTACCTCTACTGTACTCCACTGTACTCTATCACTACTTTGCTCCACTGTACTCTACTCTACTGTACTCCACTGTACTCTACCTCTACTGTACTCTACATCTACTGTGCTCTATTGTACTCTATCTCTACTGTGCTCCACTGTACTCTACCTCTACTGTACTCCACTGTACTCTACCTCTACTGTACTCCACTGTACTCTATCTCTACTGTGCTCTACTGTACTCTACCTCTACTCTACTCCACTGTACTCTACCTCTACTGTACTCCACTGTACTCTACCTCTACTGTGCTCCACTGTACTCTACCTCTAATGTGTTCCACTTTACTCTACCTCTACTGTACTCCACTGTACTCTACCTCTAGTATGCTCCACTGTACTCCACTTTACTCTACCTCTAGTATGCTCCACTGTACTCTACCTCTACTGTGCTCCACTGTACTCTACATCTACTGTGCTCCACTGTACTCTATCTCTACTGTACTCCACTGTACTCTACCTCTACTGTACTCCACCTCTAATGTGCTCCACTGTACTCTACCTCTACGGTACTCCACTGTACTCTACCTCTACTGTACTCCACTCTACTCTACCTCTACTGTGCTCTACTGTACTCTATCTCTACTGTGCGCCACTGTACTCTACCTCTACTGTACTCCACTGTACTCTACCTCTACTATACTCCACTGTACTCTTTCTCTACTGTACTCCACTGTACTCTACCTCTACTGTACTCCACTCTACTCTACCTCTACTTTGCTCTACTGTACTCTATCTCAACTGTGCTCCACTGTACTCTACCTCTACTGTACTCAACTGTACTCTACCTCTACTATACTCCACTGTACTCTTTCTCTACTGTACTCCACTGTACTCTACCTCTACTGTACTCCACTGTACACTACCTCTACTGTACTCCACTGTACTCTACTCTACTGTACTCCACTGTACTCTACCTCTACTGTACTCTACCTCTACTGTGCTCCACTGTACTCTATCTCTACTGTACTCCACCTCTAATGTGCTCCACTGTACTCTACCTCTACTGTACTCCACTGTACTCTACCTCTACTGTACTCCACTCTACTCTACCTCTACTGTGCTCTACTGTACTCTATCTCTACTGTGCTCCACTGTACTCTACCTCTACTGTACTCCACTGTACTCTACCTCTACTATACTCCACTGTACTCTGTCTCTACTGTACTCCACTGTACTCTACCTCTACTATACTCCACTGTACTCAACCTCAACTGTACTCCACTGTACTCTACTCTACTGTACTCCACTGTACTCTACCTCTACTGTACTCTACCTCTACTGTACTCCACTGTACTCTATCTCTACTTTGCTCCACTGTACTCCACTGTACTCTACCTCTAGTATGCTCCACTGTACTCCACTGTACTCTACCTCTAGTATGCTCCACTGTACTCTACCTGTACTGTGCTCCACTGTACTCTACCTCTACTGTACTCCACTGTACTCTATCTCTACTTTGCTCCACTGTACTCTACTCTACTGTACTCCACTGTACTCTACCTCTACTGTACTCTACCTCTACTGTGCTCTACTGTACTCTATCTCTACTGTGCTCCACTGTACTCTACCTCTACTGTACTCCACTGTACTCTATCTCTACTGTGCTCTACTGTACTCTATCTCTACTCTGCTCTACTGTACTCTACCTCTACTGTACTCCACTGTACTCTACCTCTACTGTACTCCACTGTACTCTACCTCTACTGTGCTCCACTGTACTCTACCTCTAATGTGTTCCACTGTACTCTACCTCTACTGTGCTCCACTGTACTCTACCTCTACTGTACTCCACTGTACTCTACCTCTACTGTACTCTACCTCTACTGTGCTCTACTGTACTCTATCTCTACTGTGCTCCACTGTACTCTACCTCTACTGTACTCCACTGTACTCTACCTCTACTGTACTCCACTGTACTCTACCTCTACTGTACTCCACTCTACTCTACCTCTACTGTACTCCACTGTACTCTACCTCTACTGTACTCCACTGTACTCTACCTCTACTGTACTCCACTGTACTCTACCTCTACTGTACTCCACTGTACTCTACCTCTACTGTACTCCACTCTACTCTACCTCTACTGTGCTCTACTGTACTCTATCTCTACTGTGCTCCACTGTACTCTACCTCTACTGTACTCCACTGTACTCTACCTCTACTGTACTCCACTTTACTCTACCTCTACTGTGCTCTACTGTACTCTATCTCTACTGTGCTCCTCTGTACTCTACCTCTACTGTACTCCACTGTACTCTACCTCTACTATACTCCACTGTACTCTTTCTCTACTGTACTCCACTGTACTCTACCTCTACTATACTCCACTGTACTCAACCTCAACTGTACTCCACTGTACTCTACTCTAGTGTACTCCACTGTACTCTACCTCTACTGTACTGCCCTACAAAGCAAAAAGGCAGTAACTACGCAGAGTGCAGAACAGAGAAAAATGACTTTAAAGTTATCCTGTCATCCAGCCTAAGTAGTTGTAGGTAGATTATTGGACATGTGGCTGTTTTGTGACTTTATATTAGCTTATTCTTTGTACATATCAATCCTCATATTTAATTTGATATTTTACCCCTATTTTGCAGTTACTGTATTCTTGCTTTGTATTACTTACCAAAAACGTGGCACCAAATCAAGGAAAAAGGCAGTAACTACAGATTCTCCAAAGACTATTTTGCCACAACTTGGGCTCTGGGTGTGTTAGATACACTGTATTTGAAATAATTGGAACCATTTGGACAACATTTTTTTTCAACATTTTTGTGTTGCGAAACTAGTTTTGCGGAGCGGGTGTGTTACGGATACGTGGTGTAAATTTTTAGTAATCAAAAATCAGGTCTAATTAATTGAAATCATGACACTTTTATTATAAACTATTATTAAACTTATACAATATTTAAAAAATATTCTATGAATATTACAAATAAAATATATTAAAATTCTAATATATTATTAATTAGCCTACATTTCTTTTAATCATATGAAATGAAACAAACATTTTTTGTCAAACAACATGCTGCAAAATGAGCTTTACTGTTAAAATTAAAACATTGAATAAAAAATTAGTTTTAATCTTAATTTATTTGTATTAGTGTTAGTATTATTATTATATTGAGACGTTTCTAATTTGTACTGTACAACAGTAATAGGCTAGGCCTATATTTCTGTCAAGTTAAACCGAACTTTTATTTTGACGGGTTGTCGTAAAGACCTTTGTTTCTGTGTTTATGACATGACGATAGTTTTTCTCAAATGAAGCGGTTAAATGCTCACAAAGTGACTTTAAGAGCGGATCTAGAGTCTGGAGAGAAGTTCATGCAGTCGTGTCCTCATATGCAAAAAACAGCTCGAGCGTCACACGTGCCTCTGTGTGTTAAATGAAACTGCGCGTCGACTGCACCATTTATTCACAGAACATGTAGGATTTGTATTTAAATTGTACTATTATTGCGGTTTAATATTCACACAGTAGTCTATCACGATTTAATTTCAAGTGTACTGAACTGCTATATAGCGAAAATCATAGTAACCGCTAAACTACATGGAGCTCTTGCACCTTTTTTTTTCTTTCTGGAATATTTTTTTCATTCTTTCAGGGGAGGGGGGGGGGGGGGGGGGGGGGTAGTTTGGTAGGGGAACAATTTGGGGAAGTTAGAAGGGTGAAATCGCAAATGTTAAAATCGTCCCATGAGGATGCCCGAAAATCAGCTCTGTGTTCACCATGGCAACAGTAACTACACTGCGCAGAAACACGGTTATTTTTTGTTAGGTAAAACATAACAAGAACACAGTAATGGATGTTACTGTACTCTTGCTTTGTTTCACTAGGGCATTTTGCAGTTACTGTACAAACGACTACCATTTTTCTCCAAAACGACACACATTTGAGATAAGATGTTTTGTCACATAACAAAGGATGCCTTGAATGTCATGAAAATGATAATAACTCATTTTTGACCAAAAATGCAGTTACTGCCTTTTTGCTTTGTAGGGCAGTGTACTCTACCTCTACTGTACTCCACTGTACTCTATCTCTACTTTGCTCCACTGTACTCCACTGTACTCTACCTCTAGTATGCTCCACTGTACTCCACTGTACTCTACCTCTAGTATGCTCCACTGTACTCTAACTGTACTGTGCTCCACTGTACTCTACCTCTACTGTACTCCACTGTACTCTATCTCTACTTTGCTCCACTGTACTCTACTCTACTGTACTCCACTGTACTCTACCTCTACTGTACTCTACCTCTACTGTGCTCTACTGTACTCTATCTCTACTGTGCTCCACTGTACTCTACCTCTACTGTACTCCACTGTACTCTACCTCTACTGTACTCCACTGTACTCTATCTCTACTGTGCTCTACTGTACTCTATCTCTACTCTGCTCTACTGTACTCTACCTCTACTGTACTCCACTGTACTCTACCTCTACTGTACTCCACTGTACTCTACCTCTACTGTGCTCCACTGTACTCTACCTCTAATGTGTTCCACTGTACTCTACCTCTACTGTGCTCCACTGTACTCTACCTCTACTGTACTCCACTGTACTCTACCTCTACTGTGCTCCACTGTACTCTATCTCTACTGTACTCCACTGTACTCTACCTCTACTGTACTCCACCTCTAATGTGCTCCACTGTACTCTACCTCTACGGTACCCCACTGTACTCTACCTCTACTGTACTGTACTCCACTCTACTCTACCTCTACTGTGCTCTACTGTACTCTATCTCTACTGTGCGCCACTGTACTCTACCTCTACTGTACTCCACTGTACTCTACCTCTACTATACTCCACTGTACTCTTTCTCTACTGTACTCCACTGTACTCTACCTCTACTGTACTCCACTCTACTCTACCTCTACTGTGCTCTACTGTACTCTATCTCTACTGTGCTCCACTGTACTCTACCTCTACTGTACTCCACTGTACTCTACCTCTACTATACTCCACTGTACTCTTTCTCTACTGTACTCCACTGTACTCTACCTCTACTGTACTCCACTGTACTCTACCTCTACTGTACTCCACTGTACTCTACTCTACTGTACTCCACTGTACTCTACCTCTACTGTACTCTACCTCTACTGTGCTCCACTGTACTCTATCTCTACTGTACTCCACTGTACTCTACCTCTACTGTACTCCACCTCTAATGTGCTCCACTGTACTCTACCTCTACTGTACTCCACTGTACTCTACCTCTACTGTACTCCACTCTACTCTACCTCTACTGTGCTCTACTGTACTCTATCTCTACTGTGCTCCACTGTACTCTACCTCTACTGTACTCCACTGTACTCTACCTCTACTATACTCCACTGTACTCTTTCTCTACTGTACTCCACTGTACTCTACCTCTACTGTACTCCACTGTACTCAACCTCAACTGTACTCCACTGTACTCTACCTCTACTGTGCTCCATTGTACTCTACCTCTACTGTACTCCACTGTACTCTACCTCTACTGTGCTCCATTGTACTCCACCTCTACTGTGCTCCACTGTACTCCACTGTACTCTACCTCTACTGTGCTCCACTGTACTCTACCTCTACTGTACTCCACTGTACTCAACCTCTACTGTACTCCACTCTACTCTACCTCTACTGTGCTCTACTGTACTCTATCTCTACTGTACTCCACTGTACTCTACCTCTACTTTACTCCACTCTACTCTACCTCTACTGTGCTCTACTGTACTCTATCTCTACTGTGCTCCACTGTACTCTACCTCTACTGTACTCCACTGTACTCTATCACTACTTTGCTCCACTGTACTCTACTCTACTGTACTCCACTGTACTCTACCTCTACTGTACTCTACATCTACTGTGCTCTACTGTACTCTATCTCTACTGTGCTCCACTGTACTCTACCTCTACTGTACTCCACTGTACTCTACCTCTACTGTACTCCACTGTACTCTATCTCTACTCTGCTCTACTGTACTCTATCTCTACTCTGCTCTACTGTACTCTACCTCTACTCTACTCCACTGTACTCTACCTCTACTGTACTCCACTGTACTCTACCTCTACTGTGCTCCACTGTACTCTACCTCTAATGTGTTCCACTGTACTCTACCTCTACTGTACTCCACTGTACTCTACCTCTAGTATGCTCCACTGTACTCCACTTTACTCTACCTCTAGTATGCTCCACTGTACTCTACCTCTACTGTGCTCCACTGTACTCTACATCTACTGTGCTCCACTGTACTCTATCTCTACTGTACTCCACTGTACTCTACCTCTACTGTACTCCACCTCTAATGTGCTCCACTGTACTCTACCTCTACGGTACTCCACTGTACTCTACCTCTACTGTACTCCACTCTACTCTACCTCTACTGTGCTCTACTGTACTCTACCTCTACTGTGCGCCACTGTACTCTACCTCTACTGTACTCCACTGTACTCTACCTCTACTATACTCCACTGTACTCTTTCTCTACTGTACTCCACTGTACTCTACCTCTACTGTACTCCACTCTACTCTACCTCTACTTTGCTCTACTGTACTCTATCTCAACTGTGCTCCACTGTACTCTACCTCTACTGTACTCAACTGTACTCTACCTCTACTATACTCCACTGTACTCTTTCTCTACTGTACTCCACTGTACTCTACCTCTACTGTACTCCACTGTACTCTACCTCTACTGTACTCCACTGTACTCTACTCTACTGTACTCCACTGTACTCTACCTCTACTGTGCTCCACTGTACTCTATCTCTACTGTACTCCACCTCTAATGTGCTCCACTGTACTCTACCTCTACTGTACTCCACTGTACTCTACCTCTACTGTACTCCACTCTACTCTACCTCTACTGTGCTCTACTGTACTCTATCTCTACTGTGCTCCACTGTACTCTACCTCTACTGTACTCCACTGTACTCTACCTCTACTATACTCCACTGTACTCTTTCTCTACTGTACACCACTGTACTCTACCTCTACTATACTCCACTGTACTCAACCTCAACTGTACTCCACTGTACTCTACTCTACTGTACTCCACTGTACTCTACCTCTACTGTACTCCACTCTACTCTACCTCTACTGTGCTCTACTGTACTCTATCTCTACTGTGCTCCACTGTACTCTACTCTACTGTACTCCACTCTACTCTACCTCTACTGTACTCCACTCTACTCTACCTCTACTGTGCTCTACTGTACTCTATCTCTACTGTGCTCCACTGTACTCTACCTCTACTGTACTCCACTGTACTCTACTTCTACTATACTCCACTGTACTCTTTCTCTACTGTACTCCACTGTACTCTACCTCTACTATACTCCACTGTACTCAACCTCAACTGTACTCCACTGTACTCTACTCTACTGTACTCCACTGTACTCTATCTCTACTGTACTGTACCTCTACTGTACTCCACTGTACTCTATCTCTACTTTGCTCCACTGTACTCCACTGTACTCTACCTCTAGTATGCTCCACTGTACTCCACTGTACTCTACCTCTAGTATGCTCCACTGTACTCTCTCTCTACTGTGCTCCACTGTACTCTATCTCTACTGTGCTCCACTGTACTCTCTCTCTACTGTGCTCCACTGTACTCTATCTCTACTGTGCTCCACTGTACTCTACCTCTACTGTACTCCACTGTACTCTACCTCTACTGTGCTACACTGTACTCTATCTCTACTGTACTCCACTGTACTCTACCTCTACTGTACTCCACCTCTAATGTGCTCCACTGTACTCTACCTCTACTGTACTCCACTGTACTCTACCTCTACTGTACTCCACTCTACTCTACCTCTACTGTGCTCCACTGTACTCTATCTCTATTGAACTCCACTGTACTCTACCTCTACTGTACTCTACTGTTCTCTACCTCTACTGTACTCTACTGTACTCCACATCTGCTCTGCTCCACTGTAATCCACTATACTCTACCTCTACTGTGTTCCACTGTACTCTACCTTTACTTTGCTCCACTGTACTCTACCTCTACTGTACTCCACCTCTAATGTGCTCCACTGTACTCTACCTCTACTGTACTCCACTGTACTCTACCTCTACTGTACTCCACTCTACTCTACCTCTACTGTGCTCTACTGTACTCTATCTCTACTGTGCTCCACTGTACTCTACCTCTACTGTACTCCACTGTACTCTACCTCTACTATACTCCACTGTACTCTTTCTCTACTGTACTCCACTGTACTCTACCTCTACTGTACTCCACTGTACTCTACCTCTACTGTACTCCACTGTACTCTACTCTTCTGTACTCCACTGTACTCTACCTCTACTGTACTCTACCTCTACTGTGCTCCACTGTACTCTACCTCTACTGTACTCCACTGTACTCTATCTCTACTGTGCTCTACTGTACTCTATCTCTACTCTGCTCTACTGTACTCTACCTCTACTGTACTCCACTGTACTCTACCTCTACTGTACTCCACTGTACTCTACCTCTACTGTGCTCCACTGTACTCTACCTCTAATGTGTTCCACTGTACTCTACCTCTACTGTGCTCCACTGTACTTTACCTCTACTGTACTCCACTGTACTCTACCTTTACTGTTTTCCACTGTACTCTATCTCTACTGTACTCCACTGTACTCTACCTCTACTGTACTCCACCTCTAATGTGCTCCACTGTACTCTACCTCTACGGTACTCCACTGTACTCTACCTCTACTGTACTCCACTCTACTCTACCTCTACTGTGCTCTACTGTACTCTATCTCTACTCTGCGCCACTGTACTCTACCTCTACTGTACTCCACTGTACTCTACCTCTACTATACTCCACTGTACTCTTTCTCTACTGTACTCCACTGTACTCTACCTCTACTGTACTCCACTCTACTCTACCTCTACTGTGCTCTACTGTACTCTATCTCTACTGTGCTCCACTGTACTCTACCTCTACTGTACTCCACTGTACTCTACCTCTACTATACTCCACTGTACTCTTTCTCTACTGTACTCCACTGTACTCTACCTCTACTGTACTCCACTGTACTCTACCTCTACTGTACTCCAATGTACTCTACTCTACTCTACTCCACTGTACTCTACCTCTACTGTACTCTACCTCTACTGTGCTCCACTGTACTCTATCTCTACTGTACTCCACTGTACTCTACCTCTACTGTACTCCACCTCTAATGTGCTCCACTGTACTCTATCTCTACTGTGCTCCACTGTACTCTACCTCTACTGTACTCCACTGTACTCTACCTCTACTATACTCCACTGTACTCTTTCTCTACTGTACTCCACTGTACTCTACCTCTACTGTACTCCACTGTACTCTACCTCTACTGTACTCCACTGTACTCTACTCTACTGTACTCCACTGTACTCTACCTCTACTGTACTCTACCTCTACTGTGCTCCACTGTACTCTATCTCTACTGTACTCCACCTCTAATGTGCTCCACTGTACTCTACCTCTACTGTACTCCACTGTACTCTACCTCTACTGTACTCCACTCTACTCTACCTCTACTGTGCTCTACTGTACTCTATCTCTACTGTGCTCCATGTACTCTACCTCTACTGTACTCCACTGTACTCTACCTCTACTATACTCCACTGTACTCAACCTCAACTGTACTCCAATGTACTCTACTCTACTGTACTCGACTGTACTCTACCTCTACTGTACTCTACCTCTACTGTTCTCCACTGTACTCTATCTCTACTTTGCTCCACTGTACTCCACTGTACTCTACCTCTAGTATGCTCCACTTTACTCCACTGTACTCTACCTCTAGTATGCTCCACCCTACTCTACCTGTACTGTGCTCCACTGTACTCTACCTCTACTGTACTCCACTGTACTCTATCTCTACTTTGCTCCACTGTACTCTACTCTACTGTACTCCGCTGTACTCTACCTCTACTGTACTCTACCTCTACTGTGGTCTACTGTACTCTATCTCTACTGTGCTCCACTGTACTCTACCTCTACTGTACTCCACTGTACTCTACCTCTACTGTGCTCCACTGTACTCTACCTCTACTGTACTCCACTGTACTCTACCTCTACTGTACTACACTGTACTCTATCTCTACTGTACTCCACTGTGCTCTACCTCTACTGTACTCCACCTCTAATGTGCTCCACTGTACTCTACCTCTACTGTACTCCACTGTACTCTACCTCTACTGTAATCCACTCTACTCTACCTCTACTGTGCTCTACTGTACTCTATCTCTACTGTGCTCCACTGTACTCTATCTCTATTGAACTCCACTGTACTCTACCTCTACTGTACTCTACTGTTCTCTACCTCTACTGTACTCTACTGTACTCCACATCTGCTCTGCTCCACTGTAATCCACTATACTCTACCTCTACTGTGCTCCACTGTACTCTACCTTTACTTTGCTCCACTGTACTCTACCTCTACTGTACTCCACTGTGCTCTACCTCTACTGCACTCTACTGTACTCCACCTCTACTGTGCTCCACTGTACTCCACTGTACTCTACCTCTACTGTGCTCCACTGTACTCTACCTCTACTGTACTCCACTGTACTCTACCTCTACTGTGCTCCACTGTACTCTACCTCTAATGTGCTCCACTGTACTCTACCTCTACTGTGCTCCACTGGACTCTACCACTACTTTACTCCACTGTACTCTATCTCTACTGTATTCCACTGTACTCTACCTCTACTGTACTCCACTGTACTCTACCTCTACTGTACTCCACTCTACTCTACCTCTACTGTGCTCTACTGTACTCTATCTCTACTGTGCTCCACTGTACTCTACCTCTACTGTACTCCACTGTACTCTACCTCTACTATACTCCACTGTACTCTTTCTTTACTGTACTCCACTGTACTCTACCTCTACTGTACTCCACTGTATTCTACCTCTACTGTACTCCACTGTACTCTACTCTACTGTACTCCACTGTACTCTACCTCTACTGTACTCTACCTCTACTGTGCTCCACTGTACTCTATCTCTACTGTACTCCACTCTACTCTACCTCTACTGTACTCCACTCTACTCTACCTCTACTGTACTCCACTGTACTCTACCTCTACTGTACTCCACTGTACTCTACCTCTACTGTACTCCACTGTACTCTACCTCTACTGTACTCCACTGTACTCTACCTCTACTGTACTCCACTCTACTCTACCTCTACTGTGCTCTACTGTACTCTTTCTCTACTGTGCTCCACTGTACTCTACCTCTACTGTACTCCACTGTACTCTACCTCTACTGTACTCCACTCTACTCTACCTCTACTGTGCTCTACTGTACTCTATCTCTACTGTGCTCCACTGTACTCTACCTCTACTCTACTCCACTGTACTCTACTTCTACTATACTCCACTGTACTCTTTCTCTACTGTACTCCACTGTACTCTACCTCTACTATACTCCACTGTACTCAACCTCAACTGTACTCCACTGTACTCTACTCTACTGTACTCCACTGTACTCTACCTCTACTGTACTGTACCTCTACTGTACTCCACTGTACTCTATCTCTACTTTGCTCCACTGTACTCCACTGTACTCTACCTCTAGTATGCTCCACTGTACTCCACTGTACTCTACCTCTAGTATTCTCCACTGTACTCTCTCTCTACTGTGCTCCACTGTACTCTATCTCTACTGTGCTCCACTGTACTCTCTCTCTACTGTGCTCCACTGTACTCTATCTCTACTGTGCTCCACTGTACTCTACCTCTACTGTACTCCACTGTACTCTACCTCTACTGTGCTACACTGTACTCTATCTCTACTGTACTCCACTGTACTCTACCTCTACTGTACTCCACCTCTAATGTGCTCCACTGTACTCTACCTCTACTGTACTCCACTGTACTCTACCTCTACTGTACTCCACTCTACTCTACCTCTACTGTGCTCCACTGTACTCTATCTCTATTGAACTCCACTGTACTCTACCTCTACTGTACTCTACTGTTCTCTACCTCTACTGTACTCTACTGTACTCCACATCTGCTCTGCTCCACTGTAATCCACTATACTCTACCTCTACTGTGTTCCACTGTACTCTACCTTTACTTTGCTCCACTGTACTCTACCTCTACTGTACTCCACCTCTAATGTGCTCCACTGTACTCTACCTCTACTGTACTCCACTGTACTCTACCTCTACTGTACTCCACTCTACTCTACCTCTACTGTGCTCTACTGTACTCTATCTCTACTGTGCTCCACTGTACTCTACCTCTACTGTACTCCACTGTACTCTACCTCTACTATACTCCACTGTACTCTTTCTCTACTGTACTCCACTGTACTCTACCTCTACTGTACTCCACTGTACTCTACCTCTACTGTACTCCACTGTACTCTACTCTTCTGTACTCCACTGTACTCTACCTCTACTGTACTCTACCTCTACTGTGCTCCACTGTACTCTATCTCTACTGTACTCCACTCTACTCTACCTCTACTGTACTCCACTCTACTCTACCTCTAGTGTACTCCACTGTACTCTACCTCTACTGTACTCCACTGTACTCTACCTCTACTGTACTCCACTGTACTCTACCTCTACTGTACTCCACTGTACTCTACCTCTACTGTACTCCACTCTACTCTACCTCTACTGTGCTCTACTGTACTCTATCTCTACTGTGCTCCCCTGTACTCTACCTCTACTGTACTCCACTGTACTCTACCTCTACTGTACTCCACTCTACTCTACCTCTACTGTGCTCTACTGTACTCTATCTCTACTGTGCTCCACTGTACTCTACCTCTACTGTACTCCACTGTACTCTACCTCTACTATACTCCACTGTACTCTTTCTCTACTGTACTCCACTGTACTCTACCTCTACTATACTCCACTGTACTCAACCTCAACTGTACTCCACTGTACTCTACTCTACTGTACTCCACTGTACTCTACCTCTACTGTACTCTACCTCTACTGTACTCCACTGTACTCTATCTCTACTTTGCTCCACTGTACTCCACTGTACTCTACCTCTAGTATGCTCCACTGTACTCCACTTTACTCTACCTCTAGTATGCTCCACTGTACTCTACCTGTACTGTGCTCCACTGTACTCTACCTCTACTGTACTCCACTGTACTCTATCTCTACTTTGCTCCACTGTACTCTACTCTACTGTACTCCACTGTACTCTACCTCTACTGTACTCTACCTCTACTGTGCTCTACTGTACTCTATCTCTACTGTGCTCCACTGTACTCTACCTCTACTGTACTCCACTGTACTCTACCTCTACTGTACTCCACTGTACTCTACCTCTACTGTACTCCACTGTACTCTATCTCTACTGTGCTCTACTGTACTCTATCTCTACTCTGCTCTACTGTACTCTACCTCTACTGTACTCCACTGTACTCTACCTCTACTGTACTCCACTGTACTCTACCTCTACTGTACTCCACTGTACTCTACTCTACTCTACTCCACTGTACTCTACCTCTACTGTACTCTACCTCTACTGTGCTCCACTGTACTCTATCTCTACTGTACTCCACCTCTAATGTGCTCCACTGTACTCTACCTCTACTGTACTCCACTGTACTCTACCTCTACTGTACTCCACTCTACTCTACCTCTACTGTGCTCTACTGTACTCTATCTCTACTGTGCTCCATGTACTCTACCTCTACTGTACTCCACTGTACTCTGCCTCTACTATACTCCACTGTACTCTTTCTCTACTGTACTCCACTGTACTCTACCTCTACTATACTCCACTGTACTCAACCTCAACTGTACTCCACTGTACTCTACTCTACTGTACTCCACTGTACTCTACCTCTACTGTACTCTACCTCTACTGTTCTCCACTGTACTCTATCTCTACTTTGCTCCACTGTACTCCACTGTACTCTACATCTAGTATGCTCCACTGTACTCCCCTGTACTCTACCTCTAGTATGCTCCACCCTACTCTACCTGTACTGTGCTCCACTGTACTCTACCTCTACTGTACTCCACTGTACTCTACCTCTACTGTACTCTACCTCTACTGTGCTCTACTGTACTCTATCTCTACTGTGCTCCACTGTACTCTACCTCTACTGTACTCCACTGTACTCTACCTCTACTGTGCTCCACTGTACTCTATCTCTACTGTACTCCACCTCTAATGTGCTCCACTGTACTCTACCTCTACTGTACTCCACTGTACTCTACCTCTACTGTGCTCTACTGTACTCTATCTCTACTGTGCTCCAATGTACTCTACCTCTACTGTACTCCACTGTACTCTACCTCTACTGTACTCCACTGTACTCTATCTCTACTGTGCTCTACTGTACTCTATCTCTACTCTGCTCTACTGTACTCTACCTCTACTGTACTCCACTTTACTCTACCTCTACTGTACTCCACTGTACTCTACCTCTACTGTACTCCACTGTACTCTATCTCTACTTTGCTCCACTGTACTCCACTGTACTCTACCTCTAGTATGCTCCACTGTACTCCACTGTACTCTACCTCTAGTATGCTCCACTGTACTCTACCTGTACTGTGCTCCACTGTACTCTACCTCTACTGTACTCCACTGTACTCTATCTCTACTTTGCTCCACTGTACTCTACTCTACTGTACTCCACTGTACTCTACCTCTACTGTACTCTACCTCTAATGTGCTCTACTGTACTCTATCTCTACTGTGCTACACTGTACTCTACCTCTACTGTACTCCACTGTACTCTACCTCTACTGTACTCCACTGTACTCTATCTCTACTGTGCTCTACTGTACTCTATCTCTACTCTGCTCTACTGTACTCTACCTCTACTGTACTCCACTGTACTCTACCTCTACTGTACTCCACTGTACTCTACCTCTACTGTGCTCCACTGTACTTTACCTCTACTGTACTCCACTGTACTCTACCTTTACTGTGCTCCACTGTACTCTATCTCTACTGTACTCCACTGTACTCTACCTCTACTGTACTCCACCTCTAATGTGCTCCACTGTACTCTACCTCTACGGTACTCCACTGTACTCTACCTCTACTGTACTCCACTCTACTCTACCTCTACTGTGCTCTACTGTACTCTATCTCTACTCTGCGCCACTGTACTCTACCTCTAGTGTACTCCACTGTACTCTACCTCTACTATACTCCACTGTACTCTTTCTCTACTGTACTCCACTGTACTCTACCTCTACTGTACTCCACTCTACTCTACCTCTACTGTCCTCTACTGTACTCTATCTCTACTGTGCTCCACTGTACTCTACCTCTACTGTACTCCACTGTACTCTACCTCTACTATACTCCACTGTACTCTTTCTCTACTGTACTCCATTGTACTCTACCTCTACTGTACTCCGTTGTACTCTACCTCTACTGTACTCCACTGTACTCTACCTCTACTGTACTCTACCTCTACTGTGCTCCACTGTACTCTATCTCTACTGTACTCCACCTCTAATGTGCTCCACTGTACTCTACTTCTACTGTACTCCACTGTACTCTACCTCTACTGTACTCCACTCTACTCTACCTCTACTGTGCTCTACTGTACTCTATCTCTACTGTGCTCCATGTACTCTACCTCTACTGTACTCCACTGTACTCTACCTCTACTATACTCCACTGTACTCTTTCTCTACTGTACTCCACTGTACTCTACCTCTACTATACTCCACTGTACTCAACCTCAACTGTACTCCAATGTACTCTACTCTACTGTACTCCACTGTACTCTACCTCTACTGTACTCCACCTCTAATGTGCTCCACTGTACTCTATCTCTACTGTGCTCCACTGTACTCTACCTCTACTGTACTCCACTGTACTCTACCTCTACTATACTCCACTGTACTCTTTCTCTACTGTACTCCATTGTACTCTACCTCTACTGTACTCCACTGTACTCTACCTCTACTGTACTCCACTGTACTCTACCTCTACTGTACTCTACCTCTACTGTGCTCCACTGTACTCTATCTCTACTGTACTCCACCTCTAATGTGCTCCACTGTACTCTACTTCTACTGTACTCCACTGTACTCTACCTCTACTGTACTCCACTCTACTCTACCTCTACTGTGCTCTACTGTACTCTATCTCTACTGTGCTCCATGTACTCTACCTCTACTGTACTCCACTGTACTCTACCTCTACTATACTCCACTGTACTCTTTCTCTACTGTACTCCACTGTACTCTACCTCTACTATACTCCACTGTACTCAACCTCAACTGTACTCCAATGTACTCTACTCTACTGTACTCCACTGTACTCTACCTCTACTGTACTCTACCTCTACTGTTCTCCACTGTACTCTATCTCTACTTTGCTCCACTGTACTCCACTGTACTCTACCTCTAGTATGCTCCACTTTACTCCACTGTACTCTACCTCTAGTATGCTCCACCCTACTCTACCTGTACTGTGCTCCACTGTACTCTACCTCTACTGTACTCCACTGTACTCTATCTCTACTTTGCTCCACTGTACTCTACTCTACTGTACTCCGCTGTACTCTACCTCTACTGTACTCTACCTCTACTGTGCTCTACTGTACTCTATCTCTACTGTGCTCCACTGTACTCTACCTCTACTGTACTCCACTGTACTCTACCTCTACTGTGCTCCACTGTACTCTATCTCTACTGTACTCCACCTCTAATGTGCTCCACTGTACTCTACCTCTACTGTACTCCACTGTACTCTACCTCTACTGTGCTCTACTGTACTCTATCTCTACTGTGCTCCAATGTACTCTACCTCTACTGTACTCCACTGTACTCTACCTCTACTGTACTCCACTGTACTCTATCTCTACTGTGCTCTACTGTACTCTATCTCTACTCTGCTCTACTGTACTCTACCTCTACTGTACTCCACTTTACTCTACCTCTACTGTACTCCACTGTACTCTACCTCTACTGTACTCCAATCTACTCTACCTCTACTGTGCTCTACTGTACTCTATCTCTACTGTGCTCCACTGTACTCTACCTCTACTGTACTCCACTGTACTCTACCTCTACTATACTCCACTGTACTCTTTCTCTACTGTACTCCACTGTACTCTACCTCTACTGTACTCCACTGTACTCTACCTCTAGTGTACTCCACTGTACTCTACTCTACTGTACTCCACTGTACTCTACCTCTACTGTACTCTACCTCTACTGTGCTCCACTGTACTCTATCTCTACTGTACTCCACCTCTAATGTGCTCCACTGTACTCTACCTCTACTGTACTCCACTGTACTCTACCTCTACTGTACTCCACTCTACTCTACCTCTACTGTGCTCTACTGTACTCTATCTCTACTGTGCTCCACTGTACTCTACCTCTACTGTACTCCACTGTACTCTACCTCTACTATACTCCACTGTACTCAACCTCAACTGTACTCCACTGTACTCTACCTCTACTGTACTCTACCTCTACTGTACTCCACTGTACTCTATCTCTACTTTGCTCCACTGTACTCCACTGTACTCTACCTCTAGTATGCTCCACTGTACTCCACTGTACTCTACCTCTAGTATGCTCCACTGTACTCTACCTGTACTGTGCTCCACTGTACTCTACCTCTACTGTACTCCACTGTACTCTATCTCTACTTTGCTCCACTGTACTCTACTCTACTGTACTCCGCTGTACTCTACCTCTACTGTACTCTACCTCTACTGTGCTCTACTGTACTCTATCTCTACTGTGCTCCACTGTACTCTACCTCTACTGTACTCCACTGTACTCTACCTCTACTGTGCTCCACTGTACTCTACCTAAACTGTACTCCACTGTACTCTACCTCTACTGTACTACACTGTACTCTATCTCTACTGTACTCCACTGTGCTCTACCTCTACTGTACTCCACCTCTAATGTGCTCCACTGTACTCTACCTCTACTGTACTCCACTGTACTCTACCTCTACTGTACTCCACTCTACTCTACCTCTACTGTGCTCTACTGTACTCTATCTCTACTGTGCTCCACTGTACTCTATCTCTATTGAACTCCACTGTACTCTACCTCTACTGTACTCTACTGTTCTCTACCTCTACTGTACTCTACTGTACTCCACATCTGCTCTGCTCCACTGTAATCCACTATACTCTACCTCTACTGTGCTCCACTGTACTCTACCTTTACTTTGCTCCACTGTACTCTACCTCTACTGTACTCCACTGTGCTCTACCTCTACTGCACTCTACTGTACTCCACCTCTACTGTGCTCCACTGTACTCCACTGTACTCTACCTCTACTGTGCTCCACTGTACTCTACCTCTACTGTACTCCACTGTACTCTACCTCTACTGTGCTCCACTGTACTCTACCTCTAATGTGCTCCACTGTACTCTACCTCTACTGTGCTCCACTGTACTCTACCTCAACTTTACTCCACTGTACTCTATCTCTACTGTATTCCACTGTACTCTACCTCTACTGTACTCCACTGTACTCTACCTCTACTGTACTCCACTCTACTCTACCTCTACTGTGCTCTACTGTACTCTATCTCTACTGTGCTCCACTGTACTCTACCTCTACTGTACTCCACTGTACTCTACCTCTACTATACTCCACTGTACTCTTTCTTTACTGTACTCCACTGTACTCTACCTCTACTGTACTCCACTGTACTCTACCTCTACTGTAATCCACTGTACTCTACTCTACTGTACTCCACTGTACTCTACCTCTACTGTACTCTACCTCTACTGTGCTCCACTGTACTCTATCTCTACTGTACTCCACTCTACTCTACCTCTACTGTACTCCACTCTACTCTACCTCTACTGTACTCCACTGTACTCTACCTCTACTGTACTCCACTGTACTCTACCTCTACTGTACTCCACTGTACTCTACCTCTACTGTACTCCACTGTACTCTACCTCTACTGTACTCCACTCTACTCTACCTCTACTGTGCTCTACTGTACTCTATCTCTACTGTGCTCCACTGTACTCTACCTCTACTGTACTCCACTGTACTCTACCTCTACTGTACTCCACTCTACTCTACCTCTACTGTGCTCTACTGTACTCTATCTCTACTGTGCTCCACTGTACTCTACCTCTACTGTACTCCACTGTACTCTACTTCTACTATACTCCACTGTACTCTTTCTCTACTGTACTCCACTGTACTCTACCTCTACTATACTCCACTGTACTCAACCTCAACTGTACTCCACTGTACTCTACTCTACTGTACTCCTCTGTACTCTACCTCTACTGTACTCTACCTCTACTGTACTCCACTGTACTCTATCTCTACTTTGCTCCACTGTACTCCACTGTACTCTACCTCTAGTATGCTCCACTGTACTCCACTGTACTCTACCTCTAGTATGCTCCACTGTACTCTCTCTCTACTGTGCTCCACTGTACTCTATCTCTACTGTGCTCCACTGTACTCTCTCTCTACTGTGCTCCTCTGTACTCTATCTCTACTGTGCTCCACTGTACTCTACCTCTACTGTACTCCACTGTACTCTACCTCTACTGTGCTACACTGTACTCTATCTCTACTGTACTCCACTGTACTCTACCTCTACTGTACTCCACCTCTAATGTGCTCCACTGTACTCTACCTCTACTGTACTCCACTGTACTCTACCTCTACTGTACTCCACTCTACTCTACCTCTACTGTGCTCCACTGTACTCTATCTCTATTGAACTCCACTGTACTCTACCTCTACTGTACTCTACTGTTCTCTACCTCTACTGTACTCTACTGTACTCCACATCTGCTCTGCTCCACTGTAATCCACTATACTCTACCTCTACTGTGTTCCACTGTACTCTACCTTTACTTTGCTCCACTGTACTCTACCTCTACTGTACTCCACCTCTAATGTGCTCCACTGTACTCTACCTCTACTGTACTCCACTGTACTCTACCTCTACTGTACTCCACTCTACTCTACCTCTACTGTGCTCTACTGTACTCTATCTCTACTGTGCTCCACTGTACTCTACCTCTACTGTACTCCACTGTACTCTACCTCTACTATACTCCACTGTACTCTTTCTCTACTGTACTCCACTGTACTCTACCTCTACTGTACTCCACTGTACTCTACCTCTACTGTACTCCACTGTACTCTACTCTACGGTACTCCACTGTACTCTACCTCTACTGTACTCCACTGTACTCTACCTCTACTATACTCCACTGTACTCTTTCTCTACTGTACTCCACTGTACTCTACCTCTACTATACTCCACTGTACTCAACCTCAACTGTACTCCACTGTACTCTACTCTACTGTACTCCACTGTACTCTACCTCTACTGTACTCTACCTCTACTGTACTCCACTGTACTCTATCTCTACTTTGCTCCACTGTACTCCACTGTACTCTACCTCTAGTATGCTCCACTGTACTCCACTTTACTCTACCTCTAGTATGCTCCACTGTACTCTACCTGTACTGTGCTCCACTGTACTCTACCTCTACTGTACTCCACTGTACTCTATCTCTACTTTGCTCCACTGTACTCTACTCTACTGTACTCCACTGTACTCTACCTCTACTGTACTCTACCTCTACTGTGCTCTACTGTACTCTATCTCTACTGTGCTCCACTGTACTCTACCTCTACTGTACTCCACTGTACTCTACCTCTACTGTACTCCACTGTACTCTACCTCTACTGTACTCCACTGTACTCTATCTCTACTGTGCTCTACTGTACTCTATCTCTACTCTGCTCTACTGTACTCTACCTCTACTGTACTCCACTGTACTCTACCTCTACTGTACTCCACTGTACTCTACCTCTACTGTACTCCACTGTACTCTACTCTACTCTACTCCACTGTACTCTACCTCTACTGTACTCTACCTCTACTGTGCTCCACTGTACTCTATCTCTACTGTACTCCACCTCTAATGTGCTCCACTGTACTCTACCTCTACTGTACTCCACTGTACTCTACCTCTACTGTACTCCACTCTACTCTACCTCTACTGTGCTCTACTGTACTCTATCTCTACTGTGCTCCATGTACTCTACCTCTACTGTACTCCACTGTACTCTGCCTCTACTATACTCCACTGTACTCTTTCTCTACTGTACTCCACTGTACTCTACCTCTACTATACTCCACTGTACTCAACCTCAACTGTACTCCACTGTACTCTACTCTACTGTACTCCACTGTACTCTACCTCTACTGTACTCTACCTCTACTGTTCTCCACTGTACTCTATCTCTACTTTGCTCCACTGTACTCCACTGTACTCTACATCTAGTATGCTCCACTGTACTCCACTGTACTCTACCTCTAGTATGCTCCACCCTACTCTACCTGTACTGTGCTCCACTGTACTCTACCTCTACTGTACTCCACTGTACTCTACCTCTACTGTACTCTACCTCTACTGTGCTCTACTGTACTCTATCTCTACTGTGCTCCACTGTACTCTACCTCTACTGTACTCCACTGTACTCTACCTCTACTGTGCTCCACTGTACTCTATCTCTACTGTACTCCACCTCTAATGTGCTCCACTGTACTCTACCTCTACTGTACTCCACTGTACTCTACCTCTACTGTGCTCTACTGTACTCTATCTCTACTGTGCTCCAATGTACTCTACCTCTACTGTACTCCACTGTACTCTACCTCTACTGTACTCCACTGTACTCTATCTCTACTGTGCTCTACTGTACTCTATCTCTACTCTGCTCTACTGTACTCTACCTCTACTGTACTCCACTTTACTCTACCTCTACTGTACTCCACTGTACTCTACCTCTACTGTACTCCACTGTACTCTATCTCTACTTTGCTCCACTGTACTCCACTGTACTCTACCTCTAGTATGCTCCACTGTACTCCACTGTACTCTACCTCTAGTATGCTCCACTGTACTCTACCTGTACTGTGCTCCACTGTACTCTACCTCTACTGTACTCCACTGTACTCTATCTCTACTTTGCTCCACTGTACTCTACTCTACTGTACTCCACTGTACTCTACCTCTACTGTACTCTACCTCTAATGTGCTCTACTGTACTCTATCTCTACTGTGCTACACTGTACTCTACCTCTACTGTACTCCACTGTACTCTACCTCTACTGTACTCCACTGTACTCTATCTCTACTGTGCTCTACTGTACTCTATCTCTACTCTGCTCTACTGTACTCTACCTCTACTGTACTCCACTGTACTCTACCTCTACTGTACTCCACTGTACTCTACCTCTACTGTGCTCCACTGTACTCTACCTCTAATGTGTTCCACTGTACTCTACCTCTACTGTGCTCCACTGTACTTTACCTCTACTGTACTCCACTGTACTCTACCTTTACTGTGCTCCACTGTACTCTATCTCTACTGTACTCCACTGTACTCTACCTCTACTGTACTCCACCTCTAATGTGCTCCACTGTACTCTACCTCTACGGTACTCCACTGTACTCTACCTCTACTGTACTCCACTCTACTCTACCTCTACTGTGCTCTACTGTACTCTATCTCTACTCTGCGCCACTGTACTCTACCTCTAGTGTACTCCACTGTACTCTACCTCTACTATACTCCACTCTACTCTACCTCTACTGTGCTCTACTGTACTCTATCTCTACTGTGCTCCACTGTACTCTACCTCTACTGTACTCCACTGTACTCTACCTCTACTATACTCCACTGTACTCTTTCTCTACTGTACTCCACTGTACTCTACCTCTACTGTACTCCACTGTACTCTATCTCTACTTTGCTCCACTGTACTCCACTGTACTCTACCTCTAGTATGCTCCACTGTACTCCACTGTACTCTACCTCTAGTATGCTCCACTGTACTCTACCTGTACTGTGCTCCACTGTACTCTACCTCTACTGTACTCCACTGTACTCTATCTCTACTTTGCTCCACTGTACTCTACTCTACTGTACTCCACTGTACTCTACCTCTACTGTACTCTACCTCTAATGTGCTCTACTGTACTCTATCTCTACTGTGCTACACTGTACTCTACCTCTACTGTACTCCACTGTACTCTACCTCTACTGTACTCCACTGTACTCTATCTCTACTGTGCTCTACTGTACTCTATCTCTACTCTGCTCTACTGTACTCTACCTCTACTGTACTCCACTGTACTCTACCTCTACTGTACTCCACTGTACTCTACCTCTACTGTGCTCCACTGTACTCTACCTCTAATGTGTTCCACTGTACTCTACCTCTACTGTGCTCCACTGTACTTTACCTCTACTGTACTCCACTGTACTCTACCTTTACTGTGCTCCACTGTACTCTATCTCTACTGTACTCCACTGTACTCTACCTCTACTGTACTCCACCTCTAATGTGCTCCACTGTACTCTACCTCTACGGTACTCCACTGTACTCTACCTCTACTGTACTCCACTCTACTCTACCTCTACTGTGCTCTACTGTACTCTATCTCTACTCTGCGCCACTGTACTCTACCTCTAGTGTACTCCACTGTACTCTACCTCTACTATACTCCACTCTACTCTACCTCTACTGTGCTCTACTGTACTCTATCTCTACTGTGCTCCACTGTACTCTACCTCTACTGTACTCCACTGTACTCTACCTCTACTATACTCCACTGTACTCTTTCTCTACTGTACTCCACTGTACTCTACCTCTACTGTACTCCACTGTACTCTACCTCTACTGTACTCCAATGTACTCTACTCTACTCTACTCCACTGTACTCTACCTCTACTGTACTCTACCTCTACTGTGCTCCACTGTACTCTATCTCTACTGTACTCCACTGTACTCTACCTCTACTGTACTCCACCTCTAATGTGCTCCACTGTACTCTATCTCTACTGTGCTCCACTGTACTCTACCTCTACTGTACTCCACTGTACTCTACCTCTACTATACTCCACTGTACTCTTTCTCTACTGTACTCCATTGTACTCTACCTCTACTGTACTCCACTGTACTCTACCTCTACTGTACTCCACTGTACTCTACTCTACTGTACTCCACTGTACTCTACCTCTACTGTACTCTACCTCTACTGTGCTCCACTGTACTCTATCTCTACTGTACTCCACCTCTAATGTGCTCCACTGTACTCTACTTCTACTGTACTCCACTGTACTCTACCTCTACTGTACTCCACTCTACTCTACCTCTACTGTACTCTATCTCTACTGTGCTCCATGTACTCTACCTCTACTGTACTCCACTGTACTCTATCTCTACTATACTCCACTGTACTCTTTCTCTACTGTACTCCACTGTACTCTACCTCTACTATACTCCACTGTACTCAACCTCAACTGTACTCCAATGTACTCTACTCTACTGTACTCCACTGTACTCTACCTCTACTGTACTCTACCTCTACTGTTCTCCACTGTACTCTATCTCTAATTTGCTCCAATGTACTCCACTGTACTCTACCTCTAGTATGCTCCACTTTACTCCACTGTACTCTACCTCTAGTATGCTCCACCCTACTCTACCTGTACTGTGCTCCACTGTACTCTACCTCTACTGTACTCCACTGTACTCTATCTCTACTTTGCTCCACTGTACTCTACTCTACTGTACTCCGCTGTACTCTACCTCTACTGTACTCTACCTCTACTGTGCTCTACTGTACTCTATCTCTACTGTGCTCCACTGTACTCTACCTCTACTGTACTCCACTGTACTCTACCTCTACTGTGCTCCACTGTACTCTATCTCTACTGTACTCCACCTCTAATGTGCTCCACTGTACTCTACCTCTACTGTACTCCACTGTACTCTACCTCTACTGTGCTCTACTGTACTCTATCTCTACTGTGCTCCAATGTACTCTACCTCTACTGTACTCCACTGTACTCTACCTCTACTGTACTCCACTGTACTCTATCTCTACTGTGCTCTACTGTACTCTATCTCTACTCTGCTCTACTGTACTCTACCTCTACTGTACTCCACTTTACTCTACCTCTACTGTACTCCACTGTACTCTACCTCTACTGTACTCCAATCTACTCTACCTCTACTGTGCTCTACTGTACTCTATCTCTACTGTGCTCCACTGTACTCTACCTCTACTGTACTCCACTGTACTCTACCTCTACTATACTCCACTGTACTCTTTCTCTACTGTACTCCACTGTACTCTACCTCTACTGTACTCCACTGTACTCTACCTCTAGTGTACTCCACTGTACTCTACTCTACTGTACTCCACTGTACTCTACCTCTACTGTACTCTACCTCTACTGTGCTCCACTGTACTCTATCTCTACTGTACTCCACCTCTAATGTGCTCCACTGTACTCTACCTCTACTGTACTCCACTGTACTCTACCTCTACTGTACTCCACTCTACTCTACCTCTACTGTGCTCTACTGTACTCTATCTCTACTGTGCTCCACTGTACTCTACCTCTACTGTACTCCACTGTACTCTACCTCTACTATACTCCACTGTACTCAACCTCAACTGTACTCCACTGTACTCTACTCTACTGTACTCCACTGTACTCTACCTCTACTGTACTCTACCTCTACTGTACTCCACTGTACTCTATCTCTACTTTGCTCCACTGTACTCCACTGTACTCTACTTCTAGTATGCTCCACTGTACTCCACTGTACTCTACCTCTAGTATGCTCCACTGTACTCTACCTGTACTGTGCTCCACTGTACTCTACCTCTACTGTACTCCACTGTACTCTATCTCTACTTTGCTCCACTGTACTCTACTCTACTGTACTCCGCTGTACTCTACCTCTACTGTACTCTACCTCTACTGTGCTCTACTGTACTCTATCTCTACTGTGCTCCACTGTACTCTACCTCTACTGTACTCCACTGTACTCTACCTCTACTGTGCTCCACTGTACTCTACCTCTACTGTACTCCACTGTACTCTACCTCTACTGTACTACACTGTACTCTATCTCTACTGTACTCCACTGTGCTCTACCTCTACTGTACTCCACCTCTAATGTGCTCCACTGTACTCTACCTCTACTGTACTCCACTGTACTCTACCTCTACTGTACTCCACTCTACTCTACCTCTACTGTGCTCTACTGTACTCTATCTCTACTGTGCTCCACTGTACTCTATCTCTATTGAACTCCACTGTACTCTACCTCTACTGTACTCTACTGTTCTCTACCTCTACTGTACTCTACTGTACTCCACATCTGCTCTGCTCCACTGTAATCCACTATACTCTACCTCTACTGTGCTCCACTGTACTCTACCTTTACTTTGCTCCACTGTACTCTACCTCTACTGTACTCCACTGTGCTCTACCTCTACTGCACTCTACTGTACTCCACCTCTACTGTGCTCCACTGTACTCCACTGTACTCTACCTCTACTGTGCTCCACTGTACTCTACCTCTACTGTACTCCACTGTACTCTACCTCTACTGTGCTCCACTGTACTCTACCTCTAATGTGCTCCACTGTACTCTACCTCTACTGTGCTCCACTGTACTCTACCTCAACTTTACTCCACTGTACTCTATCTCTACTGTATTCCACTGTACTCTACCTCTACTGTACTCCACTGTACTCTACCTCTACTGTACTCCACTCTACTCTACCTCTACTGTGCTCTACTGTACTCTATCTCTACTGTGCTCCACTGTACTCTACCTCTACTGTACTCCACTGTACTCTACCTCTACTATACTCCACTGTACTCTTTCTTTACTGTACTCCACTGTACTCTACCTCTACTGTACTCCACTGTACTCTACCTCTACTGTAATCCACTGTACTCTACTCTACTGTACTCCACTGTACTCTACCTCTACTGTACTCTACCTCTACTGTGCTCCACTGTACTCTATCTCTACTGTACTCCACTCTACTCTACCTCTACTGTACTCCACTCTACTCTACCTCTACTGTACTCCACTGTACTCTACCTCTACTGTACTCCACTGTACTCTACCTCTACTGTACTCCACTGTACTCTACCTCTACTGTACTCCACTGTACTCTACCTCTACTGTACTCCACTCTACTCTACCTCTACTGTGCTCTACTGTACTCTATCTCTACTGTGCTCCACTGTACTCTACCTCTACTGTACTCCACTGTACTCTACCTCTACTGTACTCCACTCTACTCTACCTCTACTGTGCTCTACTGTACTCTATCTCTACTGTGCTCCACTGTACTCTACCTCTACTGTACTCCACTGTACTCTACTTCTACTATACTCCACTGTACTCTTTCTCTACTGTACTCCACTGTACTCTACCTCTACTATACTCCACTGTACTCAACCTCAACTGTACTCCACTGTACTCTACTCTACTGTACTCCTCTGTACTCTACCTCTACTGTACTCTACCTCTACTGTACTCCACTGTACTCTATCTCTACTTTGCTCCACTGTACTCCACTGTACTCTACCTCTAGTATGCTCCACTGTACTCCACTGTACTCTACCTCTAGTATGCTCCACTGTACTCTCTCTCTACTGTGCTCCACTGTACTCTATCTCTACTGTGCTCCACTGTACTCTCTCTCTACTGTGCTCCTCTGTACTCTATCTCTACTGTGCTCCACTGTACTCTACCTCTACTGTACTCCACTGTACTCTACCTCTACTGTGCTACACTGTACTCTATCTCTACTGTACTCCACTGTACTCTACCTCTACTGTACTCCACCTCTAATGTGCTCCACTGTACTCTACCTCTACTGTACTCCACTGTACTCTACCTCTACTGTACTCCACTCTACTCTACCTCTACTGTGCTCCACTGTACTCTATCTCTATTGAACTCCACTGTACTCTACCTCTACTGTACTCTACTGTTCTCTACCTCTACTGTACTCTACTGTACTCCACATCTGCTCTGCTCCACTGTAATCCACTATACTCTACCTCTACTGTGTTCCACTGTACTCTACCTTTACTTTGCTCCACTGTACTCTACCTCTACTGTACTCCACCTCTAATGTGCTCCACTGTACTCTACCTCTACTGTACTCCACTGTACTCTACCTCTACTGTACTCCACTCTACTCTACCTCTACTGTGCTCTACTGTACTCTATCTCTACTGTGCTCCACTGTACTCTACCTCTACTGTACTCCACTGTACTCTACCTCTACTATACTCCACTGTACTCTTTCTCTACTGTACTCCACTGTACTCTACCTCTACTGTACTCCACTGTACTCTACCTCTACTGTACTCCACTGTACTCTACTCTACTGTACTCCACTGTACTCTACCTCTACTGTACTCTACCTCTACTGTGCTCCACTGTACTCTATCTCTACTGTACTCCACTCTACTCTACCTCTACTGTACTCCACTCTACTCTACCTCTACTGTACTCCACTGTACTCTACCTCTACTGTACTCCACTGTACTCTACCTCTACTGTACTCCACTGTACTCTACCTCTACTGTACTCCACTGTACTCTACCTCTACTGTACTCCACTCTACTCTACCTCTACTGTGCTCTACTGTACTCTATCTCTACTGTGCTCCACTGTACTCTACCTCTACTGTACTCCACTGTACTCTACCTCTACTGTACTCCACTCTACTCTACCTCTACTGTGCTCTACTGTACTCTATCTCTACTGTGCTCCACTGTACTCTACCTCTACTGTACTCCACTGTACTCTACCTCTACTATACTCCACTGTACTCTTTCTCTACTGTACTCCACTGTACTCTACCTCTACTATACTCCACTGTACTCAACCTCAACTGTACTCCACTGTACTATACTCTACTGTATTCCACTGTACTCTACCTCTACTGTACTCTACCTCTACTGTACTCCACTGTACTCTATCTCTACTTTGCTCCACTGTACTCCACTGTACTCTACCTCTAGTATGCTCCACTGTACTCCACTTTACTCTACCTCTAGTATGCTCCACTGTACTCTACCTGTACTGTGCTCCACTGTACTCTACCTCTACTGTACTCCACTGTACTCTATCTCTACTTTGCTCCACTGTACTCTACTCTACTGTACTCCACTGTACTCTACCTCTACTGTACTCTACCTCTACTGTGCTCTACTGTACTCTATCTCTACTGTGCTCCACTGTACTCTACCTCTACTGTACTCCACTGTACTCTACCTCTACTGTACTCCACTGTACTCTATCTCTACTGTGCTCTACTGTACTCTATCTCTACTCTGCTCTACTGTACTCTACCTCTACTGTACTCCACTGTACTCTACCTCTACTGTACTCCACTGTACTCTACCTCTACTGTGCTCCACTGTACTCTACCTCTAATGTGTTCCACTGTACTCAACCTCTACTGTGCTCCACTGTACTCTACCTCTACTGTACTCCACTGTACTCTACCTCTACTGTGCTCCACTGTACTCTATCTCTACTGTACTCCACTGTACTCTACCTCTACTGTACTCCACCTCTAATGTGCTCCACTGTACTCTACCTCTACGGTACTCCACTGTACTCTACCTCTACTGTACTCCACTCTACTCTACCTCTACTGTGCTCTACTGTACTCTATCTCTACTGTGCGCCACTGTACTCTACCTCTACTGTACTCCACTGTACTCTACCTCTACTATACTCCACTGTAGTCTTTCTCTACTGTACTCCACTGTACTCTACCTCTACTGTACTCCACTCTACTCTACCTCTACTGTTCTCTACTGTACTCTATCTCTACTGTACTCCACTGTACTCTACCTCTACTGTACTCCACTGTACTCTACCTCTACTATACTCCACTGTACTCTTTCTCTACTGTACTCCACTGTACTCTACCTCTACTGTACTCCACTGTACTCTACCTCTAGTGTACTCCACTGTACTCTACTCTACTGTACTCCACTGTACTCTACCTCTACTGTACTCTACCTCTACTGTGCTCCACTGTACTCTATCTCTACTGTACTCCACCTCTAATGTGCTCCACTGTACTCTACCTCTACTGTACTCCACTGTACTCTACCTCTACTGTACTCCACTCTACTCTACCTCTACTGTACTCTACTGTACTCTATCTCTACTGTGCTCCACTGTACTCTACCTCTACTGTACTCCACTGTACTCTACCTCTACTATACTCCACTGTACTCAACCTCAACTGTACTCCACTGTACTCTACTCTACTGTACTCCACTGTACTCTACCTCTACTGTACTCTACCTCTACTGTACTCCACTGTACTCTATCTCTACTTTGCTCCACTGTACTCCACTGTACTCTACCTCTAGTATGCTCCACTGTACTCCACTGTACTCTACCTCTAGTATGCTCCACTGAACTCTACCTGTACTGTGCTCCACTGTACTCTACCTCTACTGTACTCCACTGTACTCTATCTCTACTTTGCTCCACTGTACTCTACTCTACTGTACTCCGCTGTACTCTACCTCTACTGTACTCTACCTCTACTGTGCTCTACTGTACTCTATCTCTACTGTGCTCCACTGTACTCTACCTCTACTGTACTCCACTGTACTCTACCTCTACTGTGCTCCACTGTACTCTACCTCTACTGTACTCCACTGTACTCTACCTCTACTGTACTACACTGTACTCTATCTCTACTGTACTCCACTGTGCTCTATCTCTACTGTACTCCACCTCTAATGTGCTCCACTGTACTCTACCTCTACTGTACTCCACTGTACTCTACCTCTACTGTACTCCACTCTACTCTACCTCTACTGTGCTCTACTGTACTCTATCTCTACTGTGCTCCACTGTACTCTATCTCTATTGAACTCCACTGTACTCTACCTCTACTGTACTCTACTGTACTCCACATCTGCTCTGCTCCACTGTAATCCACTATACTCTACCTCTACTGTGTTCCACTGTACTCTACCTTTACTTTGCTCCACTGTACTCTACCTCTACTGTACTCCACTGTGCTCTACCTCTACTGTACTCTACTGTACTCCACCTCTACTGTGCTCCACTGTACTCCACTGTACTCTACCTCTACTGTACTCCACTGTACTCTACCTCTACTGTACTCCACTGTACTCTACCTCTACTGTGCTCCACTGTACTCTACCTCTAATGTGCTCCACTGTACTCTACCTCTACTGTACTCCACTGTACGCTACCTCTACTATACTCCACTGTACTCTTTCTCTACTGTACTCCACTGTACTCTACCTCTACTGTACTCCACTGTACTCTACCTCTACTGTACTCCACTGTACTCTACTCTACTGTACTCCACTGTACTCTACCTCTACTGTGCTCCACTGTACTCTATCTCTACTGTACTCCACTGTACTCTACCTCTACTGTACTCCACCTCTAATGTGCTCCACTGTACTCTACCTCTACTGTACTCCACTGTACTCTACCTCTACTGTACTCCACTCTACTCTACCTCTACTGTGCTCTACTGTACTCTATCTCTACTGTGCTCCACTGTACTCTACCTCTACTGTACTCCACTGTACTCTATCTCTACTTTGCTCCACTGTACTCTACTCTACTGTACTCCACTGTACTCTACCTCTACTGTACTCTACATCTACTGTGCTCTACTGTACTCTATCTCTACTGTGCTCCACTGTACTCTACCTCTACTGTACTCCACTGTACTCTACCTCTACTGTACTCCACTGTACTCTATCTCTACTGTGCTCTACTGTACTCTATCTCTACTCTGCTCCACTGTACTCTACCTCTACTCTACTCCACTGTACTCTACCTCTACTGTACTCCACTGTACTCTACCTCTACTGTGCTCCACTGTACTCTACCTCTAATGTGTTCCACTTTACTCTACCTCTACTGTACTCCACTGTACTCTACCTCTACTGTACTCCACTGTACTCTACATCTACTGTGCTCCACTGTACTCTTTCTCTACTGTACTCCACTGTACTCTACCTCTACTGTACTCCACCTCAAATGTGCTCCACTGTACTCTACCTCTACGGTACTCCACTGTACTCTACCTCTACTGTACTCCACTCTACTCTACCTCTACTGTGCTCTACTGTACTCTATCTCTACTGTGCGCCACTGTACTCTACCTCTACTGTACTCCACTGTACTCTACCTCTACTATACTCCACTGTACTCTTTCTCTACTGTACTCCACTGTACTCTACCTCTACTGTACTCCAATCTACTCTACCTCTACTGTGCTCTACTGTACTCTATCTCTACTGTGCTCCACTGTACTCTACCTCTACTGTACTCCACTGTACTCTACCTCTACTATATTCCACTGTACTCTTTCTCTACTGTACTCCACTGTACTCTACCTCTACTGTACTCCACTGTACTCTACCTCTAGTGTACTCCACTGTACTCTACTCTACTGTACTCCACTGTACTCTACCTCTACTGTACTCTACCTCTACTGTGCTCCACTGTACTCTATCTCTACTGTACTCCACCTCTAATGTGCTCCACTGTACTCTACCTCTACTGTACTCCACTGTACTCTACCTCTACTGTACTCCACTCTACTCTACCTCTACTGTACTCTACTGTACTCTATCTCTACTGTGCTCCACTGTACTCTACCTCTACTGTACTCCACTGTACTCTACCTCTACTATACTCCACTGTACTCAACCTCTACTATACTCCACTGTACTCAACCTCAACTGTACTCCACTGTACTCTACTCTACTGTACTCCACTGTACTCTACCTCTACTGTACTCTACCTCTACTGTACTCCACTGTACTCTATCTCTACTTTGCTCCACTGTACTCCACTGTACTCTACCTCTAGTATGCTCCACTGTACTCCACTGTACTCTACCTCTAGTATGCTCCACTGTACTCTACCTGTACTGTGCTCCACTGTACTCTACCTCTACTGTACTCCACTGTACTCTATCTCTACTTTGCTCCACTGTACTCTACTCTACTGTACTCCGCTGTACTCTACCTCTACTGTACTCTACCTCTACTGTGCTCTACTGTACTCTATCTCTACTGTGCTCCACTGTACTCTACCTCTACTGTACTCCACTGTACTCTACCTCTACTGTGCTCCACTGTACTCTACCTCTACTGTACTCCACTGTACTCTACCTCTACTGTACTACACTGTACTCTATCTCTACTGTACTCCACTGTGCTCTATCTCTACTGTACTCCACCTCTAATGTGCTCCACTGTACTCTACCTCTACTGTACTCCACTGTACTCTACCTCTACTGTACTCCACTCTACTCTACCTCTACTGTGCTCTACTGTACTCTATCTCTACTGTGCTCCACTGTACTCTATCTCTATTGAACTCCACTGTACTCTACCTCTACTGTACTCTACTGTTCTCTACCTCTACTGTACTCTACTGTACTCCACATCTGCTCTGCTCCACTGTAATCCACTATACTCTACCTCTACTGTGCTCCACTGTACTCTACCTTTACTTTGCTCCACTGTACTCTACCTCTACTGTACTCCACTGTGCTCTACCTCTACTGCGCTCTACTGTACTCCACCTCTACTGTGCTCCACTGTACTCCACTGTACTCTACCTCTACTGTGCTCCACTGTACTCTACCTCTACTGTACTCCACTGTACTCTACCTCTACTGTGCTCCACTGTACTCTACCTCTAATATGCTCCACTGTACTCTACCTCTACTGTGCTCCACTGTACTCTACCTCTACTGTACTCCACTGTACTCTATCTCTACTGTATTCCACTGTACTCTACCTCTACTGTACTCCACCTCTAATGTGCTCCACTGTACTCTACCTCTACTATACTCCACTGTACTCTTTCTCTACTGTACTCCACTGTACTCTACCTCTACTGTACTCCACTGTACTCTACCTCTACTGTACTCCACTGTACTCTACTCTAATGTACTCCACTGTACTCTACCTCTAGTGTACTCTACCTCTACTGTGCTCCACTGTACTCTATCTCTTCTGTACTCCACTGTACTCTACCTCTACTGTACTCCACCTCTAATGTGCTCCACTGTACTCTACCTCTACTGTACTCCACTGTACTCTACCTCTACTGTACTCCACTCTACTCTACCTCTACTGTGCTCTACTGTACTCTATCTCTACTGTGCTCCACTGTACTCTACCTCTACTGTACTCCACTGTACTCTACCTCTACTTTGCTTCACTGTACTCTACTCTACTGTACTCCACTGTACTCTACCTCTACTGTACTCTACATCTACTGTGCTCTACTGTACTCTATCTCTACTGTGCTCCACTGTACTCTACCTCTACTGTACTCCACTGTACTCTACCTCTACTGTACTCCACTGTACTCTATCTCTACTGTGCTCTACTGTACTCTATCTCTACTCTGCTCTACTGTACTCTACCTCTACTCTACTCCACTGTACTCTACCTCTACTGTACTCCACTGTACTCTACCTCTACTGTGCTCCACTGTACTCTACCTCTAATGTGTTCCACTTTACTCTACCTCTACTGTACTCCACTGTACTCTACCTCTACTGTACTCCACTGTACTCTACATCTACTGTGCTCCACTGTACTCTTTCTCTACTGTACTCCACTGTACTCTACCTCTACTGTACTCCACCTCAAATGTGCTCCACTGTACTCTACCTCTACGGTACTCCACTGTACTCTACCTCTACTGTACTCCACTCTACTCTACCTCTACTGTGCTCTACTGTACTCTATCTCTACTGTGCGCCACTGTACTCTACCTCTACTGTACTCCACTGTACTCTACCTCTACTATACTCCACTGTACTCTTTCTCTACTGTACTCCACTGTACTCTACCTCTACTGTACTCCAATCTACTCTACCTCTACTGTGCTCTACTGTACTCTATCTCTACTGTGCTCCACTGTACTCTACCTCTACTGTACTCCACTGTACTCTACCTCTACTATATTCCACTGTACTCTTTCTCTACTGTACTCCACTGTACTCTACCTCTACTGTACTCCACTGTACTCTACCTCTAGTGTACTCCACTGTACTCTACTCTACTGTACTCCACTGTACTCTACCTCTACTGTACTCTACCTCTACTGTGCTCCACTGTACTCTATCTCTACTGTACTCCACCTCTAATGTGCTCCACTGTACTCTACCTCTACTGTACTCCACTGTACTCTACCTCTACTGTACTCCACTCTACTCTACCTCTACTGTACTCTACTGTACTCTATCTCTACTGTGCTCCACTGTACTCTACCTCTACTGTACTCCACTGTACTCTACCTCTACTATACTCCACTGTACTCAACCTCAACTGTACTCCACTGTACTCTACTCTACTGTACTCCACTGTACTCTACCTCTACTGTACTCTACCTCTACTGTACTCCACTGTACTCTATCTCTACTTTGCTCCACTGTACTCCACTGTACTCTACCTCTAGTATGCTCCACTGTACTCCACTGTACTCTACCTCTAGTATGCTCCACTGTACTCTACCTGTACTGTGCTCCACTGTACTCTACCTCTACTGTACTCCACTGTACTCTATCTCTACTTTGCTCCACTGTACTCTACTCTACTGTACTCCGCTGTACTCTACCTCTACTGTACTCTACCTCTACTGTGCTCTACTGTACTCTATCTCTACTGTGCTCCACTGTACTCTACCTCTACTGTACTCCACTGTACTCTACCTCTACTGTGCTCCACTGTACTCTACCTCTACTGTACTCCACTGTACTCTACCTCTACTGTACTACACTGTACTCTATCTCTACTGTACTCCACTGTGCTCTATCTCTACTGTACTCCACCTCTAATGTGCTCCACTGTACTCTACCTCTACTGTACTCCACTGTACTCTACCTCTACTGTACTCCACTCTACTCTACCTCTACTGTGCTCTACTGTACTCTATCTCTACTGTGCTCCACTGTACTCTATCTCTATTGAACTCCACTGTACTCTACCTCTACTGTACTCTACTGTTCTCTACCTCTACTGTACTCTACTGTACTCCACATCTGCTCTGCTCCACTGTAATCCACTATACTCTACCTCTACTGTGCTCCACTGTACTCTACCTTTACTTTGCTCCACTGTACTCTACCTCTACTGTACTCCACTGTGCTCTACCTCTACTGCGCTCTACTGTACTCCACCTCTACTGTGCTCCACTGTACTCCACTGTACTCTACCTCTACTGTGCTCCACTGTACTCTACCTCTACTGTACTCCACTGTACTCTACCTCTACTGTGCTCCACTGTACTCTACCTCTAATGTGCTCCACTGTACTCTACCTCTACTGTGCTCCACTGTACTCTACCTCTACTGTACTCCACTGTACTCTATCTCTACTGTATTCCACTGTACTCTACCTCTACTGTACTCCACCTCTAATGTGCTCCACTGTACTCTACCTCTACTATACTCCACTGTACTCTTTCTCTACTGTACTCCACTGTACTCTACCTCTACTGTACTCCACTGTACTCTACCTCTACTGTACTCCACTGTACTCTACTCTAATGTACTCCACTGTACTCTACCTCTAGTGTACTCTACCTCTACTGTGCTCCACTGTACTCTATCTCTTCTGTACTCCACTGTACTCTACCTCTACTGTACTCCACCTCTAATGTGCTCCACTGTACTCTACCTCTACTGTACTCCACTGTACTCTACCTCTACTGTACTCCACTCTACTCTACCTCTACTGTGCTCTACTGTACTCTATCTCTACTGTGCTCCACTGTACTCTACCTCTACTGTACTCCACTGTACTCTATCTCTACTTTGCTTCACTGTACTCTACTCTACTGTACTCCACTGTACTCTACCTCTACTGTACTCTACATCTACTGTGCTCTACTGTACTCTATCTCTACTGTGCTCCACTGTACTCTACCTCTACTGTACTCCACTGTACTCTACCTCTACTGTACTCCACTGTACTCTATCTCTACTGTGCTCTACTGTACTCTATCTCTACTCTGCTCTACTGTACTCTACCTCTACTCTACTCCACTGTACTCTACCTCTACTGTACTCCACTGTACTCTACCTCTACTGTGCTCCACTGTACTCTACCTCTAATGTGTTCCACTGTACTCTACCTCTACTGTACTCCACTGTACTCTACCTCTACTGTACTCCACTGTACTCTACATCTACTGTGCTCCACTGTACTCTTTCTCTACTGTACTCCACTGTACTCTACCTCTACTGTACTCCACTGTACTCTATCTCTACTGTGCTCTACTGTACTCTATCTCTACTCTGCTCTACTGTACTCTACCTCTACTCTACTCCAATGTACTCTACCTCTACTGTACTCCACTCTACTCTACCTCTACTGTGCTCTACTGTACTCTATCTCTACTGTGCTCCACTGTACTCTACCTCTACTGTACTCCACTGTACTCTACCTCTACTATACTCCACTGTACTCAACCTCAACTGTACTCCACTGTACTCTACTCTACTGTACTCCACTGTACTCTACCTCTACTGTACTCTACCTCTACTGTACTCCACTCTACTCTATCTCTACTTTGCTCCACTGTACTCCACTGTACTCTACCTCTAGTATGCTCCACTGTACTCCACTGTACTCTACCTCTAGTATGCTCCACTGTACTCTACCTGTACTGTGCTCCACTGTACTCTACCTCTACTGTACTCCACTGTACTCTATCTCTACTTTGCTCCACTGTACTCTACTCTACTGTACTCCGCTGTACTCTACCTCTACTGTACTCTACCTCTACTGTGCTCTACTGTACTCTATCTCTACTGTGCTCCACTGTACTCTACCTCTAATGTACTCCACTGTACTCTACCTCTACTGTGCTCCACTGTACTCTACCTCTACTGTACTCCACTGTACTCTACCTCTACTGTACTACACTGTACTCTATCTCTACTGTACTCCACTGTGCTCTACCTCTACTGTACTCCACCTCTAATGTGCTCCACTGTACTCTACCTCTACTGTACTCCACTGTACTCTACCTCTACTGTACTCCACTCTACTCTACCTCTACTGTGCTCTACTGTACTCTATCTCTACTGTGCTCCACTGTACTCTATCTCTATTGAACTCCACTGTACTCTACCTCTACTGTACTCTACTGTTCTCTACCTCTACTGTACTCTACTGTACTCCACATCTGCTCTGCTCCACTGTAATCCACTATACTCTACCTCTACTGTGCTCCACTGTACTCTACCTTTACTTTGCTCCACTGTACTCTACCTCTACTGTACTCCACTGTGCTCTACCTCTACTGTACTCCACTGTACTCTACCTCTACTGTGCTCCACTGTACTCCACTGTACTCTACCTCTACTGTGCTCCACTGTACTCTACCTCTACTGTACTCCACTGTACTCTACCTCTACTGTGCTCCACTGTACTCTACCTCTAATGTGCTCCACTGTACTCTACCTCTACTGTGCTCCACTGTACTCTACCTCTACTGTACTCCACTGTACTCTATCTCTACTGTATTCCACTGTACTCTACCTCTACTGTACTCCACCTCTAATGTGCTCCACTGTACTCTACCTCTACTATACTCCACTGTACTCTTTCTCTACTGTACTCCACTGTACTCTACCTCTACTGTACTCCACTGTACTCTACCTCTACTGTACTCCACTGTACTCTACTCTACTGTACTCCACTGTACTCTACCTCTACTGTACTCTACCTCTACTGTGCTCCACTGTACTCTATCTCTACTGTACTCCACTGTACTCTACCTCTACTGTACTCCACCTCTAATGTGCTCCACTGTACTCTACCTCTACTGTACTCCACTGTACTCTACCTCTACTGTACTCCACTCTAGTCTACCTCTACTGTGCTCTACTGTACTCTATCTCTACTGTGCTCCACTGTACTCTACCTCTACTGTACTCCACTGTACTCTACCTCTACTCTACTCCACTGTACTCTTTCTCTACTGTACTCCACTGTACTCTACCTCTACTGTACTCCACTGTACTCAACCTCAACTGTACTCCACTGTACTCTACCTCTACTGTGCTCCACTGTACTCTACCTCTACTGTGCTCCACTGTACACTACCTCTACTGTACTCCACTGTACTCTACCTCTACTGTACTCCACTGTACTCTACCTCTACTGTACTCCACTCTACTCTACCTCTACTGTGCTCTACTGTACTCTATCTCTACTGTGCTCCAATGTACTCTACCTCTACTGTACTCCACTGTACTCTACCTCTACTATACTCCACTGTACTCTTCTCTACTGTACTCCACTGTACTCTACCTCTACTGTACTCCACTGTACTCTACCTCTACTGTAATCCACTGTACTCTAGTCTACTGTACTCCACTGTACTCTACCTCTACTGTACTCTACCTCTACTGTGCTCCACTGTACTCTATCTCTACTGTACTCCACTCTACTCTACCTCTAGTGTACTCCACTCTACTCTACCTCTACTTTACTCCACTGTACTCTACCTCTACTGTACTCCACTGTACTCTACCTCTACTGTACTCCACTGTACTCTACCTCTACTGTACTCCACTGTACTCAACCACAACTGTACTCCACTGTACTCTACCTCTACTGTGCTCCACTGTACTCTACCTCTACTGTACTCCACTGTACTCTACCTCTACTGTACTCCACTGTACTCTACCTCTACTGTACTCTACTCTACTCTACTCTACCTCTACTGTGCTCTACTGTACTCTATCTCTACTGTGCTCCACTGTACTCTACCTCTACTGTACTCCACTGTACTCTACCTCTACTATACTCCACTGTACTCTTTCTCTACTGTACTCCACTGTACTCTACCTCTACTGTACTCCACTGTACTCTACCTCTACTGTACTCCACTGTACTCTACTCTACTGTACTCCACTGTACTCTACCTCTACTGTACTCTACCTCTACTGTGCTCCACTGTACTCTATCTCTACTGTACTCCACTCTACTCTACCTCTACTGTACTCCACTCTACTCTACCTCTACTGTACTCCACTGTACTCTACCTCTACTGTGCTCTACTGTACTCTATCTCTACTGTGCTCCACTGTACTCTACCTCTACTGTACTCCACTGTACTCTACCTCTACTGTACTCCACTCTACTCTACCTCTACTGTGCTCTACTGTACTCTATCTCTACTGTGCTCCACTGTACTCTACCTCTACTGTACTCCACTGTACTCTACCTCTACTAAACTCCACTGTACTCTTTCTCTACTGTACTCCACTGTACTCTACCTCTACTATACTCCACTGTACTCAACCTCAACTGTACTCCACTGTACTCTACTCTACTGTACTCCACTGTACTCTACCTCTACTGTACTCTACCTCTACTGTACTCCACTGTACTCTATCTCTACTTTGCTCCACTGTACTCCACTGTACTCTACCTCTAGTATGCTCCACTGTACTCCACTGTAATCTACCTCTAGTATGCTCCACTGTACTCTACATGTACTGTGCTCCACTCTACTCTACCTCTACTGTACTCCACTGTACTCTATCTCTACTTTGCTCCACTGTACTCTACTCTACTGTACTCCACTGTACTCTACCTCTACTGTACTCTACCTCTAATGTGCTCTACTGTACTCTATCTCTACTGTGCTACACTGTACTCTACCTCTACTGTACTCCACTGTACTCTACCTCTACTGTACTCCACTGTACTCTATCTCTACTGTGCTCTACTGTACTCTATCTCTACTCTGCTCTACTGTACTCTACCTCTACTGTACTCCACTGTACTCTACCTCTACTGTACTCCACTGTACTCTACCTCTATTGTGCTCCACTGTACTCTACCTCTAATGTGTTCCACTGTACTCTACCTCTACTGTGCTCCACTGTACTTTACCTCTACTGTACTCCACTGTACTCTACCTCTACTGTGCTCCACTGTACTCTATCTCTACTGTACTCCACTGTACTCTACCTCTACTGTACTCCACCTCTAATGTGCTCCACTGTACTCTACCTCTACGGTACTCCACTGTACTCTACCTCTACTGTACTCCACTCTACTCTACCTCTACTGTGCTCTACTGTACTCTATCTCTACTCTGCGCCACTGTACTCTACCTCTACTGTACTCCACTGTACTCTACCTCTACTATACTCCACTGTACTCTTTCTCTACTGTACTCCACTGTACTCTACCTCTACTGTACTCCACTCTACTCTACCTCTACTGTGCTCTACTGTACTCTATCTCTACTGTGCTCCACTGTACTCTACCTCTACTGTACTCCACTGTACTCTACCTCTACTATACTCCACTGTACTCTTTCTCTACTGTACTCCACTGTACTCTACCTCTACTGTACTCCACTGTACTCTACCTCTACTGTACTCCAATGTACTCTACTCTACTCTACTCCACTGTACTCTACCTCTACTGTACTCTACCTCTACTGTGCTCCACTGTACTCTATCTCTACTGTACTCCACTGTACTCTACCTCTACTGTACTCCACCTCTAATGTGCTCCACTGTACTCTATCTCTACTGTGCTCCACTGTACTCTACCTCTACTGTACTCCACTGTACTCTACCTCTACTATACTCCACTGTACTCTTTCTCTACTGTACTCCACTGTACTCTACCTCTACTGTACTCCACTGTACTCTACCTCTACTGTACTCCACTGTACTCTACTCTACTGTACTCCACTGTACTCTACCTCTACTGTACTCTACCTCTACTGTGCTCCACTGTACTCTATATCTACTGTACTCCACCTCTAATGTGCTCCACTGTACTCTACCTCTACTGTACTCCACTGTACTCTACCTCTACTGTACTCCACTCTACCCTACCTCTCCTGTGCTCTACTGTACTCTCTCTCTACTGTGCTCCATGTACTCTACCTCTACTGTACTCCACTGTACTCTACCTCTACTATACTCCACTGTACTCTTTCTCTACTGTACTCCACTGTACTCTACCTCTACTATACTCCACTGTACTCAACCTCAACTGTACTCCACTGTACTCTACTCTACTGTACTCCACTGTACTCTACCTCTACTGTACTCTACCTCTACTGTTCTCCACTGTACTCTATCTCTACTTTGCTCCACTGTACTCCACTGTACTCTACCTCTAGTATGCTCCACTGTACTCCACTGTACTCTACCTCTAGTATGCTCCACCCTACTCTACCTGTACTGTGCTCCACTGTACTCTACCTCTACTGTACTCCACTGTACTCTATCTCTACTTTGCTCCACTGTACTCTACTCTACTGTACTCCGCTGTACTCTACCTCTACTGTACTCTACCTCTACTGTGCTCTACTGTACTCTATCTCTACTGTGCTCCACTGTACTCTATCTCTACTGTATTCCACTGTACTCTACCTCTACTGTACTCCACCTCTAATGTGCTCCACTGTACTCTACCTCTACTATACTCCACTGTACTCTTTCTCTACTGTACTCCACTGTACTCTACCTCTACTGTACTCCACTGTACTCTACCTCTACTGTACTCCACTGTACTCTACTCTACTGTACTCCACTGTACTCTACCTCTACTGTACTCTACCTCTACTGTGCTCCACTGTACTCTATCTCTACTGTACTCCACTGTACTCTACCTCTACTGTACTCCACCTCTAATGTGCTCCACTGTACTCTACCTCTACTGTACTCCACTGTACTCTACCTCTACTGTACTCCACTCTACTCTACCTCTACTGTGCTCTACTGTACTCTATCTCTACTGTGCTCCACTGTACTCTACCTCTACTGTACTCCACTGTACTCTACCTCTACTCTACTCCACTGTACTCTTTCTCTACTGTAATCCACTGTACTCTACCTCTACTGTACTCCACTGTACTCAACCTCAACTGTACTCCACTGTACTCTACCTCTACTGTGCTCCACTGTACTCTACCTCTACTGTGCTCCACTGTACTCTACCTCTACTGTACTCCACTGTACTCTACCTCTACTATACTCCACTGTACTCTTTCTCTACTGTACTCCACTGTACTCTACCTCTACTGTACTCCACTCTACTCTACCTCTACTGTGCTCTACTGTACTCTATCTCTACTGTGCTCCACTGTACTCTACCTCTACTGTACTCCACTGTACTCTACCTCTACTGTACTCCACTGTACTCTATCTCTAGTGTGCTCTACTGTACTCTATCTCTACTCTGCTCTACTGTACTCTACCTCTACTGTACTCCACTGTACTCTACCTCTACTGTACTCCACTGTACTCTTTCTCTACTGTACTCCACTTTACTCTACCTCTACTGTACTCCACTGTACTCTGCCTCTACTGTACTCCACTGTACTCTACTCTACTGTACTCCACTGTACTCTACCTCTACTGCACTCTACCTCTACTGTGCTCCACTGTACTCTATCTCTACTGTACTCCACTGTACTCTACCTCTACTGTACTCCACCTCTAATGTGGTCCACTGTACTCTACCTCTACTGTACTCCACTGTACTCTACCTCTACTGTACTCCACTCTACTCTACCTCTACTGTGCTCTACTGTACTCTATCTCTACTGTGCTCCACTGTACTCTACCTCTACTGTACTCCACTGTACTCTACCTCTACTATACTCCACTGTACTCTTTCTCTACTGTACTCCACTGTACTCTACCTCTACTGTACTCCAATGTACTCAACCTCAACTGTACTCCACTGTACTCTACCTCTACTGTGCTCCATTGTACTCTACCTCTACTGTACTCCACTGTACTCTACCTCTACTGTGCTCCATTGTACTCCACCTCTACTGTGCTCCACTGTACTCCACTGTACTCTACCTCTACTGTGCTCCACTGTACTCTACCTCTACTGTACTCCACTGTACTCTACCTCTACTGTTCTCCACTGTACTCTACCTCTAATGTGCTCCACTGTACTCTACCTCTACTGTGCTCCACTGTACTCTACCTCTACTGTACTCCACTGTACTCTACCTCTACTGTGCTCCACTGTACTCTATCTCTACTGTATTCCACTGTACTCTACCTCTACTGTACTCCACCTCTAATGTGCTCCACTGTACTCTACATCTACTGTACTCCACTGTACTCTACCTCTACTGTACTCCACTCTACTCTACCTCTACTGTGCTCTACTATACTCTATCTCTACTGTGCTCCACTGTACTCTACCTCTACTGTACTCCACTGTACTCTACCTCTACTATACTCCACTGTACTCTTTCTCGACTGTACTCCACTGTACTCTACTCTACTGTACTCCACTGTACTCTACCTCTACTGTACTCTACCTCTACTGTGCTCCACTGTACTCTATATCTACTGTACTCCACTGTACTCTACCTCTACTGTACTCCACCTCTAATGTGCTCCACTGTACTCTACCTCTACTGTACTCCACTGTACTCTACCTCTACTGTACTCCACTCTACTCTACCTCTACTGTGCTCTACTGTACTCTATCTCTACTGTGCTCCGCTGTACTCTACCTCTACTGTACTCCACTGTACTCTACCTCTACTATACTCCACTGTACTCTTTCTCTACTGTACTCCACTGTACTCTACCTCTACTGTACTCCACTGTACTCAACCTCAACTGTACTCCACTGTACTCTACCTCTACTGTGCTCCACTGTACTCTACCTCTACTGTACTCCACTGTACTCTACCTCTACTGTACTCCACTGTACTCTACCTCTACTGTACTCTACTCTACTCTACCTCTACTGTGCTCTACTGTACTCTATCTCTACTGTGCTCCACTGTACTCTACCTCTACTGTACTCCACTGTACTCTACCTCTACTATACTCCACTGTACTCTTTCTCTACTGTACTCCACTGTACTCTACCTCTACTGTACTCCACTGTACTCTACCTCTACTGTACTCCACTGTACTCTACTCTACTGTACTCCACTGTACTCTACCTCTACTGTACTCTACCTCTACTGTGCTCCACTGTACTCTATCTCTACTGTACTCCACTCTACTCTACCTCTACTGTACTCCACTCTACTCTACCTCTACTGTACTCCACTGTACTCTACCTCTACTGTGCTCTACTGTACTCTATCTCTACTGTGCTCCACTGTACTCTACCTCTACTCTACTCCACTGTACTCTACCTCTACTGTACTCCACTCTACTCTACCTCTACTGTGCTCTACTGTACTCTATCTCTACTGTGCTCCACTGTACTCTACCTCTACTGTACTCCACTGTACTCTACCTCTACTAAACTCCACTGTACTCTTTCTCTACTGTACTCCACTGTACTCTACCTCTACTATACTCCACTGTACTCAACCTCAACTGTACTCCACTGTACTCTACTCTACTGTACTCCACTGTACTCTACCTCTACTGTACTCTACCTCTACTGTACTCCACTGTACTCTATCTCTACTTTGCTCCACTGTACTCCACTGTACTCTACCTCTAGTATGCTCCACTGTACTCCACTGTACTCTACCTCTAGTATGCTCCACTGTACTCTACATGTACTGTGCTCCACTCTACTCTACCTCTACTGTACTCCACTGTACTCTATCTCTACTTTGCTCCACTGTACTCTACTCTACAGTACTCCACTGTACTCTACCTCTACTGTACTCTACCTCTAATGTGCTCTACTGTACTCTATCTCTACTGTGCTACACTGTACTCTACCTCTACTGTACTCCACTGTACTCTACCTCTACTGTACTCCACTGTACTCTATCTCTACTGTGCTCTACTGTACTCTATCTCTACTCTGCTCTACTGTACTCTACCTCTACTGTACTCCACTGTACTCTACCTCTACTGTACTCCACTGTACTCTACCTCTACTGTGCTCCACTGTACTCTACCTCTAATGTGTTCCACTGTACTCTACCTCTACTGTGCTCCACTGTACTTTACCTCTACTGTACTCCACTGTACTCTACCTCTACTGTGCTCCACTGTACTCTATCTCTACTGTACTCCACTGTACTCTACCTCTACTGTACTCCACCTCTAATGTGCTCCACTGTACTCTACCTCTACGGTACTCCACTGTACTCTACCTCTACTGTACTCCACTCTACTCTACCTCTACTGTGCTCTACTGTACTCTATCTCTACTCTGCGCCACTGTACTCTACCTCTACTGTACTCCACTGTACTCTACCTCTACTATACTCCACTGTACTCTTTCTCTACTGTACTCCACTGTACTCTACCTCTACTGTACTCCACTCTACTCTACCTCTACTGTGCTCTACTGTACTCTATCTCTACTGTGCTCCACTGTACTCTACCTCTACTGTACTCCACTGTACTCTACCTCTACTATACTCCACTGTACTCTTTCTCTACTGTACTCCACTGTACTCTACCTCTACTGTACTCCACTGTACTCTACCTCTACTGTACTCCAATGTACTCTACTCTACTCTACTCCACTGTACTCTACCTCTACTGTACTCTACCTCTACTGTGCTCCACTGTACTCTATCTCTACTGTACTCCACTGTACTCTACCTCTACTGTACTCCACCTCTAATGTGCTCCACTGTACTCTATCTCTACTGTGCTCCACTGTACTCTACCTCTACTGTACTCCACTGTACTCTACCTCTACTATACTCCACTGTACTCTTTCTCTACTGTACTCCACTGTACTCTACCTCTACTGTACTCCACTGTACTCTACCTCTACTGTACTCCACTGTACTCTACTCTACTGTACTCCACTGTACTCTACCTCTACTGTACTCTACCTCTACTGTGCTCCACTGTACTCTATATCTACTGTACTCCACCTCTAATGTGCTCCACTGTACTCTACCTCTACTGTACTCCACTGTACTCTACCTCTACTGTACTCCACTCTACTCTACCTCTCCTGTGCTCTACTGTACTCTATCTCTACTGTGCTCCATGTACTCTACCTCTACTGTACTCCACTGTACTCTACCTCTACTATACTCCACTGTACTCTTTCTCTACTGTACTCCACTGTACTCTACCTCTACTATACTCCACTGTACTCAACCTCAACTGTACTCCACTGTACTCTACTCTACTGTACTCCACTGTACTCTACCTCTACTGTACTCTACCTCTACTGTTCTCCACTGTACTCTATCTCTACTTTGCTCCACTGTACTCCACTGTACTCTACCTCTAGTATGCTCCACTGTACTCCACTGTACTCTACCTCTAGTATGCTCCACCCTACTCTACCTGTACTGTGCTCCACTGTACTCTACCTCTACTGTACTCCACTGTACTCTATCTCTACTTTGCTCCACTGTACTCTACTCTACTGTACTCCGCTGTACTCTACCTCTACTGTACTCTACCTCTACTGTGCTCTACTGTACTCTATCTCTACTGTGCTCCACTGTACTCTATCTCTACTGTATTCCACTGTACTCTACCTCTACTGTACTCCACCTCTAATGTGCTCCACTGTACTCTACCTCTACTATACTCCACTGTACTCTTTCTTTACTGTACTCCACTGTACTCTACCTCTACTGTACTCCACTGTACTCTACCTCTACTGTACTCCACTGTACTCTACTCTACTGTACTCCACTGTACTCTACCTCTACTGTACTCTACCTCTACTGTGCTCCACTGTACTCTATCTCTACTGTACTCCACTGTACTCTACCTCTACTGTACTCCACCTCTAATGTGCTCCACTGTACTCTACCTCTACTGTACTCCACTGTACTCTACCTCTACTGTACTCCACTCTACTCTACCTCTACTGTGCTCTACTGTACTCTATCTCTACTGTGCTCCACTGTACTCTACCTCTACTGTACTCCACTGTACTCTACCTCTACTCTACTCCACTGTACTCTTTCTCTACTGTACTCCACTGTACTCTACCTCTACTGTACTCCACTGTACTCAACCTCAACTGTACTCCACTGTACTCTACCTCTACTGTGCTCCACTGTACTCTACCTCTACTGTGCTCCACTGTACACTACCTCCACTGTACTCCACTGTACTCTACCTCTAGTATGCTCCACTGTACTCTACCTGTACTGTGCTCCACTGTACTCTACCTCTACTGTACTCCACTGTTCTCTATCTCTACTTTGCTCCACTGTACTCTACTCTACTGTACTCCACTGTACTCTACCTCTACTGTACTCTACCTCTACTGTGCTCTACTGTACTCTATCTCTACTGTGCTCCACTGTACTCTACCTCTACTGTACTCCACTGTACTCTACCTCTACTGTACTCCACTGTACTCTATCTCTACTGTGCTCTACTGTACTCTATCTCTACTCTGCTCTACTGTACTCTACCTCTACTGTACTCCACTGTACTCTACCTCTACTGTACTCCACTGTACTCTACCTCTACTGTGCTCCACTGTGCTCTACCTCTAATGTGTTCCACTGTACTCTACCTCTACTGTGCTCCACTGTACTCTACCTCTACTGTACTCCACTGTACTCTACCTCTACTGTGCTCCACTGTACTCTATCTCTACTGTACTCCACTGTACTCTACCTCTACTGTACTCCACCTCTAATGTGCTCCACTGTACTCTACCTCTACGGTACTCCACTGTACTCTACCTCTACTGTACTCCACTCTACTCTACCTCTACTGTGCTCTACTGTACTCTATCTCTACTGTGCGCCACTGTACTCTACCTCTACTGTACTCCACTGTACTCTACCTCTACTATACTCCACTGTACTCTTTCTCTACTGTACTCCACTGTACTCTACCTCTACTGTACTCCACTCTACTCTACCTCTACTGTGCTCTACTGTACTCTATCTCTACTGTGCTCCACTGTACTCTACCTCTACTGTACTCCACTGTACTCTACCTCTACTGTACTCCAATGTACTCTATCTCTACTGTGCTCTACTGTACTCTATCTCTACTCTGCTCTACTGTACTCTACCTCTACTGTACTCCACTGTACTCTACCTCTACTGTACTCCACTGTACTCTTTCTCTACTGTACTCCACATTACTCTACCTCTACTGTACTCCACTGTACTCTGCCTCTACTGTACTCCACTGTACTCTACTCTACTGTACTCCACTGTACTCTACCTCTACTGCACTCTACCTCTACTGTGCTCCACTGTACTCTATCTCTACTGTACTCCACTGTACTCTACCTCTACTGTACTCCACCTCTAATGTGCTCCACTGTACTCTACCTCTACTGTACTCCACTGTACTCTACCTCTACTGTACTCCACTCTACTCTACCTCTACTGTGCTCTACTGTACTCTATCTCTACTGTGCTCCACTGTACTCTACCTCTACTGTACTCCACTGTACTCTACCTCTACTATACTCCACTGTACTCTTTCTCTACTGTACTCCACTGTACTCTACCTCTACTGTACTCCACTGTACTCAACCTCAACTGTACTCCACTGTACTCTACCTCTACTGTGCTCCATTGTACTCTACCTCTACTGTACTCCACTGTACTCTACCTCTACTGTGCTCCATTGTACTCCACCTCTACTGTGCTCCACTGTACTCCACTGTACTCTACCTCTACTCTGCTCCACTGTACTCTACCTCTACTGTACTCCACTGTACTCTACCTCTACTGTTCTCCACTGTACTCTACCTCTAATGTGCTCCACTGTACTCTACCTCTACTGTGCTCCACTGTACTCTACCTCTACTGTACTCCACTGTACTCTACCTCTACTGTGCTCCACTGTACTCTATCTCTACTGTATTCCACTGTACTCTACCTCTACTGTACTCCACCTCTAATGTGCTCCACTGTACTCTACCTCTACTGTACTCCACTGTACTCTACCTCTACTGTACTCCACTCTACTCTACCTCTACTGTGCTCTACTATACTCTATCTCTACTGTGCTCCACTGTACTCTACCTCTACTGCACTCCACTGTACTCTACATCTACTATACTCCACTGTACTCTTTCTCTACTGTACTCCACTGTACTCTACCTCTACTGTACTCCACTGTACTCTACTCTACTGTACTCCACTGTACTCTACCTCTACTGTACTCTACCTCTACTGTGCTCCACTGTAGTCTATCTCTACTGTACTCCACTCTACTCTACCTCTACTGTACTCCACCTCTAATGTGCTCCACTGTACTCTACCTCTACTGTACTCCACTGTACTCTACCTCTACTGTACTCCACTCTACTCTACATCTACTGTGCTCTACTGTACTCTATCTCTACTGTGCTCTACTGTACTCTACCTCTACTGTACTCCACTGTACTCTACCTCTACTATACTCCACTGTACTCTCTCTCTACTGTACTCCACTGTACTCTACCTCTACTATACTCCACTGTACTCAACCTCAACTGTACTCCACTGTACTCTACTCTACTGTACTCCACTGTACTCTACCTCTACTGTACTCTACCTCTACTGTACTCCACTGTACTCTATCTCTACTTTGCTCCACTGTACTCTACTCTACTGTCCTCAACTGTACTCTACCTCTACTGTACTCTACCTCTACTGTGCTCTACTGTACTCTATCTCTACTGTGCTCCACTGTACTCTACCTCTACTGTACTCCACTGTACTCTACCTCTACTGTACTCCACTGTACTCTATCGCTATGTGCTCTACTGTACTCTATCTCTACTCTGCTCTACTGTACTCTACCTCTACTGTACTCCACTGTACTCTACCTCTACTGTACTCCACTGTACTCTACCTCTACTGTGCTCCACTGTACTCTACCTCTAATGTGTTCCACTGTACTCTACCTCTACTGTGCTCCACTGTACTCTACCTCTACTGTACTCCACTGTACTCTACCTCTACTGTGCTCCACTGTACTCTATCTCTACTGTACTCCACTGTACTCTACCTCTACTGTACTCCACCTCTAATGTGCTCCACTGTACTCTACCTCTACTGTACTCCACTGTACTCTACCTCTACTGTACTCCACTCTACTCTACCTCTACTGTGCTCTACTGTACTCTATCTCTACTGTGCTCCACTGTATTCTACCTCTACTGTACTCCACTGTACTCTACCTCTACTATACTCCACTGTACTCTTTCTCTACTGTACTCCACTGTACTCTAGCTCTACTGTACTCCACTGTACTCTACCTCAACTGTACTCCACTGTACTCTACTCTACTGTACTCCACTGTACTCTACCTCTACTGTACTCCACTGTACTCTACCTCTACTGTACTCCACTGTACTCTACCTCTACTGTACTCCACTGTACTCTACCTCTACTGTGCTCCACTGTACTCTACCTCTACTGTACTCCACTGTACTCTACCTCTACTGTGCTCCACTGTACTCTACCTCTAATGTGCTCCACTGTACTCTACCTCTACTGTGCTCCACTGTACTCTATCTCTACTGTGCTCCAATGTACTCTATCTCTACTGTGCTCCACTGTACTCTATCTCTACTGTGCTCCACTGTACTCTATCTCTACTGTGCTCCACTGTACTCTACCTCTACTGTGCTCCACTGTACTCTACCTCTACTGTGCTCCACTGTACTCTATCTCTACTGTGCTCCACTGTACTCTATATCTACTGTGCTCCACTGTACTCTACCTCTACTGTACTCCACTCTACTCTACCTCTACTGTGCTCTACTGTACTCTATCTCTACTCTGCTCCACTGTATTCTACCTCTACTGTACTCCACTGTACTCTACCTCTACTATACTCCACTGTACTCTTTCTCTACTGTGCTACACTGTACTCTATCTCTACTGTGCTCCACTGTACTCTATCTCTACTGTATTCCACTGTACTCTACCTCTACTGTACTCCACTGTACTCTACCTCTAATGTGCTCCACTGTACTATATTTCTACTGTGCTCCACTGTGCTCTACCTCTACTGTACTCCACTGTACTCTACCTCTACTTTACTCCACTGTACCCTACCTCTACTGTACTCCACTGTACTCTACCTCTAATGTACTCCACTCTACTCTACCTCTACTGTGCTCTACTGTACTCTACCTCTACTGTACTCTACTGTTCTCTACCTCTACTGTACTCTACTGTACTCCACATCTGCTCTGATCCACTGTAATCCACTATACTCTACCTCTACTGTGCTCCACTGTACTCTACCTTTACTTTGCTCCACTGTACTCTACCTCTACTGTACTCCACTGTGCTCTACCTCTACTGTACTCTACTGTACTCCACCTCTACTGTGCTCCACTGTACTCCACTGTACTCTACCTCTACTGTACTCCACTGTACTCTACCTCTACTGTACTCCACTGTACTCTAGCTCTACTGTGCTCCACTGTACTCTCCCTTTACTGTACTCCACTGTACTCTACCTCTACTGTGCTCCACTGTACTCTACCTCTAATGTGCTCCACTGTACTCTACATCTACTGTACTCCACTGTACTCTACCTCTACTATACTTCACTGTACTCTTTCTCTACTGTACTCCACTGTACTCTACCTCTACTGTACTCCACTGTACTCTACCTCTACTGTACTCCACTGTACTCTACTCTACTGTACTCCACTGTACTCTACCTCTACTGTACTCTACCTCTACTGTGCTCCACTGTACTCTATCTCTACTGTACTTCACTGTACTCTACCTCTACTGTACTCCACCTCTAATGTGCTCCACTGTACTCTACCTCTACTGTACTCCACTGTACTCTACCTCTACTGTACTCCACTGTACTCTACTCTACTGTACTCCACTGTACTCTACCTCTACTGTACTCTACCTCTACTGTGCTCCACTGTACTCTATCTCTACTGTACTCCACTGTACTCTACCTCTACTGTACTCCACTGTATTCTACCTCTACTATACTCCACTGTACTCTTTCTCTACTGTACTCCACTGTACTCTACCTCTACTGTACTCCACTGTACTCAACCTCAACTGTATTCCACTGTACTCTACCTCTACTGTGCTCCACTGTACTCTACCTCTACTCTACTCCACTGTACTATACCTCTACTGTACTCCACTGCACTCTACCTCTACTGTACTCCACTCTACTCTACCTCTACTGTGCTCTACTGTACTCTATCTCTACTGTGCTCCACTGTACTCTACCTCTACTGTACTCCACTGTACTCTACCTCTACTATACTCCACTGTACTCTTTCTCTACTGTACTCCACTGTACTCTACCTCTACTGTACTCCACTGTACTCTATCTCTACTGTACTCCACTGTACTCTACTCTACTGTACTCCACTGTACTCTACCTCTACTGTACTCTACCTCTACTGTGCTCCACTGTAGTCTATCTCTACTGTACTCCACTCTACTCTACCTCTACTGTACTCCACCTCTAATGTGCTCCACTGTACTCTACCTCTACTGTACTCCACTGTACTCTACCTCTACTGTGCTCCACTCTACTCTACCTCTACTGTGCTCTACTGTACTCTATCTCTACTGTGCTCTACTGTACTCTACCTCTACTGTACTCCACTGTACTCTACCTCAACTATACTCCACTGTACTCTTTCTCTACTGTACTCCACTGTACTCTACCTCTACTATACTCCACTGTACTCAACCTCAACTGTACTCCACTGTACTCTACTCTACTGTACTCCACTGTACTCTACCTCTACTGTACTCTACCTCTACTGTACTCCACTATACTCTATCTCTACTTTGCTCCACTGTACTCTACTCTACTGTACTCAACTGTACTCTACCTCTACTGTACTCTACCTCTACTGTGCTCTACTGTACTCTATCTCTACTGTGCTCCACTGTACTCTACCTCTACTGTACTCCACTGTACTCTACCTCTACTGTACTCCACTGTACTCTATCTCTATGTGCTCTACTGTACTCTATCTCTACTCTGCTCTACTGTACTCTACCTCTACTGTACTCCACTGTACTCTACCTCTACTGTACTCCACTGTACTCTACCTCTACTGTGCTCCACTGTACTCTACCTCTAATGTGTTCCACTGTACTCTACCTCTACTGTGCTCCACTGTACTCTACCTCTACTGTACTCCACTGTACTCTACCTCTACTGTGCTCCACTGTACTCTATCTCTACTGTACTCCACTGTACTCTACCTCTACTGTACTCCACCTCTAATGTGCTCCACTGTACTCTACCTCTACTGTACTCCACTGTACTCTACCTCTACTGTACTCCACTCTACTCTACCTCTACTGTGCTCTACTGTACTCTATCTCTACTGTGCGCCACTGTACTCTACCTCTACTGTACTCCACTGTACTCTACCTCTACTATACTCCACTGTACTCTTTCTCTACTGTACTCCACTGTACTCTACCTCTACTGTACTCCACTCTACTCTACCTCTACTGTGCTCTACTGTACTCTATCTCTACTGTGCTCCACTGTACTCTACCTCTACTGTACTCCACTGTACTCTACCTCTACTGTACTCCACTGTACTCTATCTCTACTGTGCTCTACTGTACTCTATCTCTACTCTGCTCTACTGTACTCTACCTCTACTGTACTCCACTGTACTCTACCTCTACTGTACTCCACTGTACTCTTTCTCTACTGTACTCCACTTTACTCTACCTCTACTGTACTCCACTGTACTCTACCTCTACTGTGCTCCACTGTACTCTATCTCTACTGTACTCCACTGTACTCTACCTCTACTGTACTCCACCTCTAATGTGCTCCACTGTACTCTACCTCTACTGTACTCCACTGTACTCTACCTCTACTGTACTCCACTCTACTCTACCTCTACTGTGCTCTACTGTACTCTATCTCTACTGTGCTCCACTGTACTCTACCTCTACTGTACTCCACTGTACTCTACCTCTACTATACTCCACTGTACTCTTTCTCTACTGTACTCCACTGTACTCTACCTCTACTGTACTCCACTGTACTCAACCTCAACTGTACTCCACTGTACTCTACCTCTACTGTGCTCCATTGTACTCTACCTCTACTGTACTCCACTGTACTCTACCTCTACTGTGCTCCATTGTACTCCACCTCTACTGTGCTCCACTGTACTCCACTGTACTCTACCTCTACTGTGCTCCACTGTACTCTACCTCTACTGTACTCCACTGTACTCTACCTCTACTGTTCTCCACTGTACTCTACCTCTAATGTGCTCCACTGTACTCTACCTCTACTGTGCTCCACTGTACTCTACCTCTACTGTACTCCACTGTACTCTACCTCTACTGTGCTCCACTGTACTCTATCTCTACTGTATTCCACTGTACTCTACCTCTACTGTACTCCACCTCTAATGTGCTCCACTGTACTCTACCTCTACTGTACTCCACTGTACTCTACCTCTACTCTACTCCACTCTACTCTACCTCTACTGTGCTCTACTATACTCTATCTCTACTGTGCTCCACTGTACTCTACCTCTACTGTACTCCACTGTACTCTACCTCTACTATACTCCACTGTACTCTTTCTCTACTGTACTCCACTCTACTCTACCTCTACTGTACTCCACTGTACTCTACCTCTACTGTACTCCACTGTACTCTACCTCTACTGTACTCCACTGTACTCTACCTCTACTGTACTCCACTGTACTCTACCTCTACTGTACTCCACTCTACTCTACCTCTACTGTGCTCTACTGTACTCTATCTCTACTGTGCTCCACTGTACTCTACCTCTACTGTACTCCACTGTACTCTACCTCTACTGTACTCCACTCTACTCTACCTCTACTGTGCTCTACTGTACTCTATCTCTACTGTGCTCCACTGTACTCTACCTCTACTGTACTCCACTGTACTCTACCTCTACTAAACTCCACTGTACTCTTTCTCTACTGTACTCCACTGTACTCTACCTCTACTATACTCCACTGTACTCAACCTCAACTGTACTCCACTGTACTCTACTCTACTGTACTCCACTGTACTCTACCTCTACTGTACTCTACCTCAACTGTACTCCACTGTACTCTATCTCTACTTTGCTCCACTGTACTCCACTGTACTCTACCTCTAGTATGCTCCACTGTACTCCACTGTACTCTACCTCTAGTATGCTCCACTGTACTCTACCTGTACTGTGCTCCACTGTACTCTACCTCTACTGTACTCCACTGTACTCTATCTCTACTTTGCTCCACTGTACTCTACTCTACTGTACTCCACTGTACTCTACCTCTACTGTACTCTACCTCTAATGTGCTCTACTTTACTCTATCTCTACTGTGCTACACTGTACTCTACCTCTACTGTACTCCACTGTACTCTACCTCTACTGTACTCCACTGTACTCTATCTCTACTGTGCTCTACTGTACTCTATCTCTACTCTGCTCTACTGTACTCTACCTCTACTGTACTCCACTGTACTCTACCTCTACTGTACTCCACTGTACTCTACCTCTACTGTGCTCCACTGTACTCTACCTCTAATGTGTTCCACTGTACTCTACCTCTACTGTGCTCCACTGTACTTTACCTCTACTGTACTCCACTGTACTCTACCTCTACTGTGCTCCACTGTACTCTATCTCTACTGTACTCCACTGTACTCTACCTCTACTGTACTCCACCTCTAATGTGCTCCACTGTACTCTACCTCTACGGTACTCCACTGTACTCTACCTCTACTGTACTCCACTCTACTCTACCTCTACTGTGCTCTACTGTACTCTATCTCTACTCTGCGCCACTGTACTCTACCTCTACTGTACTCCACTGTACTCTACCTCTACTATACTCCACTGTACTCTTTCTCTACTGTACTCCACTGTACTCTACCTCTACTGTACTCCACTCTACTCTACCTCTACTGTGCTCTACTGTACTCTATCTCTACTGTGCTCCACTGTACTCTACCTCTACTGTACTCCACTGTACTCTACCTCTACTATACTCCACTGTACTCTTTCTCTACTGTACTCCACTGTACTCTACCTCTACTGTACTCCACTGTACTCTACCTCTACTGTACTCCAATGTACTCTACTCTACTCTACTCTACTCCACTGTACTCTACCTCTACTGTACTCTACCTCTACTGTGCTCCACTGTACTCTATCTCTACTGTACTCCACTGTACTCTACCTCTACTGTACTCCACCTCTAATGTGCTCCACTGTACTCTATCTCTACTGTGCTCCACTGTACTCTACCTCTACTGTACTCCACTGTACTCTACCTCTACTATACTCCACTGTACTCTTTCTCTACTGTACTCCACTGTACTCTACCTCTACTGTACTCCACTGTACTCTACCTCTACTGTACTCCACTCTACTCTACCTCTACTGTGCTCTACTATACTCTATCTCTACTGTGCTCCACTGTACTCTACCTCTACTGTACTCCACTGTACTCTACCTCTACTATACTCCACTGTACTCTTTCTCTACTGTACTCCACTGTACTCTACCTCTACTGTACTCCACTGTACTCTATCTCTACTGTACTCCACTGTACTCTACTCTACTGTACTCCACTGTACTCTACCTCTACTGTACTCTACCTCTACTGTGCTCCACTGTAGTCTATCTCTACTGTACTCCACTCTACTCTACCTCTACTGTACTCCACCTCTAATGTGCTCCACTGTACTCTACCTCTACTGTACTCCACTGTACTCTACCTCTACTGTACTCCACTCTACTCTACATCTACTGTGCTCTACTGTACTCTATCTCTACTGTGCTCTACTGTACTCTACCTCTACTGTACTCCACTGTACTCTACCTCTACTATACTCCACTGTACTCTCTCTCTACTGTACTCCACTGTACTCTACCTCTACTATACTCCACTGTACTCAACCTCAACTGTACTCCACTGTACTCTACTCTACTGTACTCCACTGTACTCTACCTCTACTGTACTCTACCTCTACTGTACTCCACTGTACTCTATCTCTACTTTGCTCCACTGTACTCTACTCTACTGTACTCAACTGTACTCTACCTCTACTGTACTCTACCTCTACTGTGCTCTACTGTACTCTATCTCTACTGTGCTCCACTGTACTCTACCTCTACTGTACTCCACTGTACTCTACCTCTACTCTACTCCACTGTACTCTATCTCTATGTGCTCTACTGTACTCTATCTCTACTCTGCTCTACTGTACTCTACCTCTACTGTACTCCACTGTACTCTACCTCTACTGTACTCCACTGTACTCTACCTCTACTGTGCTCCACTGTACTCTACCTCTAATGTGTTCCACTGTACTCTACCTCTACTGTGCTCCACTGTACTCTACCTCTACTGTACTCCACTGTACTCTACCTCTACTGTGCTCCACTGTACTCTATCTCTACTGTACTCCACTGTACTCTACCTCTACTGTACTCCACCTCTAATGTGCTCCACTGTACTCTACCTCTACTGTACTCCACTGTACTCTACCTCTACTGTACTCCACTCTACTCTACCTCTACTGTGCTCTACTGTACTCTATCTCTACTGTGCTCCACTGTATTCTACCTCTACTGTACTCCACTGTACTCTACCTCTACTATACTCCACTGTACTCTTTCTCTACTGTACTCCACTGTACTCTAGCTCTACTGTACTCCACTGTACACTACCTCAACTGTACTCCACTGTACTCTACTCTACTGTACTCCACTGTACTCTACCTCTACTGTACTCCACTGTACTCTACCTCTACTGTACTCCACTGTACTCTACCTCTACTGTACTCCACTGTACTCTACCTCTACTGTGCTCCACTGTACTCTACCTCTACTGTACTCCACTGTACTCTACCTCTACTGTGCTCCACTGTACTCTACCTCTAATGTGCTCCACTGTACTCTACCTCTACTGTGCTCCACTGTACTCTATCTCTACTGTGCTCCAATGTACTCTATCTCTACTGTGCTCCACTGTACTCTATCTCTACTGTGCTCCACTATACTCTATCTCTACTGTGCTCCACTGTACTCTACCTCTACTGTGCTCCACTGTACTCTACCTCTACTGTGCTCCACTGTACTCTATCTCTACTGTGCTCCACTGTACTCTATATCTACTGTGCTCCACTGTACTCTACCTCTACTGTACTCCACTCTACTCTACCTCTACTGTGCTCTACTGTACTCTATCTCTACTGTGCTCCACTGTATTCTACCTCTACTGTACTCCACTGTACTCTACCTCTACTATACTCCACTGTACTCTTTCTCTACTGTGCTACACTGTAATCTATCTCTACTGTGCTCCACTGTACTCTATCTCTACTGTATTCCACTGTACTCTACCTCTACTGTACTCCACTGTACTCTACCTCTAATGTGCTCCACTGTACTCTATTTCTACTGTGCTCCACTGTGCTCTACCTCTACTGTACTCCACTGTACTCTACCTCTACTTTACTCCACTGTACCCTACCTCTACTGTACTCCACTGTACTCTACCTCTAATGTACTCCACTCTACTCTACCTCTACTGTGCTCTACTGTACTCTACCTCTACTGTACTCTACTGTTCTCTACCTCTACTGTACTCTACTGTACTCCACATCTGCTCTGATCCACTGTAATCCACTATACTCTACCTCTACTGTGCTCCACTGTACTCTACCTTTACTTTGCTCCACTGTACTCTACCTCTACTGTACTCCACTGTGCTCTACCTCTACTGTACTCTACTGTACTCCACCTCTACTGTGCTCCACTGTACTCCACTGTACTCTACCTCTACTGTACTCCACTGTACTCTACCTCTACTGTACTCCACTGTACTCTAGCTCTACTGTGCTCCACTGTACTCTCCCTTTACTGTACTCCACTGTACTCTACCTCTACTGTGCTCCACTGTACTCTACCTCTAATGTGCTCCACTGTACTCTACATCTACTGTACTCCACTGTACTCTACCTCTACTATACTTCACTGTACTCTTTCTCTACTGTACTCCACTGTACTCTACCTCTACTGTACTCCACTGTACTCTACCTCTACTGTACTCCACTGTACTCTACTCTACTGTACTCCACTGTACTCTACCTCTACTGTACTCTACCTCTACTGTGCTCCACTGTACTCTATCTCTACTGTACTTCACTGTACTCTACCTCTACTGTACTCCACCTCTAATGTGCTCCACTGTACTCTACCTCTACTGTACTCCACTGTACTCTACCTCTACTGTACTCCACTGTACTCTACTCTACTGTACTCCACTGTACTCTACCTCTACTGTACTCTACCTCTACTGTGCTCCACTGTACTCTATCTCTACTGTACTCCACTGTACTCTACCTCTACTGTACTCCACTGTATTCTACCTCTACTATACTCCACTGTACTCTTTCTCTACTGTACTCCACTGTACTCTACCTCTACTGTACTCCACTGTACTCAACCTCAACTGTATTCCACTGTACTCTACCTCTACTGTGCTCCACTGTACTCTACCTCTACTCTACTCCACTGTACTCTACCTCTACTGTACTCCACTGCACTTTACCTCTACTGTACTCCACTCTACTCTACCTCTACTGTGCTCTACTGTACTCTATCTCTACTGTGCTCCACTGTACTCTACCTCTACTGTACTCCACTGTACTCTACCTCTACTATACTCCACTGTACTCTTTCTCTACTGTACTCCACTGTACTCTACCTCTACTGTACTCCACTGTACTCTATCTCTACTGTACTCCACTGTACTCTACTCTACTGTACTCCACTGTACTCTACCTCTACTGTACTCTACCTCTACTGTGCTCCACTGTAGTCTATCTCTACTGTACTCCACTCTCCTCTACCTCTACTGTACTCCACCTCTAATGTGCTCCACTGTACTCTACCTCTACTGTACTCCACTGTACTCTACCTCTACTGTGCTCCACTCTACTCTACCTCTACTGTGCTCTACTGTACTCTATCTCTACTGTGCTCTACTGTACTCTACCTCTACTGTACTCCACTGTACTCTACCTCAACTATACTCCACTGTACTCTTTCTCTACTGTACTCCACTGTACTCTACCTCTACTATACTCCACTGTACTCAACCTCAACTGTACTCCACTGTACTCTACTCTACTGTACTCCACTGTACTCTACCTCTACTGTACTCTACCTCTACTGTACTCCACTGTACTCTATCTCTACTTTGCTCCACTGTACTCTACTCTACTGTACTCAACTGTACTCTACCTCTACTGTACTCTACCTCTACTGTGCTCTACTGTACTCTATCTCTACTGTGCTCCCCTGTACTCTACCTCTACTGTACTCCACTGTACTCTACCTCTACTGTACTCCACTGTACTCTATCTCTATGTGCTCTAATGTACTCTATCTCTACTCTGCTCTACTGTACTCTACCTCTACTGTACTCCACTGTACTCTACCTCTACTGTACTCCACTGTACTCTACCTCTACTGTGCTCCACTGTACTCTACCTCTAATGTGTTCCACTGTACTCTACCTCTACTGTGCTCCACTGTACTCTACCTCTACTCTACTCCACTGTACTCTACCTCTACTGTACTCCACTGTACTCTATCTCTACTGTACTCCACTGTACTCTACCTCTACTATACTCCACTGTACTCAACCTCAACTGTACTCCACTGTACTCTACTCTACTGTACTCCACTGTACTCTACCTCTACTGTACTCTACCTCTACTGTACTCCACTGTACTCTATCTCTACTTTGCTCCACTGTACTCTACTCTACTGTACTCAACTGTACTCTACCTCTACTGTACTCTACCTCTACTGTGCTCTACTGTACTCTATCTCTACTGTGCTCCCCTGTACTCTACCTCTACTGTACTCCACTGTACTCTACCTCTACTGTACTCCACTGTACTCTATCTCTATGTGCTCTAATGTACTCTATCTCTACTCTGCTCTACTGTACTCTACCTCTACTGTACTCCACTGTACTCTACCTCTACTGTACTCCACTGTACTCTACCTCTACTGTGCTCCACTGTACTCTACCTCTAATGTGTTCCACTGTACTCTACCTCTACTGTGCTCCACTGTACTCTACCTCTACTGTACTCCACTGTACTCTACCACTACTGTGCTCCACTGTACTCTATCTCTACTGTACTCCACTGTACTCTACCTCTACTGTACTCCACCTCTAATGTGCTCCACTGTACTCTACCTCTACTGTACTCCACTGTACTCTACCTCTACTGTACTCCACTCTACTCTACCTCTACTGTGCTCTACTGTACTCTATCTCTACTGTGCTCCACTGTATTCTACCTCTACTGTACTCCACTGTACTCTACCTCTACTATACTCCACTGTACTCTTTCTCTACTGTACTCCACTGTACTCTACCTCTACTGTACTCCACTGTACTCTACCTCAACTGTACTCCACTGTACTCTACTCTACTGTACTCCACTGTACTCTACCTCTACTGTACTCCACTGTACTCTACCTCTACTGTACTCCACTGTACTCTACCTCTACTGTACTCCAATGTACTCTACCTGTACTGTGCTCCACTGTACTCTACCTCTACTGTACTCCACTGTTCTCTATCTCTACTTTGCTCCACTGTACTCTACTCTACTGTACTCCACTGTACTCTACCTCTACTGTACTCTACCTCTACTGTGCTCTACTGTACTCTATCTCTACTGTGCTCCACTGTACTCTACCTCTACTCTACTCCACTGTACTCTACCTCTACTGTACTCCACTGTACTCTATCTCTACTGTGCTCTACTGTACTCTATCTCTACTCTGCTCTACTGTACTCTACCTCTACTGTACTCCACTGTACTCTACCTCTACTGTACTCCACTGTACTCTACCTCTACTGTGCTCCACTGTACTCTACCTCTAATGTGTTCCACTGTACTCGACCTCTACTGTGCTCCACTGTACTCTACCTCTACTGTACTCCACTGTACTCTACCTCTACTGTGCTCCACTGTACTCTATCTCTACTGTACTCCACTGTACTCTACCTCTACTGTACTCCACCTCTAATGTGCTCCACTGTACTCTACCTCTACGGTACTCCACTGTACTCTACCTCTACTGTACTCCACTCTACTCTACCTCTACTGTGCTCTACTGTACTCTATCTCTACTCTGCGCCACTGTACTCTACCTCTACTGTACTCCACTGTACTCTACCTCTACTATACTCCACTGTACTCTTTCTCTACTGTACTCCACTGTACTCTACCTCTACTGTACTCCACTCTACTCTACCTCTACTGTGCTCTACTGTACTCTATCTCTACTGTGCTCCACTGTACTCTACCTCTACTGTACTCCACTGTACTCTACCTCTACTATACTCCACTGTACTCTTTCTCTACTGTACTCCACTGTACTCTACCTCTACTGTACTCCACTGTACTCTACCTCTACTGTACTCCAATGTACTCTGCTCTACTCTACTCTACTCCACTGTACTCTACCTCTACTGTACTCTACCTCTACTGTGCTCCACTGTACTCTATCTCTACTGTACTCCACTGTACTCTACCTCTACTGTACTCCACCTCTAATGTGCTCCACTGTACTCTATCTCTACTGTGCTCCACTGTACTCTACCTCTACTGTACTCCACTGTACTCTACCTCTACTATACTCCACTGTACTCTTTCTCTACTGTACTCCACTGTACTCTACCTCTACTGTACTCCACTGTACTCTACCTCTACTGTACTCCACTCTACTCTACCTCTACTGTGCTCTACTATACTCTATCTCTACTGTGCTCCACTGTACTCTACCTCTACTGTACTCCACTGTACTCTACCTCTACTATACTCCACTGTACTCTTTCTCTACTGTACTCCACTGTACTCTACCTCTACTGTACTCCACTGTACTCTATCTCTACTGTACTCCACTGTACTCTACTCTACTGTACTCCACTGTACTCTACCTCTACAGTACTCTACCTCTACTGTGCTCCACTGTAGTCTATCTCTACTGTACTCCACTCTACTCTACCTCTACTGTACTCCACCTCTAATGTGCTCCACTGTACTCTACCTCTACTGTACTCCACTGTACTCTACCTCTACTGTACTCCACTCTACTCTACATCTACTGTGCTCTACTGTACTCTATCTCTACTGTGCTCTACTGTACTCTACCTCTACTGTACTCTACTGTACTCTACCTCTACTATACTCCACTGTACTCTCTCTCTACTGTACTCCACTGTACTCTACCTCTACTATACTCCACTGTACTCAACCTCAACTGTACTCCACTGTACTCTACTCTACTGTACTCCACTGTACTCTACCTCTACTGTACTCTACCTCTACTGTACTCCACTGTACTCTATCTCTACTTTGCTCCACTGTACTCTACTCTACTGTACTCAACTGTACTCTACCTCTACTGTACTCTACCTCTACTGTGCTCTACTGTACTCTATCTCTACTGTGCTCCACTGTACTCTACCTCTACTGTACTCCACTGTACTCTACCTCTACTGTACTCCACTGTACTCTATCTCTATGTGCTCTACTGTACTCTATCTCTACTCTGCTCTACTGTACTCTACCTCTACTGTACTCCACTGTACTCTACCTCTACTGTACTCCACTGTACTCTACCTCTACTGTGCTCCACTGTACTCTACCTCTAATGTGTTCCACTGTACTCTACCTCTACTGTGCTCCACTGTACTCTACCTCTACTGTACTCCACTGTACTCTACCTCTACTGTGCTCCACTGTACTCTATCTCTACTGTACTCCACTGTACTCTACCTCTACTGTACTCCACCTCTAATGTGCTCCACTGTACTCTACCTCTACTGTACTCCACTGTACTCTACCTCTACTGTACTCCACTCTACTCTACCTCTACTGTGCTCTACTGTACTCTATCTCTACTGTGCTCCACTGTATTCTACCTCTACTGTACTCCACTGTACTCTACCTCTACTATACTCCACTGTACTCTTTCTCTACTGTACTCCACTGTACTCTAGCTCTACTGTACTCCACTGTACTCTACCTCAACTGTACTCCACTGTACTCTACTCTACTGTACTCCACTGTACTCTACCTCTACTGTACTCCACTGTACTCTACCTCTACTGTACTCCACTGTACTCTACCTCTACTGTACTCCACTGTACTCTACCTCTACTGTGCTCCACTGTACTCTACCTCTACTGTACTCCACTGTACTCTACCTCTACTGTGCTCCACTGTACTCTACCTCTAATGTGCTCCACTGTACTCTACCTCTACTGTGCTCCACTGTACTCTATCTCTACTGTGCTCCAATGTACTCTATCTCTACTGTGCTCCACTGTACTCTACCTCTACTGTACTCCACTGTACTCTACCTCTACTGTGCTCCACTGTACTCTATCTCTACTGTACTCCACTGTACTCTACCTCTACTGTACTCCACCTCTAATGTGCTCCACTGTACTCTACCTCTACTGTGCTCCACTGTACTCTATCTCTACTGTACTCCACTGTACTCTACCTCTACTGTACTCCACCTCTAATGTGCTCCACTGTACTCTACCTCTACTGTGCTCCAATGTACTCTATCTCTACTGTGCTCCACTGTACTCTATCTCTACTGTGCTCCAATGTACTCTATCTCTACTGTGCTCCACTGTACTCTATCTCTACTGTGCTCCACTATACTCTATCTCTACTGTGCTCCACTGTACTCTACCTCTACTGTGCTCCACTGTACTCTACCTCTACTGTGCTCCACTGTACTCTATCTCTACTGTGCTCCACTGTACTCTATATCTACTGTGCTCCACTGTACTCTACCTCTACTGTACTCCACTCTACTCTACCTCTACTGTGCTCTACTGTACTCTATCTCTACTGTGCTCCACTGTATTCTACCTCTACTGTACTCCACTGTACTCTACCTCTACTATACTCCACTGTACTCTTTCTCTACTGTGCTACACTGTAATCTATCTCTACTGTGCTCCACTGTACTCTATCTCTACTGTATTCCACTGTACTCTACCTCTACTGTACTCCACTGTACTCTACCTCTAATGTGCTCCACTGTACTCTATTTCTACTGTGCTCCACTGTGCTCTACCTCTACTGTACTCCACTGTACTCTACCTCTACTTTACTCCACTGTACCCTACCTCTACTGTACTCCACTGTACTCTACCTCTAATGTACTCCACTCTACTCTACCTCTACTGTGCTCTACTGTACTCTACCTCTACTGTACTCTACTGTTCTCTACCTCTACTGTACTCTACTGTACTCCACATCTGCTCTGATCCACTGTAATCCACTATACTCTACCTCTACTGTGCTCCACTGTACTCTACCTTTACTTTGCTCCACTGTACTCTACCTCTACTGTACTCCACTGTGCTCTACCTCTACTGTACTCTACTGTACTCCACCTCTACTGTGCTCCACTGTACTCCACTGTACTCTACCTCTACTGTACTCCACTGTACTCTACCTCTACTGTACTCCACTGTACTCTAGCTCTACTGTGCTCCACTGTACTCTCCCTTTACTGTACTCCACTGTACTCTACCTCTACTGTGCTCCACTGTACTCTACCTCTAATGTGCTCCACTGTACTCTACATCTACTGTACTCCACTGTACTCTACCTCTACTATACTTCACTGTACTCTTTCTCTACTGTACTCCACTGTACTCTACCTCTACTGTACTCCACTGTACTCTACCTCTACTGTACTCCACTGTACTCTACTCTACTGTACTCCACTGTACTCTACCTCTACTGTACTCTACCTCTACTGTGCTCCACTGTACTCTATCTCTACTGTACTTCACTGTACTCTACCTCTACTGTACTCCACCTCTAATGTGCTCCACTGTACTCTACCTCTACTGTACTCCACTGTACTCTACCTCTACTGTACTCCACTGTACTCTACTCTACTGTACTCCACTGTACTCTACCTCTACTGTACTCTACCTCTACTGTGCTCCACTGTACTCTATCTCTACTGTACTCCACTGTACTCTACCTCTACTGTACTCCACTGTATTCTACCTCTACTATACTCCACTGTACTCTTTCTCTACTGTACTCCACTGTACTCTACCTCTACTGTACTCCACTGTACTCAACCTCAACTGTATTCCACTGTACTCTACCTCTACTGTGCTCCACTGTACTCTACCTCTACTCTACTCCACTGTACTCTACCTCTACTGTACTCCACTGCACTTTACCTCTACTGTACTCCACTCTACTCTACCTCTACTGTGCTCTACTGTACTCTATCTCTACTGTGCTCCACTGTACTCTACCTCTACTGTACTCCACTGTACTCTACCTCTACTATACTCCACTGTACTCTTTCTCTACTGTACTCCACTGTACTCTACCTCTACTGTACTCCACTGTACTCTATCTCTACTGTACTCCACTGTACTCTACTCTACTGTACTCCACTGTACTCTACCTCTACTGTACTCTACCTCTACTGTGCTCCACTGTAGTCTATCTCTACTGTACTCCACTCTCCTCTACCTCTACTGTACTCCACCTCTAATGTGCTCCACTGTACTCTACCTCTACTGTACTCCACTGTACTCTACCTCTACTGTGCTCCACTCTACTCTACCTCTACTGTGCTCTACTGTACTCTATCTCTACTGTGCTCTACTGTACTCTACCTCTACTGTACTCCACTGTACTCTACCTCAACTATACTCCACTGTACTCTTTCTCTACTGTACTCCACTGTACTCTACCTCTACTATACTCCACTGTACTCAACCTCAACTGTACTCCACTGTACTCTACTCTACTGTACTCCACTGTACTCTACCTCTACTGTACTCTACCTCTACTGTACTCCACTGTACTCTATCTCTACTTTGCTCCACTGTACTCTACTCTACTGTACTCAACTGTACTCTACCTCTACTGTACTCTACCTCTACTGTGCTCTACTGTACTCTATCTCTACTGTGCTCCCCTGTACTCTACCTCTACTGTACTCCACTGTACTCTACCTCTACTGTACTCCACTGTACTCTATCTCTATGTGCTCTAATGTACTCTATCTCTACTCTGCTCTACTGTACTCTACCTCTACTGTACTCCACTGTACTCTACCTCTACTGTACTCCACTGTACTCTACCTCTACTGTGCTCCACTGTACTCTACCTCTAATGTGTTCCACTGTACTCTACCTCTACTGTGCTCCACTGTACTCTACCTCTACTCTACTCCACTGTACTCTACCTCTACTGTACTCCACTGTACTCTATCTCTACTGTACTCCACTGTACTCTACCTCTACTATACTCCACTGTACTCAACCTCAACTGTACTCCACTGTACTCTACTCTACTGTACTCCACTGTACTCTACCTCTACTGTACTCTACCTCTACTGTACTCCACTGTACTCTATCTCTACTTTGCTCCACTGTACTCTACTCTACTGTACTCAACTGTACTCTACCTCTACTGTACTCTACCTCTACTGTGCTCTACTGTACTCTATCTCTACTGTGCTCCCCTGTACTCTACCTCTACTGTACTCCACTGTACTCTACCTCTACTGTACTCCACTGTACTCTATCTCTATGTGCTCTAATGTACTCTATCTCTACTCTGCTCTACTGTACTCTACCTCTACTGTACTCCACTGTACTCTACCTCTACTGTACTCCACTGTACTCTACCTCTACTGTGCTCCACTGTACTCTACCTCTAATGTGTTCCACTGTACTCTACCTCTACTGTGCTCCACTGTACTCTACCTCTACTGTACTCCACTGTACTCTACCACTACTGTGCTCCACTGTACTCTATCTCTACTGTACTCCACTGTACTCTACCTCTACTGTACTCCACCTCTAATGTGCTCCACTGTACTCTACCTCTACTGTACTCCACTGTACTCTACCTCTACTGTACTCCACTCTACTCTACCTCTACTGTGCTCTACTGTACTCTATCTCTACTGTGCTCCACTGTATTCTACCTCTACTGTACTCCACTGTACTCTACCTCTACTATACTCCACTGTACTCTTTCTCTACTGTACTCCACTGTACTCTACCTCTACTGTACTCCACTGTACTCTACCTCAACTGTACTCCACTGTACTCTACTCTACTGTACTCCACTGTACTCTACCTCTACTGTACTCCACTGTACTCTACCTCTACTGTACTCCACTGTACTCTACCTCTACTGTACTCCAATGTACTCTACCTGTACTGTGCTCCACTGTACTCTACCTCTACTGTACTCCACTGTTCTCTATCTCTACTTTGCTCCACTGTACTCTACTCTACTGTACTCCACTGTACTCTACCTCTACTGTACTCTACCTCTACTGTGCTCTACTGTACTCTATCTCTACTGTGCTCCACTGTACTCTACCTCTACTCTACTCCACTGTACTCTACCTCTACTGTACTCCACTGTACTCTATCTCTACTGTGCTCTACTGTACTCTATCTCTACTCTGCTCTACTGTACTCTACCTCTACTGTACTCCACTGTACTCTACCTCTACTGTACTCCACTGTACTCTACCTCTACTGTGCTCCACTGTACTCTACCTCTAATGTGTTCCACTGTACTCGACCTCTACTGTGCTCCACTGTACTCTACCTCTACTGTACTCCACTGTACTCTACCTCTACTGTGCTCCACTGTACTCTATCTCTACTGTACTCCACTGTACTCTACCTCTACTGTACTCCACCTCTAATGTGCTCCACTGTACTCTACCTCTACGGTACTCCACTGTACTCTACCTCTACTGTACTCCACTCTACTCTACCTCTACTGTGCTCTACTGTACTCTATCTCTACTCTGCGCCACTGTACTCTACCTCTACTGTACTCCACTGTACTCTACCTCTACTATACTCCACTGTACTCTTTCTCTACTGTACTCCACTGTACTCTACCTCTACTGTACTCCACTCTACTCTACCTCTACTGTGCTCTACTGTACTCTATCTCTACTGTGCTCCACTGTACTCTACCTCTACTGTACTCCACTGTACTCTACCTCTACTATACTCCACTGTACTCTTTCTCTACTGTACTCCACTGTACTCTACCTCTACTGTACTCCACTGTACTCTACCTCTACTGTACTCCAATGTACTCTGCTCTACTCTACTCTACTCCACTGTACTCTACCTCTACTGTACTCTACCTCTACTGTGCTCCACTGTACTCTATCTCTACTGTACTCCACTGTACTCTACCTCTACTGTACTCCACCTCTAATGTGCTCCACTGTACTCTATCTCTACTGTGCTCCACTGTACTCTACCTCTACTGTACTCCACTGTACTCTACCTCTACTATACTCCACTGTACTCTTTCTCTACTGTACTCCACTGTACTCTACCTCTACTGTACTCCACTGTACTCTACCTCTACTGTACTCCACTCTACTCTACCTCTACTGTGCTCTACTATACTCTATCTCTACTGTGCTCCACTGTACTCTACCTCTACTGTACTCCACTGTACTCTACCTCTACTATACTCCACTGTACTCTTTCTCTACTGTACTCCACTGTACTCTACCTCTACTGTACTCCACTGTACTCTATCTCTACTGTACTCCACTGTACTCTACTCTACTGTACTCCACTGTACTCTACCTCTACAGTACTCTACCTCTACTGTGCTCCACTGTAGTCTATCTCTACTGTACTCCACTCTACTCTACCTCTACTGTACTCCACCTCTAATGTGCTCCACTGTACTCTACCTCTACTGTACTCCACTGTACTCTACCTCTACTGTACTCCACTCTACTCTACATCTACTGTGCTCTACTGTACTCTATCTCTACTGTGCTCTACTGTACTCTACCTCTACTGTACTCTACTGTACTCTACCTCTACTATACTCCACTGTACTCTCTCTCTACTGTACTCCACTGTACTCTACCTCTACTATACTCCACTGTACTCAACCTCAACTGTACTCCACTGTACTCTACTCTACTGTACTCCACTGTACTCTACCTCTACTGTACTCTACCTCTACTGTACTCCACTGTACTCTATCTCTACTTTGCTCCACTGTACTCTACTCTACTGTACTCAACTGTACTCTACCTCTACTGTACTCTACCTCTACTGTGCTCTACTGTACTCTATCTCTACTGTGCTCCACTGTACTCTACCTCTACTGTACTCCACTGTACTCTACCTCTACTGTACTCCACTGTACTCTATCTCTATGTGCTCTACTGTACTCTATCTCTACTCTGCTCTACTGTACTCTACCTCTACTGTACTCCACTGTACTCTACCTCTACTGTACTCCACTGTACTCTACCTCTACTGTGCTCCACTGTACTCTACCTCTAATGTGTTCCACTGTACTCTACCTCTACTGTGCTCCACTGTACTCTACCTCTACTGTACTCCACTGTACTCTACCTCTACTGTGCTCCACTGTACTCTATCTCTACTGTACTCCACTGTACTCTACCTCTACTGTACTCCACCTCTAATGTGCTCCACTGTACTCTACCTCTACTGTACTCCACTGTACTCTACCTCTACTGTACTCCACTCTACTCTACCTCTACTGTGCTCTACTGTACTCTATCTCTACTGTGCTCCACTGTATTCTACCTCTACTGTACTCCACTGTACTCTACCTCTACTATACTCCACTGTACTCTTTCTCTACTGTACTCCACTGTACTCTAGCTCTACTGTACTCCACTGTACTCTACCTCAACTGTACTCCACTGTACTCTACTCTACTGTACTCCACTGTACTCTACCTCTACTGTACTCCACTGTACTCTACCTCTACTGTACTCCACTGTACTCTACCTCTACTGTACTCCACTGTACTCTACCTCTACTGTGCTCCACTGTACTCTACCTCTACTGTACTCCACTGTACTCTACCTCTACTGTGCTCCACTGTACTCTACCTCTAATGTGCTCCACTGTACTCTACCTCTACTGTGCTCCACTGTACTCTATCTCTACTGTGCTCCAATGTACTCTATCTCTACTGTGCTCCACTGTACTCTATCTCTACTGTGCTCCACTATACTCTATCTCTACTGTGCTCCACTGTACTCTACCTCTACTGTGCTCCACTGTACTCTACCTCTACTGTGCTCCACTGTACTCTATCTCTACTGTGCTCCACTGTACTCTATATCTACTGTGCTCCACTGTACTCTACCTCTACTGTACTCCACTCTACTCTACCTCTACTGTGCTCTACTGTACTCTATCTCTACTGTGCTCCACTGTATTCTACCTCTACTGTACTCCACTGTACTCTACCTCTACTATACTCCACTGTACTCTTTCTCTACTGTGCTACACTGTAATCTATCTCTACTGTGCTCCACTGTACTCTATCTCTACTGTATTCCACTGTACTCTACCTCTACTGTACTCCACTGTACTCTACCTCTAATGTGCTCCACTGTACTCTATTTCTACTGTGCTCCACTGTGCTCTACCTCTACTGTACTCCACTGTACTCTACCTCTACTTTACTCCACTGTACCCTACCTCTACTGTACTCCACTGTACTCTACCTCTAATGTACTCCACTCTACTCTACCTCTACTGTGCTCTACTGTACTCTACCTCTACTGTACTCTACTGTTCTCTACCTCTACTGTACTCTACTGTACTCCACATCTGCTCTGATCCACTGTAATCCACTATACTCTACCTCTACTGTGCTCCACTGTACTCTACCTTTACTTTGCTCCACTGTACTCTACCTCTACTGTACTCCACTGTGCTCTACCTCTACTGTACTCTACTGTACTCCACCTCTACTGTGCTCCACTGTACTCCACTGTACTCTACCTCTACTGTACTCCACTGTACTCTACCTCTACTGTACTCCACTGTACTCTAGCTCTACTGTGCTCCACTGTACTCTCCCTTTACTGTACTCCACTGTACTCTACCTCTACTGTGCTCCACTGTACTCTACCTCTAATGTGCTCCACTGTACTCTACATCTACTGTACTCCACTGTACTCTACCTCTACTATACTTCACTGTACTCTTTCTCTACTGTACTCCACTGTACTCTACCTCTACTGTACTCCACTGTACTCTACCTCTACTGTACTCCACTGTACTCTACTCTACTGTACTCCACTGTACTCTACCTCTACTGTACTCTACCTCTACTGTGCTCCACTGTACTCTATCTCTACTGTACTTCACTGTACTCTACCTCTACTGTACTCCACCTCTAATGTGCTCCACTGTACTCTACCTCTACTGTACTCCACTGTACTCTACCTCTACTGTACTCCACTGTACTCTACTCTACTGTACTCCACTGTACTCTACCTCTACTGTACTCTACCTCTACTGTGCTCCACTGTACTCTATCTCTACTGTACTCCACTGTACTCTACCTCTACTGTACTCCACTGTATTCTACCTCTACTATACTCCACTGTACTCTTTCTCTACTGTACTCCACTGTACTCTACCTCTACTGTACTCCACTGTACTCAACCTCAACTGTATTCCACTGTACTCTACCTCTACTGTGCTCCACTGTACTCTACCTCTACTCTACTCCACTGTACTCTACCTCTACTGTACTCCACTGCACTCTACCTCTACTGTACTCCACTCTACTCTACCTCTACTGTGCTCTACTGTACTCTATCTCTACTGTGCTCCACTGTACTCTACCTCTACTGTACTCCACTGTACTCTACCTCTACTATACTCCACTGTACTCTTTCTCTACTGTACTCCACTGTACTCTACCTCTACTGTACTCCACTGTACTCTATCTCTACTGTACTCCACTGTACTCTACTCTACTGTACTCCACTGTACTCTACCTCTACTGTACTCTACCTCTACTGTGCTCCACTGTAGTCTATCTCTACTGTACTCCACTCTACTCTACCTCTACTGTACTCCACCTCTAATGTGCTCCACTGTACTCTACCTCTACTGTACTCCACTGTACTCTACCTCTACTGTGCTCCACTCTACTCTACCTCTACTGTGCTCTACTGTACTCTATCTCTACTGTGCTCTACTGTACTCTACCTCTACTGTACTCCACTGTACTCTACCTCAACTATACTCCACTGTACTCTTTCTCTACTGTACTCCACTGTACTCTACCTCTACTATACTCCACTGTACTCAACCTCAACTGTACTCCACTGTACTCTACTCTACTGTACTCCACTGTACTCTACCTCTACTGTACTCTACCTCTACTGTACTCCACTGTACTCTATCTCTACTTTGCTCCACTGTACTCTACTCTACTGTACTCAACTGTACTCTACCTCTACTGTACTCTACCTCTACTGTGCTCTACTGTACTCTATCTCTACTGTGCTCCACTGTACTCTACCTCTACTGTACTCCACTGTACTCTACCTCTACTGTACTCCACTGTACTCTATCTCTATGTGCTCTAATGTACTCTATCTCTACTCTGCTCTACTGTACTCTACCTCTACTGTACTCCACTGTACTCTACCTCTACTGTACTCCACTGTACTCTACCTCTACTGTGCTCCACTGTACTCTACCTCTAATGTGTTCCACTGTACTCTACCTCTACTGTGCTCCACTGTACTCTACCTCTACTGTACTCCACTGTACTCTACCTCTACTGTGCTCCACTGTACTCTATCTCTACTGTACTCCACTGTACTCTACCTCTACTGTACTCCACCTCTAATGTGCTCCACTGTACTCTACCTCTACTGTACTCCACTGTACTCTACCTCTACTGTACTCCACTCTACTCTACCTCTACTGTGCTCTACTGTACTCTATCTCTACTGTGCTCCACTGTATTCTACCTCTACTGTACTCCACTGTACTCTACCTCTACTATACTCCACTGTACTCTTTCTCTACTGTACTCCACTGTACTCTACCTCTACTGTACTCCACTGTACTCTACCTCAACTGTACTCCACTGTACTCTACTCTACTGTACTCCACTGTACTCTACCTCTACTGTACTCCACTGTACTCTACCTCTACTGTACTCCACTGTACTCTACCTCTACTGTACTCCACTGTACTCTACCTGTACTGTGCTCCACTGTACTCTACCTCTACTGTACTCCACTGTTCTCTATCTCTACTTTGCTCCACTGTACTCTACTCTACTGTACTCCACTGTACTCTACCTCTACTGTACTCTACCTCTACTGTGCTCTACTGTACTCTATCTCTACTGTGCTCCACTGTACTCTACCTCTACTGTACTCCACTGTACTCTACCTCTACTGTACTCCACTGTACTCTATCTCTACTGTGCTCTACTGTACTCTATCTCTACTCTGCTCTACTGTACTCTACCTCTACTGTACTCCACTGTACTCTACCTCTACTGTACTCCACTGTACTCTACCTCTACTGTGCTCCACTGTACTCTACCTCTAATGTGTTCCACTGTACTCGACCTCTACTGTGCTCCACTGTACTCTACCTCTACTGTACTCCACTGTACTCTACCTCTACTGTGCTCCACTGTACTCTATCTCTACTGTACTCCACTGTACTCTACCTCTACTGTACTCCACCTCTAATGTGCTCCACTGTCCTCTACCTCTACGGTACTCCACTGTACTCTACCTCTACTGTACTCCACTCTACTCTACCTCTACTGTGCTCTACTGTACTCTATCTCTACTGTGCGCCACTGTACTCTACCTCTACTGTACTCCACTGTACTCTACCTCTACTATACTCCACTGTACTCTTTCTCTACTGTACTCCACTGTACTCTACCTCTACTGTACTCCACTCTACTCTACCTCTACTGTGCTCTACTGTACTCTATCTCTACTGTGCTCCACTGTACTCTACCTCTACTGTACTCCACTGTACTCTACCTCTACTGTACTCCACTGTACTCTATCTCTACTGTGCTCTACTGTACTCTATCTCTACTCTGCTCTACTGTACTCTACCTCTACTGTACTCCACTGTACTCTACCTCTACTGTACTCCACTGTACTCTTTCTCTACTGTACTCCACTTTACTCTACCTCTACTGTACTCCACTGTACTCTACCTCTACTGTGCTCCACTGTACTCTATCTCTACTGTACTCCACTGTACTCTACCTCTACTGTACTCCACCTCTAATGTGCTCCACTGTACTCTACCTCTACTGTACTCCACTGTACTCTACCTCTACTGTACTCCACTCTACTCTACCTCTACTGTGCTCTACTGTACTCTATCTCTACTGTGCTCCACTGTACTCTACCTCTACTGTACTCCACTGTACTCTACCTCTACTATACTCCACTGTACTCTTTCTCTACTGTACTCCACTGTACTCTACCTCTACTGTACTCCACTGTACTCAACCTCAACTGTACTCCACTGTACTCTACCTCTACTGTGCTCCATTGTACTCTACCTCTACTGTACTCCACTGTACTCTACCTCTACTGTGCTCCATTGTACTCCACCTCTACTGTGCTCCACTGTACTCCACTGTACTCTACCTCTACTGTGCTCCACTGTACTCTACCTCTACTGTACTCCACTGTACTCTACCTCTACTCTTCTCCACTGTACTCTACCTCTAATGTGCTCCACTGTACTCTACCTCTACTGTGCTCCACTGTACTCTACCTCTACTGTACTCCACTGTACTCTACCTCTACTGTGCTCCACTGTACTCTATCTCTACTGTATTCCACTGTACTCTACCTCTACTGTACTCCACCTCTAATGTGCTCCACTGTACTCTACCTCTACTGTACTCCACTGTACTCTACCTCTACTCTACTCCACTCTACTCTACCTCTACTGTGCTCTACTATACTCTATCTCTACTGTGCTCCACTGTACTCTACCTCTACTGTACTCCACTGTACTCTACCTCTACTATACTCCACTGTACTCTTTCTCTACTGTACTCCACTCTACTCTACCTCTACTGTACTCCACTGTACTCTACCTCTACTGTACTCCACTGTACTCTACCTCTACTGTACTCCACTGTACTCTACCTCTACTGTACTCCACTGTACTCTACCTCTACTGTACTCCACTCTACTCTACCTCTACTGTGCTCTACTGTACTCTATCTCTACTGTGCTCCACTGTACTCTACCTCTACTGTACTCCACTGTACTCTACCTCTACTGTACTCCACTCTACTCTACCTCTACTGTGCTCTACTGTACTCTATCTCTACTGTGCTCCACTGTACTCTACCTCTACTGTACTCCACTGTACTCTACCTCTACTAAACTCCACTGTACTCTTTCTCTACTGTACTCCACTGTACTCTACCTCTACTATACTCCACTGTACTCAACCTCAACTGTACTCCACTGTACTCTACTCTACTGTACTCCACTGTACTCTACCTCTACTGTACTCTACCTCAACTGTACTCCACTGTACTCTATCTCTACTTTGCTCCACTGTACTCCACTGTACTCTACCTCTAGTATGCTCCACTGTACTCCACTGTACTCTACCTCTAGTATGCTCCACTGTACTCTACCTGTACTGTGCTCCACTGTACTCTACCTCTACTGTACTCCACTGTACTCTATCTCTACTTTGCTCCACTGTACTCTACTCTACTGTACTCCACTGTACTCTACCTCTACTGTACTCTACCTCTAATGTGCTCTACTGTACTCTATCTCTACTGTGCTACACTGTACTCTACCTCTACTGTACTCCACTGTACTCTACCTCTACTGTACTCCACTGTACTCTATCTCTACTGTGCTCTACTGTACTCTATCTCTACTCTGCTCTACTGTACTCTACCTCTACTGTACTCCACTGTACTCTACCTCTACTGTACTCCACTGTACTCTACCTCTACTGTGCTCCACTGTACTCTACCTCTAATGTGTTCCACTGTACTCTACCTCTACTGTGCTCCACTGTACTTTACCTCTACTGTACTCCACTGTACTCTACCTCTACTGTGCTCCACTGTACACTACCTCTACTGTGCTCCACTGTACTCTACCTCTACTGTACTCCACTGTACTCTACCTCTACTGTGCTCCACTGTACTCTACCTCTACTGTGCTCCACTGTACTTTACCTCTACTGTACTCCACTGTACTCTACCTCTACTGTGCTCCACTGTACTCTACCTCTACTGTACTCCACTGTACTCTACCTCTACTGTGCTCCACTGTACTCTATCTCTACTGTATTCCACTGTACTCTACCTCTACTGTACTCCACCTCTAATTTGCTCCACTGTACTCTACCTCTACTGTACTCCACTGTACTCTACCTCTACTCTACTCCACTCTACTCTACCTCTACTGTGCTCTACTATACTCTATCTCTACTGTGCTCCACTGTACTCTACCTCTACTGTACTCCACTGTACTCTACCTCTACTATACTCCACTGTACTCTTTCTCTACTGTACTCCACTCTACTCTACCTCTACTGTACTCCACTGTACTCTACCTCTACTGTACTCCACTGTACTCTACCTCTACTGTACTCCACTGTACTCTACCTCTACTGTACTCCACTGTACTCTACCTCTACTGTACTCCACTCTACTCTACCTCTACTGTGCTCTACTGTACTCTATCTCTACTGTGCTCCACTGTACTCTACCTCTACTGTACTCCACTGTACTCTACCTCTACTGTACTCCACTCTACTCTACCTCTACTGTGCTCTACTGTACTCTATCTCTACTGTGCTCCACTGTACTCTACCTCTACTGTACTCCACTGTACTCTACCTCTACTAAACTCCACTGTACTCTTTCTCTACTGTACTCCACTGTACTCTACCTCTACTATACTCCACTGTACTCAACCTCAACTGTACTCCACTGTACTCTACTCTACTGTACTCCACTGTACTCTACCTCTACTGTACTCTACCTCAACTGTACTCCACTGTACTCTATCTCTACTTTGCTCCACTGTACTCCACTGTACTCTACCTCTAGTATGCTCCACTGTACTCCACTGTACTCTACCTCTAGTATGCTCCACTGTACTCTACCTGTACTGTGCTCCACTGTACTCTACCTCTACTGTACTCCACTGTACTCTATCTCTACTTTGCTCCACTGTACTCTACTCTACTGTACTCCACTGTACTCTACCTCTACTGTACTCTACCTCTAATGTGCTCTACTTTACTCTATCTCTACTGTGCTACACTGTACTCTACCTCTACTGTACTCCACTGTACTCTACCTCTACTGTACTCCACTGTACTCTATCTCTACTGTGCTCTACTGTACTCTATCTCTACTCTGCTCTACTGTATTCTACCTCTACTGTACTCCACTGTACTCTACCTCTACTGTACTCCACTGTACTCTACCTCTACTGTGCTCCACTGTACTCTACCTCTAATGTGTTCCACTGTACTCTACCTCTACTGTGCTCCACTGTACTTTACCTCTACTGTACTCCACTGTACTCTACCTCTACTGTGCTCCACTGTACTCTATCTCTACTGTACTCCACTGTACTCTACCTCTACTGTACTCCACCTCTAATGTGCTCCACTGTACTCTACCTCTACGGTACTCCACTGTACTCTACCTCTACTGTACTCCACTCTACTCTACCTCTACTGTGCTCTACTGTACTCTATCTCTACTCTGCGCCACTGTACTCTACCTCTACTGTACTCCACTGTACTCTACCTCTACTATACTCCACTGTACTCTTTCTCTACTGTACTCCACCCTACTCTACCTCTACTGTACTCCACTCTACTCTACCTCTACTGTACTCCACTGTACTCTACCTCTACTGTACTCCACTGTACTCTACCTCTACTATACTCCACTGTACTCTTTCTCTACTGTACTCCACTGTACTCTACCTCTACTGTACTCCACTGTACTCTACCTCTACTGTACTCCAATGTACTCTACTCTACTCTACTCTACTCCACTGTACTCTACCTCTACTGTACTCTACCTCTACTGTGCTCCACTGTACTCTATCTCTACTGTACTCCACTGTACTCTACCTCTACTGTACTCCACCTCTAATGTGCTCCACTGTACTCTATCTCTACTGTGCTCCACTGTACTCTACCTCTACTGTACTCCACTGTACTCTACCTCTACTATACTCCACTGTACTCTTTCTCTACTGTACTCCACTGTACTCTACCTCTACTGTACTCCACTGTACTCTACCTCTACTGTACTCCACTCTACTCTACCTCTACTGTGCTCTACTATACTCTATCTCTACTGTGCTCCACTGTACTCTACCTCTACTGTACTCCACTGTACTCTACCTCTACTATACTCCACTGTACTCTTTCTCTACTGTACTCCACTGTACTCTACCTCTACTGTACTCCACTGTACTCTATCTCTACTGTACTCCACTGTACTCTACTCTACTGTACTCCACTGTACTCTACCTCTACTGTACTCTACCTCTACTGTGCTCCACTGTAGTCTATCTCTACTGTACTCCACTCTACTCTACCTCTACTGTACTCCACCTCTAATGTGCTCCACTGTACTCTACCTCTACTGTACTCCACTGTACTCTACCTCTACTGTACTCCACTCTACTCTACATCTACTGTGCTCTACTGTACTCTATCTCTACTGTGCTCTACTGTACTCTACCTCTACTGTACTCCACTGTACTCTACCTCTACTATACTCCACTGTACTCTCTCTCTACTGTACTCCACTGTACTCTACCTCTACTATACTCCACTGTACTCAACCTCAACTGTACTCCACTGTACTCTACTCTACTGTACTCCACTGTACTCTACCTCTACTGTACTCTACCTCTACTGTACTCCACTGTACTCTATCTCTACTTTGCTCCACTGTACTCTACTCTACTGTACTCAACTGTACTCTACCTCTACTGTACTCTACCTCTACTGTGCTCTACTGTACTCTATCTCTACTGTGCTCCACTGTACTCTACCTCTACTGTACTCCACTGTACTCTACCTCTACTCTACTCCACTGTACTCTATCTCTATGTGCTCTACTGTACTCTATCTCTACTCTGCTCTACTGTACTCTACTTCTACTGTACTCCACTGTACTCTACCTCTACTGTACTCCACTGTACTCTACCTCTACTGTGCTCCACTGTACTCTACCTCTAATGTGTTCCACTGTACTCTACCTCTACTGTGCTCCACTGTACTCTACCTCTACTGTACTCCACTGTACTCTACCTCTACTGTGCTCCACTGTACTCTATCTCTACTGTACTCCACTGTACTCTACCTCTACTGTACTCCACCTCTAATGTGCTCCACTGTACTCTACCTCTACTGTACTCCACTGTACTCTACCTCTACTGTACTCCACTCTACTCTACCTCTACTGTGCTCTACTGTACTCTATCTCTACTGTGCTCCACTGTATTCTACCTCTACTGTACTCCACTGTACTCTACCTCTACTATACTCCACTGTACTCTTTCTCTACTGTACTCCACTGTACTCTAGCTCTACTGTACTCCACTGTACACTACCTCAACTGTACTCCACTGTACTCTACTCTACTGTACTCCACTGTACTCTACCTCTACTGTACTCCACTGTACTCTACCTCTACTGTACTCCACTGTACTCTACCTCTACTGTACTCCACTGTACTCTACCTCTACTGTGCTCCACTGTACTCTACCTCTACTGTACTCCACTGTACTCTACCTCTACTGTGCTCCACTGTACTCTACCTCTAATGTGCTCCACTGTACTCTACCTCTACTGTGCTCCACTGTACTCTATCTCTACTGTGCTCCAATGTACTCTATCTCTACTGTGCTCCACTGTACTCTATCTCTACTGTGCTCCACTATACTCTATCTCTACTGTGCTCCACTGTACTCTACCTCTACTGTGCTCCACTGTACTCTACCTCTACTGTGCTCCACTGTACTCTATCTCTACTGTGCTCCACTGTACTCTATATCTACTGTGCTCCACTGTACTCTACCTCTACTGTACTCCACTCTACTCTACCTCTACTGTGCTCTACTGTACTCTATCTCTACTGTGCTCCACTGTATTCTACCTCTACTGTACTCCACTGTACTCTACCTCTACTATACTCCACTGTACTCTTTCTCTACTGTGCTACACTGTAATCTATCTCTACTGTGCTCCACTGTACTCTATCTCTACTGTATTCCACTGTACTCTACCTCTACTGTACTCCACTGTACTCTACCTCTAATGTGCTCCACTGTACTCTATTTCTACTGTGCTCCACTGTGCTCTACCTCTACTGTACTCCACTGTACTCTACCTCTACTTTACTCCACTGTACCCTACCTCTACTGTACTCCACTGTACTCTACCTCTAATGTACTCCACTCTACTCTACCTCTACTGTGCTCTACTGTACTCTACCTCTACTGTACTCTACTGTTCTCTACCTCTACTGTACTCTACTGTACTCCACATCTGCTCTGATCCACTGTAATCCACTATACTCTACCTCTACTGTGCTCCACTGTACTCTACCTTTACTTTGCTCCACTGTACTCTACCTCTACTGTACTCCACTGTGCTCTACCTCTACTGTACTCTACTGTACTCCACCTCTACTGTGCTCCACTGTACTCCACTGTACTCTACCTCTACTGTACTCCACTGTACTCTACCTCTACTGTACTCCACTGTACTCTAGCTCTACTGTGCTCCACTGTACTCTCCCTTTACTGTACTCCACTGTACTCTACCTCTACTGTGCTCCACTGTACTCTACCTCTAATGTGCTCCACTGTACTCTACATCTACTGTACTCCACTGTACTCTACCTCTACTATACTTCACTGTACTCTTTCTCTACTGTACTCCACTGTACTCTACCTCTACTGTACTCCACTGTACTCTACCTCTACTGTACTCCACTGTACTCTACTCTACTGTACTCCACTGTACTCTACCTCTACTGTACTCTACCTCTACTGTGCTCCACTGTACTCTATCTCTACTGTACTTCACTGTACTCTACCTCTACTGTACTCCACCTCTAATGTGCTCCACTGTACTCTACCTCTACTGTACTCCACTGTACTCTACCTCTACTGTACTCCACTGTACTCTACTCTACTGTACTCCACTGTACTCTACCTCTACTGTACTCTACCTCTACTGTGCTCCACTGTACTCTATCTCTACTGTACTCCACTGTACTCTACCTCTACTGTACTCCACTGTATTCTACCTCTACTATACTCCACTGTACTCTTTCTCTACTGTACTCCACTGTACTCTACCTCTACTGTACTCCACTGTACTCAACCTCAACTGTATTCCACTGTACTCTACCTCTACTGTGCTCCACTGTACTCTACCTCTACTCTACTCCACTGTACTCTACCTCTACTGTACTCCACTGCACTCTACCTCTACTGTACTCCACTCTACTCTACCTCTACTGTGCTCTACTGTACTCTATCTCTACTGTGCTCCACTGTACTCTACCTCTACTGTACTCCACTGTACTCTACCTCTACTATACTCCACTGTACTCTTTCTGTACTGTACTCCACTGTACTCTACCTCTACTGTACTCCACTGTACTCTATCTCTACTGTACTCCACTGTACTCTACTCTACTGTACTCCACTGTACTCTACCTCTACTGTACTCTACCTCTACTGTGCTCCACTGTAGTCTATCTCTACTGTACTCCACTCTACTCTACCTCTACTGTACTCCACCTCTAATGTGCTCCACTGTACTCTACCTCTACTGTACTCCACTGTACTCTACCTCTACTGTGCTCCACTCTACTCTACCTCTACTGTGCTCTTCTGTACTCTATCTCTACTGTGCTCTACTGTACTCTAAATCTACTGTACTCCACTGTACTCTACCTCAACTATACTCCACTGTACTCTTTCTCTACTGTACTCCACTGTACTCTACCTCTACTATACTCCACTGTACTCAACCTCAACTGTACTCCACTGTACTCTACTCTACTGTACTCCACTGTACTCTACCTCTACTGTACTCTACCTCTACTGTACTCCACTGTACTCTATCTCTACTTTGCTCCACTGTACTCTACTCTACTGTACTCAACTGTACTCTACCTCTACTGTACTCTACCTCTACTGTGCTCTACTGTACTCTATCTCTACTGTGCTCCACTGTACTCTACCTCTACTGTACTCCACTGTACTCTACCTCTACTGTACTCCACTGTACTCTATCTCTATGTGCTCTACTGTACTCTATCTCTACTCTGCTCTACTGTACTCTACCTCTACTGTACTCCACTGTACTCTACCTCTACTGTACTCCACTGTACTCTACCTCTACTGTGCTCCACTGTACTCTACCTCTAATGTGTTCCACTGTACTCTACCTCTACTGTGCTCCACTGTACTCTACCTCTACTGTACTCCACTGTACTCTACCTCTACTGTGCTCCACTGTACTCTATCTCTACTGTACTCCACTGTACTCTACCTCTACTGTACTCCACCTCTAATGTGCTCCACTGTACTCTACCTCTACTGTACTCCACTGTACTCTACCTCTACTGTACTCCACTCTACTCTACCTCTACTGTGCTCTACTGTACTCTATCTCTACTGTGCTCCACTGTATTCTACCTCTACTGTACTCCACTGTACTCTACCTCTACTATACTCCACTGTACTCTTTCTCTACTGTACTCCACTGTACTCTACCTCTACTGTACTCCACTGTACTCTACCTCAACTGTACTCCACTGTACTCTACTCTACTGTACTCCACTGTACTCTACCTCTACTGTACTCCACTGTACTCTACCTCTACTGTACTCCACTGTACTCTACCTCTACTGTACTCCACTGTACTCTACCTGTACTGTGCTCCACTGTACTCTACCTCTACTGTACTCCACTGTTCTCTATCTCTACTTTGCTCCACTGTACTCTACTCTACTGTACTCCACTGTACTCTACCTCTACTGTACTCTACCTCTACTGTGCTCTACTGTACTCTATCTCTACTGTGCTCCACTGTACTCTACCTCTACTGTACTCCACTGTACTCTACCTCTACTGTACTCCACTGTACTCTATCTCTACTGTGCTCTACTGTACTCTATCTCTACTCTGCTCTACTGTACTCTACCTCTACTGTACTCCACTGTACTCTACCTCTACTGTACTCCACTGTACTCTACCTCTACTGTGCTCCACTGTACTCTACCTCTAATGTGTTCCACTGTACTCTACCTCTACTGTGCTCCACTGTACTTTACCTCTACTGTACTCCACTGTACTCTACCTCTACTGTGCTCCACTGTACTCTATCTCTACTGTACTCCACTGTACTCTACCTCTACTGTACTCCACCTCTAATGTGCTCCACTGTACTCTACCTCTACGGTACTCCACTGTACTCTACCTCTACTGTACTCCACTCTACTCTACCTCTACTGTGCTCTACTGTACTCTATCTCTACTCTGCGCCACTGTACTCTACCTCTACTGTACTCCACTGTACTCTACCTCTACTATACTCCACTGTACTCTTTCTCTACTGTACTCCACTGTACTCTACCTCTACTGTACTCCACTCTACTCTACCTCTACTGTGCTCTACTGTACTCTATCTCTACTGTGCTCCACTGTACTCTACCTCTACTGTACTCCACTGTACTCTACCTCTACTATACTCCACTGTACTCTTTCTCTACTGTACTCCACTGTACTCTACCTCTACTGTACTCCACTGTACTCTACCTCTACTGTACTCCAATGTACTCTACTCTACTCTACTCTACTCCACTGTACTCTACCTCTACTGTACTCTACCTCTACTGTGCTCCACTGTACTCTATCTCTACTGTACTCCACTGTACTCTACCTCTACTGTACTCCACCTCTAATGTGCTCCACTGTACTCTATCTCTACTGTGCTCCACTGTACTCTACCTCTACTGTACTCCACTGTACTCTACCTCTACTATACTCCACTGTACTCTTTCTCTACTGTACTCCACTGTACTCTACCTCTACTGTACTCCACTGTACTCTACCTCTACTGTACTCCACTCTACTCTACCTCTACTGTGCTCTACTATACTCTATCTCTACTGTGCTCCACTGTACTCTACCTCTACTGTACTCCACTGTACTCTACCTCTACTATACTCCACTGTACTCTTTCTCTACTGTACTCCACTGTACTCTACCTCTACTGTACTCCACTGTACTCTATCTCTACTGTACTCCACTGTACTCTACTCTACTGTACTCCACTGTACTCTACCTCTACTGTACTCTACCTCTACTGTGCTCCACTGTAGTCTATCTCTACTGTACTCCACTCTACTCTACCTCTACTGTACTCCACCTCTAATGTGCTCCACTGTACTCTACCTCTACTGTACTCCACTGTACTCTACCTCTACTGTACTCCACTCTACTCTACATCTACTGTGCTCTACTGTACTCTATCTCTACTGTGCTCTACTGTACTCTACCTCTACTGTACTCCACTGTACTCTACCTCTACTATACTCCACTGTACTCTCTCTCTACTGTACTCCACTGTACTCTACCTCTACTATACTCCACTGTACTCAACCTCAACTGTACTCCACTGTACTCTACTCTACTGTACTCCACTGTACTCTACCTCTACTGTACTCTACCTCTACTGTACTCCACTGTACTCTATCTCTACTTTGCTCCACTGTACTCTACTCTACTGTACTCAACTGTACTCTACCTCTACTGTACTCTACCTCTACTGTGCTCTACTGTACTCTATCTCTACTGTGCTCCACTGTACTCTACCTCTACTGTACTCCACTGTACTCTACCTCTACTGTACTCCACTGTACTCTATCTCTATGTGCTCTACTGTACTCTATCTCTACTCTGCTCTACTGTACTCTACCTCTACTGTACTCCACTGTACTCTACCTCTACTGTACTCCACTGTACTCTACCTCTACTGTGCTCCACTGTACTCTACCTCTAATGTGTTCCACTGTACTCTACCTCTACTGTGCTCCACTGTACTCTACCTCTACTGTACTCCACTGTACTCTACCTCTACTGTGCTCCACTGTACTCTATCTCTACTGTACTCCACTGTACTCTACCTCTACTGTACTCCACCTCTAATGTGCTCCACTGTACTCTACCTCTACTGTACTCCACTGTACTCTACCTCTACTGTACTCCACTCTACTCTACCTCTACTGTGCTCTACTGTACTCTATCTCTACTGTGCTCCACTGTATTCTACCTCTACTGTACTCCACTGTACTCTACCTCTACTATACTCCACTGTACTCTTTCTCTACTGTTATCCACTGTACTCTAGCTCTACTGTACTCCACTGTACTCTACCTCAACTGTACTCCACTGTACTCTACTCTACTGTACTCCACTGTACTCTACCTCTACTGTACTCCACTGTACTCTACCTCTACTGTACTCCACTGTACTCTACCTCTACTGTACTCCACTGTACTCTACCTCTACTGTGCTCCACTGTACTCTACCTCTACTGTACTCCACTGTACTCTACCTCTACTGTGCTCCACTGTACTCTACCTCTAATGTGCTCCACTGTACTCTACCTCTACTGTGCTCCACTGTACTCTATCTCTACTGTGCTCCAATGTACTCTATCTCTACTGTGCTCCACTGTACTCTATCTCTACTGTGCTCCACTATACTCTATCTCTACTGTGCTCCACTGTACTCTACCTCTACTGTGCTCCACTGTACTCTACCTCTACTGTGCTCCACTGTACTCTATCTCTACTGTGCTCCACTGTACTCTATATCTACTGTGCTCCACTGTACTCTACCTCTACTGTACTCCACTCTACTCTACCTCTACTGTGCTCTACTGTACTCTATCTCTACTGTGCTCCACTGTATTCTACCTCTACTGTACTCCACTGTACTCTACCTCTACTATACTCCACTGTACTCTTTCTCTACTGTGCTACACTGTAATCTATCTCTACTGTGCTCCACTGTACTCTATCTCTACTGTATTCCACTGTACTCTACCTCTACTGTACTCCACTGTACTCTACCTCTAATGTGCTCCACTGTACTCTATTTCTACTGTGCTCCACTGTGCTCTACCTCTACTGTACTCCACTGTACTCTACCTCTACTTTACTCCACTGTACCCTACCTCTACTGTACTCCACTGTACTCTACCTCTAATGTACTCCACTCTACTCTACCTCTACTGTGCTCTACTGTACTCTACCTCTACTGTACTCTACTGTTCTCTACCTCTACTGTACTCTACTGTACTCCACATCTGCTCTGATCCACTGTAATCCACTATACTCTACCTCTACTGTGCTCCACTGTACTCTACCTTTACTTTGCTCCACTGTACTCTACCTCTACTGTACTCCACTGTGCTCTACCTCTACTGTACTCTACTGTACTCCACCTCTACTGTGCTCCACTGTACTCCACTGTACTCTACCTCTACTGTACTCCACTGTACTCTACCTCTACTGTACTCCACTGTACTCTAGCTCTACTGTGCTCCACTGTACTCTCCCTTTACTGTACTCCACTGTACTCTACCTCTACTGTGCTCCACTGTACTCTACCTCTAATGTGCTCCACTGTACTCTACATCTACTGTACTCCACTGTACTCTACCTCTACTATACTTCACTGTACTCTTTCTCTACTGTACTCCACTGTACTCTACCTCTACTGTACTCCACTGTACTCTACCTCTACTGTACTCCACTGTACTCTACTCTACTGTACTCCACTGTACTCTACCTCTACTGTACTCTACCTCTACTGTGCTCCACTGTACTCTATCTCTACTGTACTTCACTGTACTCTACCTCTACTGTACTCCACCTCTAATGTGCTCCACTGTACTCTACCTCTACTGTACTCCACTGTACTCTACCTCTACTGTACTCCACTGTACTCTACTCTACTGTACTCCACTGTACTCTACCTCTACTGTACTCTACCTCTACTGTGCTCCACTGTACTCTATCTCTACTGTACTCCACTGTACTCTACCTCTACTGTACTCCACTGTATTCTACCTCTACTATACTCCACTGTACTCTTTCTCTACTGTACTCCACTGTACTCTACCTCTACTGTACTCCACTGTACTCAACCTCAACTGTATTCCACTGTACTCTACCTCTACTGTGCTCCACTGTACTCTACCTCTACTCTACTCCACTGTACTCTACCTCTACTGTACTCCACTGCACTTTACCTCTACTGTACTCCACTCTACTCTACCTCTACTGTGCTCTACTGTACTCTATCTCTACTGTGCTCCACTGTACTCTACCTCTACTGTACTCCACTGTACTCTACCTCTACTATACTCCACTGTACTCTTTCTCTACTGTACTCCACTGTACTCTACCTCTACTGTACTCCACTGTACTCTATCTCTACTGTACTCCACTGTACTCTACTCTACTGTACTCCACTGTACTCTACCTCTACTGTACTCTACCTCTACTGTGCTCCACTGTAGTCTATCTCTACTGTACTCCACTCTCCTCTACCTCTACTGTACTCCACCTCTAATGTGCTCCACTGTACTCTACCTCTACTGTACTCCACTGTACTCTACCTCTACTGTGCTCCACTCTACTCTACCTCTACTGTGCTCTACTGTACTCTATCTCTACTGTGCTCTACTGTACTCTACCTCTACTGTACTCCACTGTACTCTACCTCAACTATACTCCACTGTACTCTTTCTCTACTGTACTCCACTGTACTCTACCTCTACTATACTCCACTGTACTCAACCTCAACTGTACTCCACTGTACTCTACTCTACTGTACTCCACTGTACTCTACCTCTACTGTACTCTACCTCTACTGTACTCCACTGTACTCTATCTCTACTTTGCTCCACTGTACTCTACTCTACTGTACTCAACTGTACTCTACCTCTACTGTACTCTACCTCTACTGTGCTCTACTGTACTCTATCTCTACTGTGCTCCCCTGTACTCTACCTCTACTGTACTCCACTGTACTCTACCTCTACTGTACTCCACTGTACTCTATCTCTATGTGCTCTAATGTACTCTATCTCTACTCTGCTCTACTGTACTCTACCTCTACTGTACTCCACTGTACTCTACCTCTACTGTACTCCACTGTACTCTACCTCTACTGTGCTCCACTGTACTCTACCTCTAATGTGTTCCACTGTACTCTACCTCTACTGTGCTCCACTGTACTCTACCTCTACTCTACTCCACTGTACTCTACCTCTACTGTACTCCACTGTACTCTATCTCTACTGTACTCCACTGTACTCTACCTCTACTATACTCCACTGTACTCAACCTCAACTGTACTCCACTGTACTCTACTCTACTGTACTCCACTGTACTCTACCTCTACTGTACTCTACCTCTACTGTACTCCACTGTACTCTATCTCTACTTTGCTCCACTGTACTCTACTCTACTGTACTCAACTGTACTCTACCTCTACTGTACTCTACCTCTACTGTGCTCTACTGTACTCTATCTCTACTGTGCTCCCCTGTACTCTACCTCTACTGTACTCCACTGTACTCTACATCTACTGTACTCCACTGTACTCTATCTCTATGTGCTCTAATGTACTCTATCTCTACTCTGCTCTACTGTACTCTACCTCTACTGTACTCCACTGTACTCTACCTCTACTGTACTCCACTGTACTCTACCTCTACTGTGCTCCACTGTACTCTACCTCTAATGTGTTCCACTGTACTCTACCTCTACTGTGCTCCACTGTACTCTACCTCTACTGTACTCCACTGTACTCTACCACTACTGTGCTCCACTGTACTCTATCTCTACTGTACTCCACTGTACTCTACCTCTACTGTACTCCACCTCTAATGTGCTCCACTGTACTCTACCTCTACTGTACTCCACTGTACTCTACCTCTACTGTACTCCACTCTACTCTACCTCTACTGTGCTCTACTGTACTCTATCTCTACTGTGCTCCACTGTATTCTACCTCTACTGTACTCCACTGTACTCTACCTCTACTATACTCCACTGTACTCTTTCTCTACTGTACTCCACTGTACTCTACCTCTACTGTACTCCACTGTACTCTACCTCAACTGTACTCCACTGTACTCTACTCTACTGTACTCCACTGTACTCTACCTCTACTGTACTCCACTGTACTCTACCTCTACTGTACTCCACTGTACTCTACCTCTACTGTACTCCAATGTACTCTACCTGTACTGTGCTCCACTGTACTCTACCTCTACTGTACTCCACTGTTCTCTATCTCTACTTTGCTCCACTGTACTCTACTCTACTGTACTCCACTGTACTCTACCTCTACTGTACTCTACCTCTACTGTGCTCTACTGTACTCTATCTCTACTGTGCTCCACTGTACTCTACCTCTACTCTACTCCACTGTACTCTACCTCTACTGTACTCCACTGTACTCTATCTCTACTGTGCTCTACTGTACTCTATCTCTACTCTGCTCTACTGTACTCTACCTCTACTGTACTCCACTGTACTCTACCTCTACTGTACTCCACTGTACTCTACCTCTACTGTGCTCCACTGTACTCTACCTCTAATGTGTTCCACTGTACTCGACCTCTACTGTGCTCCACTGTACTCTACCTCTACTGTACTCCACTGTACTCTACCTCTACTGTGCTCCACTGTACTCTATCTCTACTGTACTCCACTGTACTCTACCTCTACTGTACTCCACCTCTAATGTGCTCCACTGTACTCTACCTCTACGGTACTCCACTGTACTCTACCTCTACTGTACTCCACTCTACTCTACCTCTACTGTGCTCTACTGTACTCTATCTCTACTCTGCGCCACTGTACTCTACCTCTACTGTACTCCACTGTACTCTACCTCTACTATACTCCACTGTACTCTTTCTCTACTGTACTCCACTGTACTCTACCTCTACTGTACTCCACTCTACTCTACCTCTACTGTGCTCTACTGTACTCTATCTCTACTGTGCTCCACTGTACTCTACCTCTACTGTACTCCACTGTACTCTACCTCTACTATACTCCACTGTACTCTTTCTCTACTGTACTCCACTGTACTCTACCTCTACTGTACTCCACTGTACTCTACCTCTACTGTACTCCAATGTACTCTACTCTACTCTACTCTACTCCACTGTACTCTACCTCTACTGTACTCTACCTCTACTGTGCTCCACTGTACTCTATCTCTACTGTACTCCACTGTACTCTACCTCTACTGTACTCCACCTCTAATGTGCTCCACTGTACTCTATCTCTACTGTGCTCCACTGTACTCTACCTCTACTGTACTCCACTGTACTCTACCTCTACTATACTCCACTGTACTCTTTCTCTACTGTACTCCACTGTACTCTACCTCTACTGTACTCCACTGTACTCTACCTCTACTGTACTCCACTCTACTCTACCTCTACTGTGCTCTACTATACTCTATCTCTACTGTGCTCCACTGTACTCTACCTCTACTGTACTCCACTGTACTCTACCTCTACTATACTCCACTGTACTCTTTCTCTACTGTACTCCACTGTACTCTACCTCTACTGTACTCCACTGTACTCTATCTCTACTGTACTCCACTGTACTCTACTCTACTGTACTCCACTGTACTCTACCTCTACAGTACTCTACCTCTACTGTGCTCCACTGTAGTCTATCTCTACTGTACTCCACTCTACTCTACCTCTACTGTACTCCACCTCTAATGTGCTCCACTGTACTCTACCTCTACTGTACTCCACTGTACTCTACCTCTACTGTACTCCACTCTACTCTACATCTACTGTGCTCTACTGTACTCTATCTCTACTGTGCTCTACTGTACTCTACCTCTACTGTACTCTACTGTACTCTACCTCTACTATACTCCACTGTACTCTCTCTCTACTGTACTCCACTGTACTCTACCTCTACTATACTCCACTGTACTCAACCTCAACTGTACTCCACTGTACTCTACTCTACTGTACTCCACTGTACTCTACCTCTACTGTACTCTACCTCTACTGTACTCCACTGTACTCTATCTCTACTTTGCTCCACTGTACTCTACTCTACTGTACTCAACTGTACTCTACCTCTACTGTACTCTACCTCTACTGTGCTCTACTGTACTCTATCTCTACTGTGCTCCACTGTACTCTACCTCTACTGTACTCCACTGTACTCTACCTCTACTGTACTCCACTGTACTCTATCTCTATGTGCTCTACTGTACTCTATCTCTACTCTGCTCTACTGTACTCTACCTCTACTGTACTCCACTGTACTCTACCTCTACTGTACTCCACTGTACTCTACCTCTACTGTGCTCCACTGTACTCTACCTCTAATGTGTTCCACTGTACTCTACCTCTACTGTGCTCCACTGTACTCTACCTCTACTGTACTCCACTGTACTCTACCTCTACTGTGCTCCACTGTACTCTATCTCTACTGTACTCCACTGTACTCTACCTCTACTGTACTCCACCTCTAATGTGCTCCACTGTACTCTACCTCTACTGTACTCCACTGTACTCTACCTCTACTGTACTCCACTCTACTCTACCTCTACTGTGCTCTACTGTACTCTATCTCTACTGTGCTCCACTGTATTCTACCTCTACTGTACTCCACTGTACTCTACCTCTACTATACTCCACTGTACTCTTTCTCTACTGTACTCCACTGTACTCTAGCTCTACTGTACTCCACTGTACTCTACCTCAACTGTACTCCACTGTACTCTACTCTACTGTACTCCACTGTACTCTACCTCTACTGTACTCCACTGTACTCTACCTCTACTGTACTCCACTGTACTCTACCTCTACTGTACTCCACTGTACTCTACCTCTACTGTGCTCCACTGTACTCTACCTCTACTGTACTCCACTGTACTCTACCTCTACTGTGCTCCACTGTACTCTACCTCTAATGTGCTCCACTGTACTCTACCTCTACTGTGCTCCACTGTACTCTATCTCTACTGTGCTCCAATGTACTCTATCTCTACTGTGCTCCACTGTACTCTATCTCTACTGTGCTCCACTATACTCTATCTCTACTGTGCTCCACTGTACTCTACCTCTACTGTGCTCCACTGTACTCTACCTCTACTGTGCTCCACTGTACTCTATCTCTACTGTGCTCCACTGTACTCTATATCTACTGTGCTCCACTGTACTCTACCTCTACTGTACTCCACTCTACTCTACCTCTACTGTGCTCTACTGTACTCTATCTCTACTGTGCTCCACTGTATTCTACCTCTACTGTACTCCACTGTACTCTACCTCTACTATACTCCACTGTACTCTTTCTCTACTGTGCTACACTGTAATCTATCTCTACTGTGCTCCACTGTACTCTATCTCTACTGTATTCCACTGTACTCTACCTCTACTGTACTCCACTGTACTCTACCTCTAATGTGCTCCACTGTACTCTATTTCTACTGTGCTCCACTGTGCTCTACCTCTACTGTACTCCACTGTACTCTACCTCTACTTTACTCCACTGTACCCTACCTCTACTGTACTCCACTGTACTCTACCTCTAATGTACTCCACTCTACTCTACCTCTACTGTGCTCTACTGTACTCTACCTCTACTGTACTCTACTGTTCTCTACCTCTACTGTACTCTACTGTACTCCACATCTGCTCTGATCCACTGTAATCCACTATACTCTACCTCTACTGTGCTCCACTGTACTCTACCTCTACTGTGCTCCACTGTACTCTACCTCTACTGTACTCCACTGTACTCTACCTCTACTGTGCTCCACTGTACTCTATCTCTACTGTACTCCACTGTACTCTACCTCTACTGTACTCCACCTCTAATGTGCTCCACTGTACTCTACCTCTACTGTACTCCACTGTACTCTACCTCTACTGTACTCCACTCTACTCTACCTCTACTGTGCTCTACTGTACTCTATCTCTACTGTGCTCCACTGTATTCTACCTCTACTGTACTCCACTGTACTCTACCTCTACTATACTCCACTGTACTCTTTCTCTACTGTACTCCACTGTACTCTACCTCTACTGTACTCCACTGTACTCTACCTCAACTGTACTCCACTGTACTCTACTCTACTGTACTCCACTGTACTCTACCTCTACTGTACTCCACTGTACTCTACCTCTACTGTACTCCACTGTACTCTACCTCTACTGTACTCCACTGTACTCTACCTGTACTGTGCTCCACTGTACTCTACCTCTACTGTACTCCACTGTTCTCTATCTCTACTTTGCTCCACTGTACTCTACTCTACTGTACTCCACTGTACTCTACCTCTACTGTACTCTACCTCTACTGTGCTCTACTGTACTCTATCTCTACTGTGCTCCACTGTACTCTACCTCTACTGTACTCCACTGTACTCTACCTCTACTGTACTCCACTGTACTCTATCTCTACTGTGCTCTACTGTACTCTATCTCTACTCTGCTCTACTGTACTCTACCTCTACTGTACTCCACTGTACTCTACCTCTACTGTACTCCACTGTACTCTACCTCTACTGTGCTCCACTGTACTCTACCTCTAATGTGTTCCACTGTACTCGACCTCTACTGTGCTCCACTGTACTCTACCTCTACTGTACTCCACTGTACTCTACCTCTACTGTGCTCCACTGTACTCTATCTCTACTGTACTCCACTGTACTCTACCTCTACTGTACTCCACCTCTAATGTGCTCCACTGTCCTCTACCTCTACGGTACTCCACTGTACTCTACCTCTACTGTACTCCACTCTACTCTACCTCTACTGTGCTCTACTGTACTCTATCTCTACTGTGCGCCACTGTACTCTACCTCTACTGTACTCCACTGTACTCTACCTCTACTATACTCCACTGTACTCTTTCTCTACTGTACTCCACTGTACTCTACCTCTACTGTACTCCACTCTACTCTACCTCTACTGTGCTCTACTGTACTCTATCTCTACTGTGCTCCACTGTACTCTACCTCTACTGTACTCCACTGTACTCTACCTCTACTGTACTCCACTGTACTCTATCTCTACTGTGCTCTACTGTACTCTACCTCTACTGTACTCCACTGTACTCTACCTCTACTGTACTCCACTGTACTCTAGCTCTACTGTGCTCCACTGTACTCTCCCTTTACTGTACTCCACTGTACTCTACCTCTACTGTGCTCCACTGTACTCTACCTCTAATGTGCTCCACTGTACTCTACATCTACTGTACTCCACTGTACTCTACCTCTACTATACTTCACTGTACTCTTTCTCTACTGTACTCCACTGTACTCTACCTCTACTGTACTCCACTGTACTCTACCTCTACTGTACTCCACTGTACTCTACTCTACTGTACTCCACTGTACTCTACCTCTACTGTACTCTACCTCTACTGTGCTCCACTGTACTCTATCTCTACTGTACTTCACTGTACTCTACCTCTACTGTACTCCACCTCTAATGTGCTCCACTGTACTCTACCTCTACTGTACTCCACTGTACTCTACCTCTACTGTACTCCACTGTACTCTACTCTACTGTACTCCACTGTACTCTACCTCTACTGTACTCTACCTCTACTGTGCTCCACTGTACTCTATCTCTACTGTACTCCACTGTACTCTACCTCTACTGTACTCCACTGTATTCTACCTCTACTATACTCCACTGTACTCTTTCTCTACTGTACTCCACTGTACTCTACCTCTACTGTACTCCACTGTACTCAACCTCAACTGTATTCCACTGTACTCTACCTCTACTGTGCTCCACTGTACTCTACCTCTACTCTACTCCACTGTACTCTACCTCTACTGTACTCCACTGCACTCTACCTCTACTGTACTCCACTCTACTCTACCTCTACTGTGCTCTACTGTACTCTATCTCTACTGTGCTCCACTGTACTCTACCTCTACTGTACTCCACTGTACTCTACCTCTACTATACTCCACTGTACTCTTTCTGTACTGTACTCCACTGTACTCTACCTCTACTGTACTCCACTGTACTCTATCTCTACTGTACTCCACTGTACTCTACTCTACTGTACTCCACTGTACTCTACCTCTACTGTACTCTACCTCTACTGTGCTCCACTGTAGTCTATCTCTACTGTACTCCACTCTACTCTACCTCTACTGTACTCCACCTCTAATGTGCTCCACTGTACTCTACCTCTACTGTACTCCACTGTACTCTACCTCTACTGTGCTCCACTCTACTCTACCTCTACTGTGCTCTTCTGTACTCTATCTCTACTGTGCTCTACTGTACTCTAAATCTACTGTACTCCACTGTACTCTACCTCAACTATACTCCACTGTACTCTTTCTCTACTGTACTCCACTGTACTCTACCTCTACTATACTCCACTGTACTCAACCTCAACTGTACTCCACTGTACTCTACTCTACTGTACTCCACTGTACTCTACCTCTACTGTACTCTACCTCTACTGTACTCCACTGTACTCTATCTCTACTTTGCTCCACTGTACTCTACTCTACTGTACTCAACTGTACTCTACCTCTACTGTACTCTACCTCTACTGTGCTCTACTGTACTCTATCTCTACTGTGCTCCACTGTACTCTACCTCTACTGTACTCCACTGTACTCTACCTCTACTGTACTCCACTGTACTCTATCTCTATGTGCTCTACTGTACTCTATCTCTACTCTGCTCTACTGTACTCTACCTCTACTGTACTCCACTGTACTCTACCTCTACTGTACTCCACTGTACTCTACCTCTACTGTGCTCCACTGTACTCTACCTCTAATGTGTTCCACTGTACTCTACCTCTACTGTGCTCCACTGTACTCTACCTCTACTGTACTCCACTGTACTCTACCTCTACTGTGCTCCACTGTACTCTATCTCTACTGTACTCCACTGTACTCTACCTCTACTGTACTCCACCTCTAATGTGCTCCACTGTACTCTACCTCTACTGTACTCCACTGTACTCTACCTCTACTGTACTCCACTCTACTCTACCTCTACTGTGCTCTACTGTACTCTATCTCTACTGTGCTCCACTGTATTCTACCTCTACTGTACTCCACTGTACTCTACCTCTACTATACTCCACTGTACTCTTTCTCTACTGTACTCCACTGTACTCTACCTCTACTGTACTCCACTGTACTCTACCTCAACTGTACTCCACTGTACTCTACTCTACTGTACTCCACTGTACTCTACCTCTACTGTACTCCACTGTACTCTACCTCTACTGTACTCCACTGTACTCTACCTCTACTGTACTCCACTGTACTCTACCTGTACTGTGCTCCACTGTACTCTACCTCTACTGTACTCCACTGTTCTCTATCTCTACTTTGCTCCACTGTACTCTACTCTACTGTACTCCACTGTACTCTACCTCTACTGTACTCTACCTCTACTGTGCTCTACTGTACTCTATCTCTACTGTGCTCCACTGTACTCTACCTCTACTGTACTCCACTGTACTCTACCTCTACTGTACTCCACTGTACTCTATCTCTACTGTGCTCTACTGTACTCTATCTCTACTCTGCTCTACTGTACTCTACCTCTACTGTACTCCACTGTACTCTACCTCTACTGTACTCCACTGTACTCTACCTCTACTGTGCTCCACTGTACTCTACCTCTAATGTGTTCCACTGTACTCTACCTCTACTGTGCTCCACTGTACTTTACCTCTACTGTACTCCACTGTACTCTACCTCTACTGTGCTCCACTGTACTCTATCTCTACTGTACTCCACTGTACTCTACCTCTACTGTACTCCACCTCTAATGTGCTCCACTGTACTCTACCTCTACGGTACTCCACTGTACTCTACCTCTACTGTACTCCACTCTACTCTACCTCTACTGTGCTCTACTGTACTCTATCTCTACTCTGCGCCACTGTACTCTACCTCTACTGTACTCCACTGTACTCTACCTCTACTATACTCCACTGTACTCTTTCTCTACTGTACTCCACTGTACTCTACCTCTACTGTACTCCACTCTACTCTACCTCTACTGTGCTCTACTGTACTCTATCTCTACTGTGCTCCACTGTACTCTACCTCTACTGTACTCCACTGTACTCTACCTCTACTATACTCCACTGTACTCTTTCTCTACTGTACTCCACTGTACTCTACCTCTACTGTACTCCACTGTACTCTACCTCTACTGTACTCCAATGTACTCTACTCTACTCTACTCTACTCCACTGTACTCTACCTCTACTGTACTCTACCTCTACTGTGCTCCACTGTACTCTATCTCTACTGTACTCCACTGTACTCTACCTCTACTGTACTCCACCTCTAATGTGCTCCACTGTACTCTATCTCTACTGTGCTCCACTGTACTCTACCTCTACTGTACTCCACTGTACTCTACCTCTACTATACTCCACTGTACTCTTTCTCTACTGTACTCCACTGTACTCTACCTCTACTGTACTCCACTGTACTCTACCTCTACTGTACTCCACTCTACTCTACCTCTACTGTGCTCTACTATACTCTATCTCTACTGTGCTCCACTGTACTCTACCTCTACTGTACTCCACTGTACTCTACCTCTACTATACTCCACTGTACTCTTTCTCTACTGTACTCCACTGTACTCTACCTCTACTGTACTCCACTGTACTCTATCTCTACTGTACTCCACTGTACTCTACTCTACTGTACTCCACTGTACTCTACCTCTACTGTACTCTACCTCTACTGTGCTCCACTGTAGTCTATCTCTACTGTACTCCACTCTACTCTACCTCTACTGTACTCCACCTCTAATGTGCTCCACTGTACTCTACCTCTACTGTACTCCACTGTACTCTACCTCTACTGTACTCCACTCTACTCTACATCTACTGTGCTCTACTGTACTCTATCTCTACTGTGCTCTACTGTACTCTACCTCTACTGTACTCCACTGTACTCTACCTCTACTATACTCCACTGTACTCTCTCTCTACTGTACTCCACTGTACTCTACCTCTACTATACTCCACTGTACTCAACCTCAACTGTACTCCACTGTACTCTACTCTACTGTACTCCACTGTACTCTACCTCTACTGTACTCTACCTCTACTGTACTCCACTGTACTCTATCTCTACTTTGCTCCACTGTACTCTACTCTACTGTACTCAACTGTACTCTACCTCTACTGTACTCTACCTCTACTGTGCTCTACTGTACTCTATCTCTACTGTGCTCCACTGTACTCTACCTCTACTGTACTCCACTGTACTCTACCTCTACTGTACTCCACTGTACTCTATCTCTATGTGCTCTACTGTACTCTATCTCTACTCTGCTCTACTGTACTCTACCTCTACTGTACTCCACTGTACTCTACCTCTACTGTACTCCACTGTACTCTACCTCTACTGTGCTCCACTGTACTCTACCTCTAATGTGTTCCACTGTACTCTACCTCTACTGTGCTCCACTGTACTCTACCTCTACTGTACTCCACTGTACTCTACCTCTACTGTGCTCCACTGTACTCTATCTCTACTGTACTCCACTGTACTCTACCTCTACTGTACTCCACCTCTAATGTGCTCCACTGTACTCTACCTCTACTGTACTCCACTGTACTCTACCTCTACTGTACTCCACTCTACTCTACCTCTACTGTGCTCTACTGTACTCTATCTCTACTGTGCTCCACTGTATTCTACCTCTACTGTACTCCACTGTACTCTACCTCTACTATACTCCACTGTACTCTTTCTCTACTGTACTCCACTGTACTCTAGCTCTACTGTACTCCACTGTACTCTACCTCAACTGTACTCCACTGTACTCTACTCTACTGTACTCCACTGTACTCTACCTCTACTGTACTCCACTGTACTCTACCTCTACTGTACTCCACTGTACTCTACCTCTACTGTACTCCACTGTACTCTACCTCTACTGTGCTCCACTGTACTCTACCTCTACTGTACTCCACTGTACTCTACCTCTACTGTGCTCCACTGTACTCTACCTCTAATGTGCTCCACTGTACTCTACCTCTACTGTGCTCCACTGTACTCTATCTCTACTGTGCTCCAATGTACTCTATCTCTACTGTGCTCCACTGTACTCTATCTCTACTGTGCTCCACTATACTCTATCTCTACTGTGCTCCACTGTACTCTACCTCTACTGTGCTCCACTGTACTCTACCTCTACTGTGCTCCACTGTACTCTATCTCTACTGTGCTCCACTGTACTCTATATCTACTGTGCTCCACTGTACTCTACCTCTACTGTACTCCACTCTACTCTACCTCTACTGTGCTCTACTGTACTCTATCTCTACTGTGCTCCACTGTATTCTACCTCTACTGTACTCCACTGTACTCTACCTCTACTATACTCCACTGTACTCTTTCTCTACTGTGCTACACTGTAATCTATCTCTACTGTGCTCCACTGTACTCTATCTCTACTGTATTCCACTGTACTCTACCTCTACTGTACTCCACTGTACTCTACCTCTAATGTGCTCCACTGTACTCTATTTCTACTGTGCTCCACTGTGCTCTACCTCTACTGTACTCCACTGTACTCTACCTCTACTTTACTCCACTGTACCCTACCTCTACTGTACTCCACTGTACTCTACCTCTAATGTACTCCACTCTACTCTACCTCTACTGTGCTCTACTGTACTCTACCTCTACTGTACTCTACTGTTCTCTACCTCTACTGTACTCTACTGTACTCCACATCTGCTCTGATCCACTGTAATCCACTATACTCTACCTCTACTGTGCTCCACTGTACTCTACCTTTACTTTGCTCCACTGTACTCTACCTCTACTGTACTCCACTGTGCTCTACCTCTACTGTACTCTACTGTACTCCACCTCTACTGTGCTCCACTGTACTCCACTGTACTCTACCTCTACTGTACTCCACTGTACTCTACCTCTACTGTACTCCACTGTACTCTAGCTCTACTGTGCTCCACTGTACTCTCCCTTTACTGTACTCCACTGTACTCTACCTCTACTGTGCTCCACTGTACTCTACCTCTAATGTGCTCCACTGTACTCTACATCTACTGTACTCCACTGTACTCTACCTCTACTATACTTCACTGTACTCTTTCTCTACTGTACTCCACTGTACTCTACCTCTACTGTACTCCACTGTACTCTACCTCTACTGTACTCCACTGTACTCTACTCTACTGTACTCCACTGTACTCTACCTCTACTGTACTCTACCTCTACTGTGCTCCACTGTACTCTATCTCTACTGTACTTCACTGTACTCTACCTCTACTGTACTCCACCTCTAATGTGCTCCACTGTACTCTACCTCTACTGTACTCCACTGTACTCTACCTCTACTGTACTCCACTGTACTCTACTCTACTGTACTCCACTGTACTCTACCTCTACTGTACTCTACCTCTACTGTGCTCCACTGTACTCTATCTCTACTGTACTCCACTGTACTCTACCTCTACTGTACTCCACTGTATTCTACCTCTACTATACTCCACTGTACTCTTTCTCTACTGTACTCCACTGTACTCTACCTCTACTGTACTCCACTGTACTCAACCTCAACTGTATTCCACTGTACTCTACCTCTACTGTGCTCCACTGTACTCTACCTCTACTCTACTCCACTGTACTCTACCTCTACTGTACTCCACTGCACTTTACCTCTACTGTACTCCACTCTACTCTACCTCTACTGTGCTCTACTGTACTCTATCTCTACTGTGCTCCACTGTACTCTACCTCTACTGTACTCCACTGTACTCTACCTCTACTATACTCCACTGTACTCTTTCTCTACTGTACTCCACTGTACTCTACCTCTACTGTACTCCACTGTACTCTATCTCTACTGTACTCCACTGTACTCTACTCTACTGTACTCCACTGTACTCTACCTCTACTGTACTCTACCTCTACTGTGCTCCACTGTAGTCTATCTCTACTGTACTCCACTCTCCTCTACCTCTACTGTACTCCACCTCTAATGTGCTCCACTGTACTCTACCTCTACTGTACTCCACTGTACTCTACCTCTACTGTGCTCCACTCTACTCTACCTCTACTGTGCTCTACTGTACTCTATCTCTACTGTGCTCTACTGTACTCTACCTCTACTGTACTCCACTGTACTCTACCTCAACTATACTCCACTGTACTCTTTCTCTACTGTACTCCACTGTACTCTACCTCTACTATACTCCACTGTACTCAACCTCAACTGTACTCCACTGTACTCTACTCTACTGTACTCCACTGTACTCTACCTCTACTGTACTCTACCTCTACTGTACTCCACTGTACTCTATCTCTACTTTGCTCCACTGTACTCTACTCTACTGTACTCAACTGTACTCTACCTCTACTGTACTCTACCTCTACTGTGCTCTACTGTACTCTATCTCTACTGTGCTCCCCTGTACTCTACCTCTACTGTACTCCACTGTACTCTACCTCTACTGTACTCCACTGTACTCTATCTCTATGTGCTCTAATGTACTCTATCTCTACTCTGCTCTACTGTACTCTACCTCTACTGTACTCCACTGTACTCTACCTCTACTGTACTCCACTGTACTCTACCTCTACTGTGCTCCACTGTACTCTACCTCTAATGTGTTCCACTGTACTCTACCTCTACTGTGCTCCACTGTACTCTACCTCTACTCTACTCCACTGTACTCTACCTCTACTGTACTCCACTGTACTCTATCTCTACTGTACTCCACTGTACTCTACCTCTACTATACTCCACTGTACTCAACCTCAACTGTACTCCACTGTACTCTACTCTACTGTACTCCACTGTACTCTACCTCTACTGTACTCTACCTCTACTGTACTCCACTGTACTCTATCTCTACTTTGCTCCACTGTACTCTACTCTACTGTACTCAACTGTACTCTACCTCTACTGTACTCTACCTCTACTGTGCTCTACTGTACTCTATCTCTACTGTGCTCCCCTGTACTCTACCTCTACTGTACTCCACTGTACTCTACATCTACTGTACTCCACTGTACTCTATCTCTATGTGCTCTAATGTACTCTATCTCTACTCTGCTCTACTGTACTCTACCTCTACTGTACTCCACTGTACTCTACCTCTACTGTACTCCACTGTACTCTACCTCTACTGTGCTCCACTGTACTCTACCTCTAATGTGTTCCACTGTACTCTACCTCTACTGTGCTCCACTGTACTCTACCTCTACTGTACTCCACTGTACTCTACCACTACTGTGCTCCACTGTACTCTATCTCTACTGTACTCCACTGTACTCTACCTCTACTGTACTCCACCTCTAATGTGCTCCACTGTACTCTACCTCTACTGTACTCCACTGTACTCTACCTCTACTGTACTCCACTCTACTCTACCTCTACTGTGCTCTACTGTACTCTATCTCTACTGTGCTCCACTGTATTCTACCTCTACTGTACTCCACTGTACTCTACCTCTACTATACTCCACTGTACTCTTTCTCTACTGTACTCCACTGTACTCTACCTCTACTGTACTCCACTGTACTCTACCTCAACTGTACTCCACTGTACTCTACTCTACTGTACTCCACTGTACTCTACTTCTACTGTACTCCACTGTACTCTACCTCTACTGTACTCCACTGTACTCTACCTCTACTGTACTCCAATGTACTCTACCTGTACTGTGCTCCACTGTACTCTACCTCTACTGTACTCCACTGTTCTCTATCTCTACTTTGCTCCACTGTACTCTACTCTACTGTACTCCACTGTACTCTACCTCTACTGTACTCTACCTCTACTGTGCTCTACTGTACTCTATCTCTACTGTGCTCCACTGTACTCTACCTCTACTCTACTCCACTGTACTCTACCTCTACTGTACTCCACTGTACTCTATCTCTACTGTGCTCTACTGTACTCTATCTCTACTCTGCTCTACTGTACTCTACCTCTACTGTACTCCACTGTACTCTACCTCTACTGTACTCCACTGTACTCTACCTCTACTGTGCTCCACTGTACTCTACCTCTAATGTGTTCCACTGTACTCGACCTCTACTGTGCTCCACTGTACTCTACCTCTACTGTACTCCACTGTACTCTACCTCTACTGTGCTCCACTGTACTCTATCTCTACTGTACTCCACTGTACTCTACCTCTACTGTACTCCACCTCTAATGTGCTCCACTGTACTCTACCTCTACGGTACTCCACTGTACTCTACCTCTACTGTACTCCACTCTACTCTACCTCTACTGTGCTCTACTGTACTCTATCTCTACTCTGCGCCACTGTACTCTACCTCTACTGTACTCCACTGTACTCTACCTCTACTATACTCCACTGTACTCTTTCTCTACTGTACTCCACTGTACTCTACCTCTACTGTACTCCACTCTACTCTACCTCTACTGTGCTCTACTGTACTCTATCTCTACTGTGCTCCACTGTACTCTACCTCTACTGTACTCCACTGTACTCTACCTCTACTATACTCCACTGTACTCTTTCTCTACTGTACTCCACTGTACTCTACCTCTACTGTACTCCACTGTACTCTACCTCTACTGTACTCCAATGTACTCTACTCTACTCTACTCTACTCCACTGTACTCTACCTCTACTGTACTCTACCTCTACTGTGCTCCACTGTACTCTATCTCTACTGTACTCCACTGTACTCTACCTCTACTGTACTCCACCTCTAATGTGCTCCACTGTACTCTATCTCTACTGTGCTCCACTGTACTCTACCTCTACTGTACTCCACTGTACTCTACCTCTACTATACTCCACTGTACTCTTTCTCTACTGTACTCCACTGTACTCTACCTCTACTGTACTCCACTGTACTCTACCTCTACTGTACTCCACTCTACTCTACCTCTACTGTGCTCTACTATACTCTATCTCTACTGTGCTCCACTGTACTCTACCTCTACTGTACTCCACTGTACTCTACCTCTACTATACTCCACTGTACTCTTTCTCTACTGTACTCCACTGTACTCTACCTCTACTGTACTCCACTGTACTCTATCTCTACTGTACTCCACTGTACTCTACTCTACTGTACTCCACTGTACTCTACCTCTACAGTACTCTACCTCTACTGTGCTCCACTGTAGTCTATCTCTACTGTACTCCACTCTACTCTACCTCTACTGTACTCCACCTCTAATGTGCTCCACTGTACTCTACCTCTACTGTACTCCACTGTACTCTACCTCTACTGTACTCCACTCTACTCTACATCTACTGTGCTCTACTGTACTCTATCTCTACTGTGCTCTACTGTACTCTACCTCTACTGTACTCTACTGTACTCTACCTCTACTATACTCCACTGTACTCTCTCTCTACTGTACTCCACTGTACTCTACCTCTACTATACTCCACTGTACTCAACCTCAACTGTACTCCACTGTACTCTACTCTACTGTACTCCACTGTACTCTACCTCTACTGTACTCTACCTCTACTGTACTCCACTGTACTCTATCTCTACTTTGCTCCACTGTACTCTACTCTACTGTACTCAACTGTACTCTACCTCTACTGTACTCTACCTCTACTGTGCTCTACTGTACTCTATCTCTACTGTGCTCCACTGTACTCTACCTCTACTGTACTCCACTGTACTCTACCTCTACTGTACTCCACTGTACTCTATCTCTATGTGCTCTACTGTACTCTATCTCTACTCTGCTCTACTGTACTCTACCTCTACTGTACTCCACTGTACTCTACCTCTACTGTACTCCACTGTACTCTACCTCTACTGTGCTCCACTGTACTCTACCTCTAATGTGTTCCACTGTACTCTACCTCTACTGTGCTCCACTGTACTCTACCTCTACTGTACTCCACTGTACTCTACCTCTACTGTGCTCCACTGTACTCTATCTCTACTGTACTCCACTGTACTCTACCTCTACTGTACTCCACCTCTAATGTGCTCCACTGTACTCTACCTCTACTGTACTCCACTGTACTCTACCTCTACTGTACTCCACTCTACTCTACCTCTACTGTGCTCTACTGTACTCTATCTCTACTGTGCTCCACTGTATTCTACCTCTACTGTACTCCACTGTACTCTACCTCTACTATACTCCACTGTACTCTTTCTCTACTGTACTCCACTGTACTCTAGCTCTACTGTACTCCACTGTACTCTACCTCAACTGTACTCCACTGTACTCTACTCTACTGTACTCCACTGTACTCTACCTCTACTGTACTCCACTGTACTCTACCTCTACTGTACTCCACTGTACTCTACCTCTACTGTACTCCACTGTACTCTACCTCTACTGTGCTCCACTGTACTCTACCTCTACTGTACTCCACTGTACTCTACCTCTACTGTGCTCCACTGTACTCTACCTCTAATGTGCTCCACTGTACTCTACCTCTACTGTGCTCCACTGTACTCTATCTCTACTGTGCTCCAATGTACTCTATCTCTACTGTGCTCCACTGTACTCTATCTCTACTGTGCTCCACTATACTCTATCTCTACTGTGCTCCACTGTACTCTACCTCTACTGTGCTCCACTGTACTCTACCTCTACTGTGCTCCACTGTACTCTATCTCTACTGTGCTCCACTGTACTCTATATCTACTGTGCTCCACTGTACTCTACCTCTACTGTACTCCACTCTACTCTACCTCTACTGTGCTCTACTGTACTCTATCTCTACTGTGCTCCACTGTATTCTACCTCTACTGTACTCCACTGTACTCTACCTCTACTATACTCCACTGTACTCTTTCTCTACTGTGCTACACTGTAATCTATCTCTACTGTGCTCCACTGTACTCTATCTCTACTGTATTCCACTGTACTCTACCTCTACTGTACTCCACTGTACTCTACCTCTAATGTGCTCCACTGTACTCTATTTCTACTGTGCTCCACTGTGCTCTACCTCTACTGTACTCCACTGTACTCTACCTCTACTTTACTCCACTGTACCCTACCTCTACTGTACTCCACTGTACTCTACCTCTAATGTACTCCACTCTACTCTACCTCTACTGTGCTCTACTGTACTCTACCTCTACTGTACTCTACTGTTCTCTACCTCTACTGTACTCTACTGTACTCCACATCTGCTCTGATCCACTGTAATCCACTATACTCTACCTCTACTGTGCTCCACTGTACTCTACCTCTACTGTGCTCCACTGTACTCTACCTCTACTGTACTCCACTGTACTCTACCTCTACTGTGCTCCACTGTACTCTATCTCTACTGTACTCCACTGTACTCTACCTCTACTGTACTCCACCTCTAATGTGCTCCACTGTACTCTACCTCTACTGTACTCCACTGTACTCTACCTCTACTGTACTCCACTCTACTCTACCTCTACTGTGCTCTACTGTACTCTATCTCTACTGTGCTCCACTGTATTCTACCTCTACTGTACTCCACTGTACTCTACCTCTACTATACTCCACTGTACTCTTTCTCTACTGTACTCCACTGTACTCTACCTCTACTGTACTCCACTGTACTCTACCTCAACTGTACTCCACTGTACTCTACTCTACTGTACTCCACTGTACTCTACCTCTACTGTACTCCACTGTACTCTACCTCTACTGTACTCCACTGTACTCTACCTCTACTGTACTCCACTGTACTCTACCTGTACTGTGCTCCACTGTACTCTACCTCTACTGTACTCCACTGTTCTCTATCTCTACTTTGCTCCACTGTACTCTACTATACTGTACTCCACTGTACTCTACCTCTACTGTACTCTACCTCTACTGTGCTCTACTGTACTCTATCTCTACTGTGCTCCACTGTACTCTACCTCTACTGTACTCCACTGTACTCTACCTCTACTGTACTCCACTGTACTCTATCTCTACTGTGCTCTACTGTACTCTATCTCTACTCTGCTCTACTGTACTCTACCTCTACTGTACTCCACTGTACTCTACCTCTACTGTACTCCACTGTACTCTACCTCTACTGTGCTCCACTGTACTCTACCTCTAATGTGTTCCACTGTACTCGACCTCTACTGTGCTCCACTGTACTCTACCTCTACTGTACTCCACTGTACTCTACCTCTACTGTGCTCCACTGTACTCTATCTCTACTGTACTCCACTGTACTCTACCTCTACTGTACTCCACCTCTAATGTGCTCCACTGTCCTCTACCTCTACGGTACTCCACTGTACTCTACCTCTACTGTACTCCACTCTACTCTACCTCTACTGTGCTCTACTGTACTCTATCTCTACTGTGCGCCACTGTACTCTACCTCTACTGTACTCCACTGTACTCTACCTCTACTATACTCCACTGTACTCTTTCTCTACTGTACTCCACTGTACTCTACCTCTACTGTACTCCACTCTACTCTACCTCTACTGTGCTCTACTGTACTCTATCTCTACTGTGCTCCACTGTACTCTACCTCTACTGTACTCCACTGTACTCTACCTCTACTGTACTCCACTGTACTCTATCTCTACTGTGCTCTACTGTACTCTATCTCTACTCTGCTCTACTGTACTCTACCTCTACTGTACTCCACTGTACTCTACCTCTACTGTACTCCACTGTACTCTTTCTCTACTGTACTCCACTTTACTCTACCTCTACTGTACTCCACTGTACTCTACCTCTACTGTGCTCCACTGTACTCTATCTCTACTGTACTCCACTGTACTCTACCTCTACTGTACTCCACCTCTAATGTGCTCCACTGTACTCTACCTCTACTGTACTCCACTGTACTCTACCTCTACTGTACTCCACTCTACTCTACCTCTACTGTGCTCTACTGTACTCTATCTCTACTGTGCTCCACTGTACTCTACCTCTACTGTACTCCACTGTACTCTACCTCTACTATACTCCACTGTACTCTTTCTCTACTGTACTCCACTGTACTCTACCTCTACTGTACTCCACTGTACTCAACCTCAACTGTACTCCACTGTACTCTACCTCTACTGTGCTCCATTGTACTCTACCTCTACTGTACTCCACTGTACTCTACCTCTACTGTGCTCCATTGTACTCCACCTCTACTGTGCTCCACTGTACTCCACTGTACTCTACCTCTACTGTGCTCCACTGTACTCTACCTCTACTGTACTCCACTGTACTCTACCTCTACTGTTCTCCACTGTACTCTACCTCTAATGTGCTCCACTGTACTCTACCTCTACTGTGCTCCACTGTACTCTACCTCTACTGTACTCCACTGTACTCTACCTCTACTGTGCTCCACTGTACTCTATCTCTACTGTATTCCACTGTACTCTACCTCTACTGTACTCCACCTCTAATGTGCTCCACTGTACTCTACCTCTACTGTACTCCACTGTACTCTACCTCTACTCTACTCCACTCTACTCTACCTCTACTGTGCTCTACTATACTCTATCTCTACTGTGCTCCACTGTACTCTACCTCTACTGTACTCCACTGTACTCTACCTCTACTATACTCCACTGTACTCTTTCTCTACTGTACTCCACTCTACTCTACCTCTACTGTACTCCACTGTACTCTACCTCTACTGTACTCCACTGTACTCTACCTCTACTGTACTCCACTGTACTCTACCTCTACTGTACTCCACTGTACTCTACCTCTACTGTACTCCACTCTACTCTACCTCTACTGTGCTCTACTGTACTCTATCTCTACTGTGCTCCACTGTACTCTACCTCTACTGTACTCCACTGTACTCTACCTCTACTGTACTCCACTCTACTCTACCTCTACTGTGCTCTACTGTACTCTATCTCTACTGTGCTCCACTGTACTCTACCTCTACTGTACTCCACTGTACTCTACCTCTACTAAACTCCACTGTACTCTTTCTCTACTGTACTCCACTGTACTCTACCTCTACTATACTCCACTGTACTCAACCTCAACTGTACTCCACTGTACTCTACTCTACTGTACTCCACTGTACTCTACCTCTACTGTACTCTACCTCAACTGTACTCCACTGTACTCTATCTCTACTTTGCTCCACTGTACTCCACTGTACTCTACCTCTAGTATGCTCCACTGTACTCCACTGTACTCTACCTCTAGTATGCTCCACTGTACTCTACCTGTACTGTGCTCCACTGTACTCTACCTCTACTGTACTCCACTGTACTCTATCTCTACTTTGCTCCACTGTACTCTACTCTACTGTACTCCACTGTACTCTACCTCTACTGTACTCTACCTCTAATGTGCTCTACTGTACTCTATCTCTACTGTGCTACACTGTACTCTACCTCTACTGTACTCCACTGTACTCTACCTCTACTGTACTCCACTGTACTCTATCTCTACTGTGCTCTACTGTACTCTATCTCTACTCTGCTCTACTGTACTCTACCTCTACTGTACTCCACTGTACTCTACCTCTACTGTACTCCACTGTACTCTACCTCTACTGTGCTCCACTGTACTCTACCTCTAATGTGTTCCACTGTACTCTACCTCTACTGTGCTCCACTGTACTTTACCTCTACTGTACTCCACTGTACTCTACCTCTACTGTGCTCCACTGTACTCTATCTCTACTGTACTCCACTGTACTCTACCTCTACTGTACTCCACCTCTAATGTGCTCCACTGTACTCTACCTCTACGGTACTCCACTGTACTCTACCTCTACTGTACTCCACTCTACTCTACCTCTACTGTGCTCTACTGTACTCTATCTCTACTCTGCGCCACTGTACTCTACCTCTACTGTACTCCACTGTACTCTACCTCTACTATACTCCACTGTACTCTTTCTCTACTGTACTCCACTGTACTCTACCTCTACTGTACTCCACTCTACTCTACCTCTACTGTGCTCTACTGTACTCTATCTCTACTGTGCTCCACTGTACTCTACCTCTACTGTACTCCACTGTACTCTACCTCTACTATACTCCACTGTACTCTTTCTCTACTGTACTCCACTGTACTCTACCTCTACTGTACTCCACTGTACTCTACCTCTACTGTACTCCAATGTACTCTACTCTACTCTACTCCACTGTACTCTACCTCTACTGTACTCTACCTCTACTGTGCTCCACTGTACTCTATCTCTACTGTACTCCACTGTACTCTACCTCTACTGTACTCCACCTCTAATGTGCTCCACTGTACTCTATCTCTACTGTGCTCCACTGTACTCTACCTCTACTGTACTCCACTGTACTCTACCTCTACTATACTCCACTGTACTCTTTCTCTACTGTACTCCACTGTACTCTACCTCTACTGTACTCCACTGTACTCTACCTCTACTGTACTCCACTGTACTCTACTCTACTGTACTCCACTGTACTCTACCTCTACTGTGCTCTACTGTACTCTATCTCTACTGTACTCTACCTCTACTCTGCTCCACTGTACTCTATCTCTACTGTACTCCACCTCTAATGTGCTCCACTGTACTCTACCTCTACTGTACTCCACTGTACTCTACCTCTACTGTACTCCACTCTACTCTACCTCTACTGTGCTCTACTGTACTCTATCTCTACTGTGCTCCATGTACTCTACCTCTACTGTACTCCACTGTACTCTACCTCTACTATACTCCACTGTACTCAACCTCAACTGTACTCCACTGTACTCTACTCTACTGTACTCCACTGTACTCTACCTCTACTGTACTCTACCTCTACTGTTCTCCACTGTACTCTATCTCTACTTTGCTCCACTGTACTCCACTGTACTCTACCTCTAGTATGCTCCACTGTACTCCACTGTACTCTACCTCTAGTATGCTCCACCCTACTCTACCTGTACTGTGCTCCACTGTACTCTACCTCTACTGTACTCCACTGTACTCTACCTCTACTGTACTCTACCTCTACTGTGCTCTACTGTACTCTATCTCTACTGTGCTCCACTGTACTCTATCTCTACTGTATTCCACTGTACTCTACCTCTACTGTACTCCACCTCTAATGTGCTCCACTGTACTCTACCTCTACTATACTCCACTGTACTCTTTCTCTACTGTACTCCACTGTACTCTACCTCTACTGTACTCCACTGTACTCTACCTCTACTGTACTCCACTGTACTCTACTCTACTGTACTCCACTGTACTCTACCTCTACTGTACTCTACCTCTACTGTGCTCCACTGTACTCTATCTCTACTGTACTCCACTGTACTCTACCTCTACTGTACTCCACCTCTAATGTGCTCCACTGTACTCTACCTCTACTGTACTCCACTGTACTCTACCTCTACTGTACTCCACTCTACTCTACCTCTACTGTGCTCTACTGTACTCTATCTCTACTGTGCTCCACTGTACTCTACCTCTACTGTACTCCATTGTACTCTACCTCTACTCTACTCCACTGTACTCTTTCTCTACTGTACTCCACTGTACTCTACCTCTACTGTACTCCACTGTACTCAACCTCAACTGTACTCCACTGTACTCTACCTCTACTGTGCTCCACTGTACTCTACCTCTACTGTGCTCCACTGTACACTACCTCTACTGTACTCCACTGTACTCTACCTCTACCGTACTCCACTGTACTCTACCTCTACTGTACTCCACTCTACTCTACCTCTACTGTGCTCTACTGTACTCTATCTCTACTGTGCTCCACTGTACTCTACCTCTACTGTACTCCACTGTACTCTACCTCTACTATACTCCACTGTACTCTTTCTCTACTGTACTCCACTGTACTCTACCTCTACTGTACTCCACTGTACTCTACCTCTACTGTAATCCACTGTACTCTAGTCTACTGTACTCCACTGTACTCTACCTCTACTGTACTCCACTGTACTCTACCTCTACTGTACTCCACTCTACTCTACCTCTACTGTGCTCTACTGTACTCTATCTCTACTGTGCTCCACTGTACTCTACCTCTACTGTACTCCACTGTACTCTACCTCTACTGTACTCCACTCTACTCTACCTCTACTGTGCTCTACTGTACTCTATCTCTACTGTGCTCCACTGTACTCTACCTCTACTGTACTCCACTGTACTCTACCTCTACTATACTCCACTGTACTCTTTCTCTACTGTACTCCACTGTACTCTACCTCTACTATACTCCACTGTACTCAACCTCAACTGTACTCCACTGTACTCTACTCTACTGTACTCCACTGTACTCTACCTCTACTGTACTCTACCTCTACTGTACTCCACTGTACTCTACCTCTAGTATGCTCCACTGTACTCCACTGTACTCTACCTCTAGTATGCTCCACTGTACTCTACCTGTACTGTGCTCCACTGTACTCTACCTCTACTGTACTCCACTGTTCTCTATCTCTACTTTGCTCCACTGTACTCTACTCTACTGTACTCCACTGTACTCTACCTCTACTGTACTCTACCTCTACTGTGCTCTACTGCACTCTATCTCTACTGTGCTCCACTGTATTCTACCTCTACTGTACTCCACTGTACTCTACCTCTACTATACTCCACTGTACTCTTTCTCTACTGTGCTACACTGTAATCTATCTCTACTGTGCTCCACTGTACTCTATCTCTACTGTATTCCACTGTACTCTACCTCTACTGTACTCCACTGTACTCTACCTCTAATGTGCTCCACTGTACTCTATTTCTACTGTGCTCCACTGTGCTCTACCTCTACTGTACTCCACTGTACTCTACCTCTACTTTACTCCACTGTACCCTACCTCTACTGTACTCCACTGTACTCTACCTCTAATGTACTCCACTCTACTCTACCTCTACTGTGCTCTACTGTACTCTACCTCTACTGTACTCTACTGTTCTCTACCTCTAGTGTACTCTACTGTACTCCACATCTGCTCTGATCCACTGTAATCCACTATACTCTACCTCTACTGTGCTCCACTGTACTCTACCTTTACTTTGCTCCACTGTACTCTACCTCTACTGTACTCCACTGTGCTCTACCTCTACTGTACTCTACTGTACTCCACCTCTACTGTGCTCCACTGTACTCCACTGTACTCTACCTCTACTGTACTCCACTGTACTCTACCTCTACTGTACTCCACTGTACTCTAGCTCTACTGTGCTCCACTGTACTCTCCCTTTACTGTACTCCACTGTACTCTACCTCTACTGTGCTCCACTGTACTCTACTTCTAATGTGCTCCACTGTACTCTACATCTACTGTACTCCACTGTACTCTACCTCTACTATACTTCACTGTACTCTTTCTCTACTGTACTCCACTGTACTCTACCTCTACTGTACTCCACTGTACTCTACCTCTACTGTACTCCACTGTACTCTACTCTACTGTACTCCACTGTACTCTACCTCTACTGTACTCTACCTCTACTGTGCTCCACTGTACTCTATCTCTACTGTACTTCACTGTACTCTACCTCTACTGTACTCCACCTCTAATGTGCTCCACTGTACTCTACCTCTACTGTACTCCACTGTACTCTACCTCTACTGTACTCCACTGTACTCTACTCTACTGTACTCCACTGTACTCTACCTCTACTGTACTCTACCTCTACTGTGCTCCACTGTACTCTATCTCTACTGTACTCCACTGTACTCTACCTCTACTGTACTCCACTGTATTCTACCTCTACTATACTCCACTGTACTCTTTCTCTACTGTACTCCACTGTACTCTACCTCTACTGTACTCCACTGTACTCAACCTCAACTGTATTCCACTGTACTCTACCTCTACTGTGCTCCACTGTACTCTACCTCTACTCTACTCCACTGTACTCTACCTCTACTGTACTCCACTGCACTCTACCTCTACTGTACTCCACTCTACTCTACCTCTACTGTGCTCTACTGTACTCTATCTCTACTGTGCTCCACTGTACTCTACCTCTACTGTACTCCACTGTACTCTACCTCTACTATACTCCACTGTACTCTTTCTCTACTGTACTCCACTGTACTCTACCTCTACTGTACTCCACTGTACTCTATCTCTACTGTACTCCACTGTACTCTACTCTACTGTACTCCACTGTACTCTACCTCTACTGTACTCTACCTCTACTGTGCTCCACTGTAGTCTATCTCTACTGTACTCCACTCTACTCTACCTCTACTGTACTCCACCTCTAATGTGCTCCACTGTACTCTACCTCTACTGTACTCCACTGTACTCTACCTCTACTGTGCTCCACTCTACTCTACCTCTACTGTGCTCTACTGTACTATATCTCTACTGTGCTCTACTGTACTCTACTTCTACTGTACTCCACTGTACTCTACCTCAACTATACTCCACTGTACTCTTTCTCTACTGTACTCCACTGTACTCTACCTCTACTATACTCCACTGTACTCAACCTCAACTGTACTCCACTGTACTCTACTCTACTGTACTCCACTGTACTCTACCTCTACTGTACTCTACCTCTACTGTACTCCACTGTACTCTATCTCTACTTTGCTCCACTGTACTCTACTCTTCTGTACTCAACTGTACTCTACCTCTACTGTACTCTACCTCTACTGTGCTCTACTGTACTCTATCTCTACTGTGCTCCAATGTACTCTACCTCTACTGTACTCCACTGTACTCTACCTCTACTGTACTCCACTGTACTCTATCTCTATGTGCTCTACTGTACTCTATCTCTACTCTGCTCTACTGTACTCTACCTCTACTGTACTCCACTGTACTCTACCTCTACTGTACTCCACTGTACTCTACCTCTACTGTGCTCCACTGTACTCTACCTCTAATGTGTTCCACTGTACTCTACCTCTACTGTGCTCCACTGTACTCTACCTCTACTGTACTCCACTGTACTCTACCTCTACTGTGCTCCACTGTACTCTATCTCTACTGTACTCCACTGTACTCTACCTCTACTGTACTCCACCTCTAATGTGCTCCACTGTACTCTACCTCTACTGTACTCCACTGTACTCTACCTCTACTGTACTCCACTCTACTCTACCTCTACTGTGCTCTACTGTACTCTATCTCTACTGTGCTCCACTGTATTCTACCTCTACTGTACTCCACTGTACTCTACCTCTACTATACTCCACTGTACTCTTTCTCTACTGTACTCCACTGTACTCTACCTCTACTGTACTCCACTGTACTCTACCTCAACTGTACTCCACTGTACTCTACTCTACTGTACTCCACTGTACTCTACCTCTACTGTACTCCACTGTACTCTACCTCTACTGTACTCCACTGTACTCTACCTCTACTGTACTCCACTGTACTCTACCTGTACTGTGCTCCACTGTACTCTACCTCTACTGTACTCCACTGTTCTCTATCTCTACTTTGCTCCACTGTACTCTACTCTACTGTACTCCACTGTACTCTACCTCTACTGTACTCTACCTCTACTGTGCTCTACTGTACTCTATCTCTACTGTGCTCCACTGTACTCTACCTCTACTGTACTCCACTGTACTCTACCTCTACTGTACTCCACTGTACTCTATCTCTACTGTGCTCTACTGTACTCTATCTCTACTCTGCTCTACTGTACTCTACCTCTACTGTACTCCACTGTACTCTACCTCTACTGTACTCCACTGTACTCTACCTCTACTGTGCTCCACTGTACTCTACCTCTAATGTGTTCCACTGTACTCGACCTCTACTGTGCTCCACTGTACTCTACCTCTACTGTACTCCACTGTACTCTACCTCTACTGTGCTCCACTGTACTCTATCTCTACTGTACTCCACTGTACTCTACCTCTACTGTACTCCACCTCTAATGTGCTCCACTGTCCTCTACCTCTACGGTACTCCACTGTACTCTACCTCTACTGTACTCCACTCTACTCTACCTCTACTCTGCTCTACTGTACTCTATCTCTACTGTGCGCCACTGTACTCTACCTCTACTGTACTCCACTGTACTCTACCTCTACTATACTCCACTGTACTCTTTCTCTACTGTACTCCACTGTACTCTACCTCTACTGTACTCCACTCTACTCTACCTCTACTGTGCTCTACTGTACTCTATCTCTACTGTGCTCCACTGTACTCTACCTCTACTGTACTCCACTGTACTCTACCTCTACTGTACTCCACTGTACTCTATCTCTACTGTGCTCTACTGTACTCTATCTCTACTCTGCTCTACTGTACTCTACCTCTACTGTACTCCACTGTACTCTACCTCTACTGTACTCCACTGTACTCTTTCTCTACTGTACTCCACTTTACTCTACCTCTACTGTACTCCACTGTACTCTACCTCTACTGTGCTCCACTGTACTCTATCTCTACTGTACTCCACTGTACTCTACCTCTACTGTACTCCACCTCTAATGTGCTCCACTGTACTCTACCTCTACTGTACTCCACTGTACTCTACCTCTACTGTACTCCACTCTACTCTACCTCTACTGTGCTCTACTGTACTCTATCTCTACTGTGCTCCACTGTACTCTACCTCTACTGTACTCCACTGTACTCTACCTCTACTATACTCCACTGTACTCTTTCTCTACTGTACTCCACTGTACTCTACCTCTACTGTACTCCACTGTACTCAACCTCAACTGTACTCCACTGTACTCTACCTCTACTGTGCTCCATTGTACTCTACCTCTACTGTACTCCACTGTACTCTACCTCTACTGTGCTCCATTGTACTCCACCTCTACTGTACTCCACTGTACTCTACCTCTAGTATGCTCCACTGTACTCCACTGTACTCTACCTCTACTGTACTCCACTGTACTCTACCTCTACTGTGCTCCATTGTACTCCACCTCTACTGTACTCCACTGTACTCTACCTCTAGTATGCTCCACTGTACTCCACTGTACTCTACCTCTAGTATGCTCCACCCTACTCTACCTGTACTGTGCTCCACTGTACTCTACCTCTACTGTACTCCACTGTACTCTATCTCTACTTTGCTCCACTGTACTCTACTCTACTGTACTCCGCTGTACTCTACCTCTACTGTACTCTACCTCTACTGTGCTCTACTGTACTCTATCTCTACTGTGCTCCACTGTACTCTATCTCTACTGTATTCCACTGTACTCTACCTCTACTGTACTCCACCTCTAATGTGCTCCACTGTACTCTACCTCTACTATACTCCACTGTACTCTTTCTCTACTGTACTCCACTGTACTCTACCTCTACTGTACTCCACTGTACTCTACCTCTACTGTACTCCACTGTACTCTACTCTACTGTACTCCACTGTACTCTACCTCTACTGTACTCTACCTCTACTGTGCTCCACTGTACTCTATCTCTACTGTACTCCACTGTACTCTACCTCTACTGTACTCCACCTCTAATGTGCTCCACTGTACTCTACCTCTACTGTACTCCACTGTACTCTACCTCTACTGTACTCCACTCTACTCTACCTCTACTGTGCTCTACTGTACTCTATCTCTACTGTGCTCCACTGTACTCTACCTCTACTGTACTCCACTGTACTCTACCTCTACTCTACTCCACTGTACTCTTTCTCTACTGTAATCCACTGTACTCTACCTCTACTGTACTCCACTGTACTCAACCTCAACTGTACTCCACTGTACTCTACCTCTACTGTGCTCCACTGTACTCTACCTCTACTGTGCTCCACTGTACTCTACCTCTACTGTACTCCACTGTACTCTACCTCTACTATACTCCACTGTACTCTTTCTCTACTGTACTCCACTGTACTCTACCTCTACTGTACTCCACTCTACTCTACCTCTACTGTGCTCTACTGTACTCTATCTCTACTGTGCTCCACTGTACTCTACCTCTACTGTACTCCACTGTACTCTACCTCTACTGTACTCCACTGTACTCTATCTCTAGTGTGCTCTACTGTACTCTATCTCTACTCTGCTCTACTGTACTCTACCTCTACTGTACTCCACTGTACTCTACCTCTACTGTACTCCACTGTACTCTTTCTCTACTGTACTCCACTTTACTCTACCTCTACTGTACTCCACTGTACTCTGCCTCTACTGTACTCCACTGTACTCTACTCTACTGTACTCCACTGTACTCTACCTCTACTGCACTCTACCTCTACTGTGCTCCACTGTACTCTATCTCTACTGTACTCCACTGTACTCTACCTCTACTGTACTCCACCTCTAATATGGTCCACTGTACTCTACCTCTACTGTACTCCACTGTACTCTACCTCTACTGTACTCCACTCTACTCTACCTCTACTGTGCTCTACTGTACTCTATCTCTACTGTGCTCCACTGTACTCTACCTCTACTGTACTCCACTGTACTCTACCTCTACTATACTCCACTGTACTCTTTCTCTACTGTACTCCACTGTACTCTACCTCTACTGTACTCCAATGTACTCAACCTCAACTGTACTCCACTGTACTCTACCTCTACTGTGCTCCATTGTACTCTACCTCTACTGTACTCCACTGTACTCTACCTCTACTGTGCTCCATTGTACTCCACCTCTACTGTGCTCCACTGTACTCCACTGTACTCTACCTCTACTGTGCTCCACTGTACTCTACCTCTACTGTACTCCACTGTACTCTACCTCTACTGTTCTCCACTGTACTCTACCTCTAATGTGCTCCACTGTACTCTACCTCTACTGTGCTCCACTGTACTCTACCTCTACTGTACTCCACTGTACTCTACCTCTACTGTGCTCCACTGTACTCTATCTCTACTGTATTCCACTGTACTCTACCTCTACTGTACTCCACCTCTAATGTGCTCCACTGTACTCTACATCTACTGTACTCCACTGTACTCTACCTCTACTGTACTCCACTCTACTCTACCTCTACTGTGCTCTACTATACTCTATCTCTACTGTGCTCCACTGTACTCTACCTCTACTGTACTCCACTGTACTCTACCTCTACTATACTCCACTGTACTCTTTCTCGACTGTACTCCACTGTACTCTACTCTACTGTACTCCACTGTACTCTACCTCTACTGTACTCTACCTCTACTGTGCTCCACTGTACTCTATATCTACTGTACTCCACTGTACTCTACCTCTACTGTACTCCACCTCTAATGTGCTCCACTGTACTCTACCTCTACTGTACTCCACTGTACTCTACCTCTACTGTACTCCACTCTACTCTACCTCTACTGTGCTCTACTGTACTCTATCTCTACTGTGCTCCGCTGTACTCTACCTCTACTGTACTCCACTGTACTCTACCTCTACTATACTCCACTGTACTCTTTCTCTACTGTACTCCACTGTACTCTACCTCTACTGTACTCCACTGTACTCAACCTCAACTGTACTCCACTGTACTCTACCTCTACTGTGCTCCACTGTACTCTACCTCTACTGTACTCCACTGTACTCTACCTCTACTGTACTCCACTGTACTCTACCTCTACTGTACTCTACTCTACTCTACCTCTACTGTGCTCTACTGTACTCTATCTCTACTGTGCTCCACTGTACTCTACCTCTACTGTACTCCACTGTACTCTACCTCTACTATACTCCACTGTACTCTTTCTCTACTGTACTCCACTGTACTCTACCTCTACTGTACTCCACTGTACTCTACCTCTACTGTACTCCACTGTACTCTACTCTACTGTACTCCACTGTACTCTACCTCTACTGTACTCTACCTCTACTGTGCTCCACTGTACTCTATCTCTACTGTACTCCACTCTACTCTACCTCTACTGTACTCCACTCTACTCTACCTCTACTGTACTCCACTGTACTCTACCTCTACTGTGCTCTACTGTACTCTATCTCTACTGTGCTCCACTGTACTCTACCTCTACTCTACTCCACTGTACTCTACCTCTACTGTACTCCACTCTACTCTACCTCTACTGTGCTCTACTGTACTCTATCTCTACTGTGCTCCACTGTACTCTACCTCTACTGTACTCCACTGTACTCTACCTCTACTAAACTCCACTGTACTCTTTCTCTACTGTACTCCACTGTACTCTACCTCTACTATACTCCACTGTACTCAACCTCAACTGTACTCCACTGTACTCTACTCTACTGTACTCCACTGTACTCTACCTCTACTGTACTCTACCTCTACTGTACTCCACTGTACTCTATCTCTACTTTGCTCCACTGTACTCCACTGTACTCTACCTCTAGTATGCTCCACTGTACTCCACTGTACTCTACCTCTAGTATGCTCCACTGTACTCTACATGTACTGTGCTCCACTCTACTCTACCTCTACTGTACTCCACTGTACTCTATCTCTACTTTGCTCCACTGTACTCTACTCTACAGTACTCCACTGTACTCTACCTCTACTGTACTCTACCTCTAATGTGCTCTACTGTACTCTATCTCTACTGTGCTACACTGTACTCTACCTCTACTGTACTCCACTGTACTCTACCTCTACTGTACTCCACTGTACTCTACCTCTACTGTACTCCACTGTACTCTATCTCTACTGTGCTCTACTGTACTCTATCTCTACTCTGCTCTACTGTACTCTACCTCTACTGTACTCCACTGTACTCTACCTCTACTGTACTCCACTGTACTCTACCTCTACTGTGCTCCACTGTACTCTACCTCTAATGTGTTCCACTGTACTCTACCTCTACTGTGCTCCACTGTACTTTACCTCTACTGTACTCCACTGTACTCTACCTCTACTGTGCTCCACTGTACTCTATCTCTACTGTACTCCACTGTACTCTACCTCTACTGTACTCCACCTCTAATGTGCTCCACTGTACTCTACCTCTACGGTACTCCACTGTACTCTACCTCTACTGTACTCCACTCTACTCTACCTCTACTGTGCTCTACTGTACTCTATCTCTACTCTGCGCCACTGTACTCTACCTCTACTGTACTCCACTGTACTCTACCTCTACTATACTCCACTGTACTCTTTCTCTACTGTACTCCACTGTACTCTACCTCTACTGTACTCCACTCTACTCTACCTCTACTGTGCTCTACTGTACTCTATCTCTACTGTGCTCCACTGTACTCTACCTCTACTGTACTCCACTGTACTCTACCTCTACTATACTCCACTGTACTCTTTCTCTACTGTACTCCACTGTACTCTACCTCTACTGTACTCCACTGTACTCTACCTCTACTGTACTCCAATGTACTCTACTCTACTCTACTCCACTGTACTCTACCTCTACTGTACTCTACCTCTACTGTGCTCCACTGTACTCTATCTCTACTGTACTCCACTGTACTCTACCTCTACTGTACTCCACCTCTAATGTGCTCCACTGTACTCTATCTCTACTGTGCTCCACTGTACTCTACCTCTACTGTACTCCACTGTACTCTACCTCTACTATACTCCACTGTACTCTTTCTCTACTGTACTCCACTGTACTCTACCTCTACTGTACTCCACTGTACTCTACCTCTACTGTACTCCACTGTACTCTACTCTACTGTACTCCACTGTACTCTACCTCTACTGTACTCTACCTCTACTGTGCTCCACTGTACTCTATATCTACTGTACTCCACCTCTAATGTGCTCCACTGTACTCTACCTCTACTGTACTCCACTGTACTCTACCTCTACTGTACTCCACTCTACTCTACCTCTCCTGTGCTCTACTGTACTCTATCTCTACTGTGCTCCATGTACTCTACCTCTACTGTACTCCACTGTACTCTACCTCTACTATACTCCACTGTACTCTTTCTCTACTGTACTCCACTGTACTCTACCTCTACTATACTCCACTGTACTCAACCTCAACTGTACTCCACTGTACTCTACTCTACTGTACTCCACTGTACTCTACCTCTACTGTACTCTACCTCTACTGTTCTCCACTGTACTCTATCTCTACTTTGCTCCACTGTACTCCACTGTACTCTACCTCTAGTATGCTCCACTGTACTCCACTGTACTCTACCTCTAGTATGCTCCACCCTACTCTACCTGTACTGTGCTCCACTGTACTCTACCTCTACTGTACTCCACTGTACTCTATCTCTACTTTGCTCCACTGTACTCTACTCTACTGTACTCCGCTGTACTCTACCTCTACTGTACTCTACCTCTACTGTGCTCTACTGTACTCTATCTCTACTGTGCTCCACTGTACTCTATCTCTACTGTATTCCACTGTACTCTACCTCTACTGTACTCCACCTCTAATGTGCTCCACTGTACTCTACCTCTACTATACTCCACTGTACTCTTTCTTTACTGTACTCCACTGTACTCTACCTCTACTGTACTCCACTGTACTCTACCTCTACTGTACTCCACTGTACTCTACTCTACTGTACTCCACTGTACTCTACCTCTACTGTACTCTACCTCTACTGTGCTCCACTGTACTCTATCTCTACTGTACTCCACTGTACTCTACCTCTACTGTACTCCACCTCTAATGTGCTCCACTGTACTCTACCTCTACTGTACTCCACTGTACTCTACCTCTACTGTACTCCACTCTACTCTACCTCTACTGTGCTCTACTGTACTCTATCTCTACTGTGCTCCACTGTACTCTACCTCTACTGTACTCCACTGTACTCTACCTCTACTCTACTCCACTGTACTCTTTCTCTACTGTACTCCACTGTACTCTACCTCTACTGTACTCCACTGTACTCAACCTCAACTGTACTCCACTGTACTCTACCTCTACTGTGCTCCACTGTACTCTACCTCTACTGTGCTCCACTGTACACTACCTCTACTGTACTCCACTGTACTCTACCTCTACTGTACTCCACTGTACTCTGCCTCTACTGTACTCCACTCTACTCTACCTCTACTGTGCTCTACTGTACTCTATCTCTACTGTGCTCCACTGTACTCTACCTCTACTGTACTCCACTGTACTCTACCTCTACTATACTCCACTGTACTCTTTCTCTACTGTACTCCACTGTACTCTACCTCTACTGTACTCCACTGTACTCTACCTCTACTGTAATCCACTGTACTCTAGTCTACTGTACTCCACTGTACTCTACCTCTACTGTACTCTACCTCTACTGTGCTCCACTGTACTCTATCTCTACTGTACTCCACTCTACTCTACCTCTAGTGTACTCCACTCTACTCTACCTCTACTTTACTCCACTGTACTCTACCTCTACTGTACTCCACTGTACTCTACCTCTACTGTACTCCACTGTACTCTACCTCTACTGTACTCCACTGTACTCTACCTCTACTGTACTCCACTCTACTCTACCTCTACTGTGCTCTACTGTACTCTATCTCTACTGTGCTCCACTGTACTCTACCTCTACTGTACTCCACTGTACTCTACCTCTACTGTACTCCACTCTACTCTACCTCTACTGTGCTCTACTGTACTCTATCTCTACTGTGCTCCACTGTACTCTACCTCTACTGTACTCCACTGTACTCTACCTCTACTATACTCCACTGTACTCTTTCTCTACTGTACTCCACTGTACTCAACCTCTACTATACTCCACTGTACTCAACCTCAACTGTACTCCACTGTACTCTACTCTACTGTACTCCACTGTACTCTACCTCTACTGTACTCTACCTCTACTGTACTCCACTGTACTCTACCTCTAGTATGCTCCACTGTACTCCACTGTACTCTACCTCTAGTATGCTCCACTGTACTCTACCTGTACTGTGCTCCACTGTACTCTACCTCTACTGTACTCCACTGTTCTCTATCTCTACTTTGCTCCACTGTACTCTACTCTACTGTACTCCACTGTACTCTACCTCTACTGTACTCTACCTCTACTGTGCTCTACTGTACTCTATCTCTACTGTGCTCCACTGTACTCTACCTCTACTGTACTCCACTGTACTCTACCTCTACTGTACTCCACTGTACTCTATCTCTACTGTGCTCTACTGTACTCTATCTCTACTCTGCTCTACTGTACTCTACCTCTACTGTACTCCACTGTACTCTACCTCTACTGTACTCCACTGTACTCTACCTCTACTGTGCTCCACTGTGCTCTACCTCTAATGTGTTCCACTGTACTCTACCTCTACTGTGCTCCACTGTACTCTACCTCTACTGTACTCCACTGTACTCTACCTCTACTGTGCTCCACTGTACTCTATCTCTACTGTACTCCACTGTACTCTACCTCTACTGTACTCCACCTCTAATGTGCTCCACTGTACTCTACCTCTACGGTACTCCACTGTACTCTACCTCTACTGTACTCCACTCTACTCTACCTCTACTGTGCTCTACTGTACTCTATCTCTACTGTGCGCCACTGTACTCTACCTCTACTGTACTCCACTGTACTCTACCTCTACTATACTCCACTGTACTCTTTCTCTACTGTACTCCACTGTACTCTACCTCTACTGTACTCCACTCTACTCTACCTCTACTGTGCTCTACTGTACTCTATCTCTACTGTGCTCCACTGTACTCTACCTCTACTGTACTCCACTGTACTCTACCTCTACTGTACTCCAATGTACTCTATCTCTACTGTGCTCTACTGTACTCTATCTCTACTCTGCTCTACTGTACTCTACCTCTACTGTACTCCACTGTACTCTACCTCTACTGTACTCCACTGTACTCTTTCTCTACTGTACTCCACATTACTCTACCTCTACTGTACTCCACTGTACTCTGCCTCTACTGTACTCCACTGTACTCTACTCTACTGTACTCCACTGTACTCTACCTCTACTGCACTCTACCTCTACTGTGCTCCACTGTACTCTATCTCTACTGTACTCCACTGTACTCTACCTCTACTGTACTCCACCTCTAATGTGCTCCACTGTACTCTACCTCTACTGTACTCCACTGTACTCTACCTCTACTGTACTCCACTCTACTCTACCTCTACTGTGCTCTACTGTACTCTATCTCTACTGTGCTCCACTGTACTCTACCTCTACTGTACTCCACTGTACTCTACCTCTACTATACTCCACTGTACTCTTTCTCTACTGTACTCCACTGTACTCTACCTCTACTGTACTCCACTGTACTCAACCTCAACTGTACTCCACTGTACTCTACCTCTACTGTGCTCCATTGTACTCTACCTCTACTGTACTCCACTGTACTCTACCTCTACTGTGCTCCATTGTACTCCACCTCTACTGTGCTCCACTGTACTCCACTGTACTCTACCTCTACTCTGCTCCACTGTACTCTACCTCTACTGTACTCCACTGTACTCTACCTCTACTGTTCTCCACTGTACTCTACCTCTAATGTGCTCCACTGTACTCTACCTCTACTGTGCTCCACTGTACTCTACCTCTACTGTACTCCACTGTACTCTACCTCTACTGTGCTCCACTGTACTCTATCTCTACTGTATTCCACTGTACTCTACCTCTACTGTACTCCACCTCTAATGTGCTCCACTGTACTCTACCTCTACTGTACTCCACTGTACTCTACCTCTACTGTACTCCACTCTACTCTACCTCTACTGTGCTCTACTATACTCTATCTCTACTGTGCTCCACTGTACTCTACCTCTACTGCACTCCACTGTACTCTACATCTACTATACTCCACTGTACTCTTTCTCTACTGTACTCCACTGTACTCTACCTCTACTGTACTCCACTGTACTCTACTCTACTGTACTCCACTGTACTCTACCTCTACTGTACTCTACCTCTACTGTGCTCCACTGTAGTCTATCTCTACTGTACTCCACTCTACTCTACCTCTACTGTACTCCACCTCTAATGTGCTCCACTGTACTCTACCTCTACTGTACTCCACTGTACTCTACCTCTACTGTACTCCACTCTACTCTACATCTACTGTGCTCTACTGTACTCTATCTCTACTGTGCTCTACTGTACTCTACCTCTACTGTACTCCACTGTACTCTACCTCTACTATACTCCACTGTACTCTCTCTCTACTGTACTCCACTGTACTCTACCTCTACTATACTCCACTGTACTCAACCTCAACTGTACTCCACTGTACTCTACTCTACTGTACTCCACTGTACTCTACCTCTACTGTACTCTACCTCTACTGTACTCCACTGTACTCTATCTCTACTTTGCTCCACTGTACTCTACTCTACTGTCCTCAACTGTACTCTACCTCTACTGTACTCTACCTCTACTGTGCTCTACTGTACTCTATCTCTACTGTGCTCCACTGTACTCTACCTCTACTGTACTCCACTGTACTCTACCTCTACTGTACTCCACTGTACTCTATCGCTATGTGCTCTACTGTACTCTATCTCTACTCTGCTCTACTGTACTCTACCTCTACTGTACTCCACTGTACTCTACCTCTACTGTACTCCACTGTACTCTACCTCTACTGTGCTCCACTGTACTCTACCTCTAATGTGTTCCACTGTACTCTACCTCTACTGTGCTCCACTGTACTCTACCTCTACTGTACTCCACTGTACTCTACCTCTACTGTGCTCCACTGTACTCTATCTCTACTGTACTCCACTGTACTCTACCTCTACTGTACTCCACCTCTAATGTGCTCCACTGTACTCTACCTCTACTGTACTCCACTGTACTCTACCTCTACTGTACTCCACTCTACTCTACCTCTACTGTGCTCTACTGTACTCTATCTCTACTGTGCTCCACTGTATTCTACCTCTACTGTACTCCACTGTACTCTACCTCTACTATACTCCACTGTACTCTTTCTCTACTGTACTCCACTGTACTCTAGCTCTACTGTACTCCACTGTACTCTACCTCAACTGTACTCCACTGTACTCTACTCTACTGTACTCCACTGTACTCTACCTCTACTGTACTCCACTGTACTCTACCTCTACTGTACTCCACTGTACTCTACCTCTACTGTACTCCACTGTACTCTACCTCTACTGTGCTCCACTGTACTCTACCTCTACTGTACTCCACTGTACTCTACCTCTACTGTGCTCCACTGTACTCTACCTCTAATGTGCTCCACTGTACTCTACCTCTACTGTGCTCCACTGTACTCTATCTCTACTGTGCTCCAATGTACTCTATCTCTACTGTGCTCCACTGTACTCTATCTCTACTGTGCTCCACTGTACTCTATCTCTACTGTGCTCCACTGTACTCTACCTCTACTGTGCTCCACTGTACTCTACCTCTACTGTGCTCCACTGTACTCTATCTCTACTGTGCTCCACTGTACTCTATATCTACTGTGCTCCACTGTACTCTACCTCTACTGTACTCCACTCTACTCTACCTCTACTGTGCTCTACTGTACTCTATCTCTACTCTGCTCCACTGTATTCTACCTCTACTGTACTCCACTGTACTCTACCTCTACTATACTCCACTGTACTCTTTCTCTACTGTGCTACACTGTACTCTATCTCTACTGTGCTCCACTGTACTCTATCTCTACTGTATTCCACTGTACTCTACCTCTACTGTACTCCACTGTACTCTACCTCTAATGTGCTCCACTGTACTATATTTCTACTGTGCTCCACTGTGCTCTACCTCTACTGTACTCCACTGTACTCTACCTCTACTTTACTCCACTGTACCCTACCTCTACTGTACTCCACTGTACTCTACCTCTAATGTACTCCACTCTACTCTACCTCTACTGTGCTCTACTGTACTCTACCTCTACTGTACTCTACTGTTCTCTACCTCTACTGTACTCTACTGTACTCCACATCTGCTCTGATCCACTGTAATCCACTATACTCTACCTCTACTGTGCTCCACTGTACTCTACCTTTACTTTGCTCCACTGTACTCTACCTCTACTGTACTCCACTGTGCTCTACCTCTACTGTACTCTACTGTACTCCACCTCTACTGTGCTCCACTGTACTCCACTGTACTCTACCTCTACTGTACTCCACTGTACTCTACCTCTACTGTACTCCACTGTACTCTAGCTCTACTGTGCTCCACTGTACTCTCCCTTTACTGTACTCCACTGTACTCTACCTCTACTGTGCTCCACTGTACTCTACCTCTAATGTGCTCCACTGTACTCTACATCTACTGTACTCCACTGTACTCTACCTCTACTATACTTCACTGTACTCTTTCTCTACTGTACTCCACTGTACTCTACCTCTACTGTACTCCACTGTACTCTACCTCTACTGTACTCCACTGTACTCTACTCTACTGTACTCCACTGTACTCTACCTCTACTGTACTCTACCTCTACTGTGCTCCACTGTACTCTATCTCTACTGTACTTCACTGTACTCTACCTCTACTGTACTCCACCTCTAATGTGCTCCACTGTACTCTACCTCTACTGTACTCCACTGTACTCTACCTCTACTGTACTCCACTGTACTCTACTCTACTGTACTCCACTGTACTCTACCTCTACTGTACTCTACCTCTACTGTGCTCCACTGTACTCTATCTCTACTGTACTCCACTGTACTCTACCTCTACTGTACTCCACTGTATTCTACCTCTACTATACTCCACTGTACTCTTTCTCTACTGTACTCCACTGTACTCTACCTCTACTGTACTCCACTGTACTCAACCTCAACTGTATTCCACTGTACTCTACCTCTACTGTGCTCCACTGTACTCTACCTCTACTCTACTCCACTGTACTCTACCTCTACTGTACTCCACTGCACTCTACCTCTACTGTACTCCACTCTACTCTACCTCTACTGTGCTCTACTGTACTCTATCTCTACTGTGCTCCACTGTACTCTACCTCTACTGTACTCCACTGTACTCTACCTCTACTATACTCCACTGTACTCTTTCTCTACTGTACTCCACTGTACTCTACCTCTACTGTACTCCACTGTACTCTATCTCTACTGTACTCCACTGTACTCTACTCTACTGTACTCCACTGTACTCTACCTCTACTGTACTCTACCTCTACTGTGCTCCACTGTAGTCTATCTCTACTGTACTCCACTCTACTCTACCTCTACTGTACTCCACCTCTAATGTGCTCCACTGTACTCTACCTCTACTGTACTCCACTGTACTCTACCTCTACTGTGCTCCACTCTACTCTACCTCTACTGTGCTCTACTGTACTCTATCTCTACTGTGCTCTACTGTACTCTACCTCTACTGTACTCCACTGTACTCTACCTCAACTATACTCCACTGTACTCTTTCTCTACTGTACTCCACTGTACTCTACCTCTACTATACTCCACTGTACTCAACCTCAACTGTACTCCACTGTACTCTACTCTACTGTACTCCACTGTACTCTACCTCTACTGTACTCTACCTCTACTGTACTCCACTATACTCTATCTCTACTTTGCTCCACTGTACTCTACTCTACTGTACTCAACTGTACTCTACCTCTACTGTACTCTACCTCTACTGTGCTCTACTGTACTCTATCTCTACTGTGCTCCACTGTACTCTACCTCTACTGTACTCCACTGTACTCTACCTCTACTGTACTCCACTGTACTCTATCTCTATGTGCTCTACTGTACTCTATCTCTACTCTGCTCTACTGTACTCTACCTCTACTGTACTCCACTGTACTCTACCTCTACTGTACTCCACTGTACTCTACCTCTACTGTGCTCCACTGTACTCTACCTCTAATGTGTTCCACTGTACTCTACCTCTACTGTGCTCCACTGTACTCTACCTCTACTGTACTCCACTGTACTCTACCTCTACTGTGCTCCACTGTACTCTATCTCTACTGTACTCCACTGTACTCTACCTCTACTGTACTCCACCTCTAATGTGCTCCACTGTACTCTACCTCTACTGTACTCCACTGTACTCTACCTCTACTGTACTCCACTCTACTCTACCTCTACTGTGCTCTACTGTACTCTATCTCTACTGTGCGCCACTGTACTCTACCTCTACTGTACTCCACTGTACTCTACCTCTACTATACTCCACTGTACTCTTTCTCTACTGTACTCCACTGTACTCTACCTCTACTGTACTCCACTCTACTCTACCTCTACTGTGCTCTACTGTACTCTATCTCTACTGTGCTCCACTGTACTCTACCTCTACTGTACTCCACTGTACTCTACCTCTACTGTACTCCACTGTACTCTATCTCTACTGTGCTCTACTGTACTCTATCTCTACTCTGCTCTACTGTACTCTACCTCTACTGTACTCCACTGTACTCTACCTCTACTGTACTCCACTGTACTCTTTCTCTACTGTACTCCACTTTACTCTACCTCTACTGTACTCCACTGTACTCTACCTCTACTGTGCTCCACTGTACTCTATCTCTACTGTACTCCACTGTACTCTACCTCTACTGTACTCCACCTCTAATGTGCTCCACTGTACTCTACCTCTACTGTACTCCACTGTACTCTACCTCTACTGTACTCCACTCTACTCTACCTCTACTGTGCTCTACTGTACTCTATCTCTACTGTGCTCCACTGTACTCTACCTCTACTGTACTCCACTGTACTCTACCTCTACTATACTCCACTGTACTCTTTCTCTACTGTACTCCACTGTACTCTACCTCTACTGTACTCCACTGTACTCAACCTCAACTGTACTCCACTGTACTCTACCTCTACTGTGCTCCATTGTACTCTACCTCTACTGTACTCCACTGTACTCTACCTCTACTGTGCTCCATTGTACTCCACCTCTACTGTGCTCCACTGTACTCCACTGTACTCTACCTCTACTGTGCTCCACTGTACTCTACCTCTACTGTACTCCACTGTACTCTACCTCTACTGTTCTCCACTGTACTCTACCTCTAATGTGCTCCACTGTACTCTACCTCTACTGTGCTCCACTGTACTCTACCTCTACTGTACTCCACTGTACTCTACCTCTACTGTGCTCCACTGTACTCTATCTCTACTGTATTCCACTGTACTCTACCTCTACTGTACTCCACCTCTAATGTGCTCCACTGTACTCTACCTCTACTGTACTCCACTGTACTCTACCTCTACTCTACTCCACTCTACTCTACCTCTACTGTGCTCTACTATACTCTATCTCTACTGTGCTCCACTGTACTCTACCTCTACTGTACTCCACTGTACTCTACCTCTACTATACTCCACTGTACTCTTTCTCTACTGTACTCCACTCTACTCTACCTCTACTGTACTCCACTGTACTCTACCTCTACTGTACTCCACTGTACTCTACCTCTACTGTACTCCACTGTACTCTACCTCTACTGTACTCCACTGTACTCTACCTCTACTGTACTCCACTCTACTCTACCTCTACTGTGCTCTACTGTACTCTATCTCTACTGTGCTCCACTGTACTCTACCTCTACTGTACTCCACTGTACTCTACCTCTACTGTACTCCACTCTACTCTACCTCTACTGTGCTCTACTGTACTCTATCTCTACTGTGCTCCACTGTACTCTACCTCTACTGTACTCCACTGTACTCTACCTCTACTAAACTCCACTGTACTCTTTCTCTACTGTACTCCACTGTACTCTACCTCTACTATACTCCACTGTACTCAACCTCAACTGTACTCCACTGTACTCTACTCTACTGTACTCCACTGTACTCTACCTCTACTGTACTCTACCTCAACTGTACTCCACTGTACTCTATCTCTACTTTGCTCCACTGTACTCCACTGTACTCTACCTCTAGTATGCTCCACTGTACTCCACTGTACTCTACCTCTAGTATGCTCCACTGTACTCTACCTGTACTGTGCTCCACTGTACTCTACCTCTACTGTACTCCACTGTACTCTATCTCTACTTTGCTCCACTGTACTCTACTCTACTGTACTCCACTGTACTCTACCTCTACTGTACTCTACCTCTAATGTGCTCTACTTTACTCTATCTCTACTGTGCTACACTGTACTCTACCTCTACTGTACTCCACTGTACTCTACCTCTACTGTACTCCACTGTACTCTATCTCTACTGTGCTCTACTGTACTCTATCTCTACTCTGCTCTACTGTACTCTACCTCTACTGTACTCCACTGTACTCTACCTCTACTGTACTCCACTGTACTCTACCTCTACTGTGCTCCACTGTACTCTACCTCTAATGTGTTCCACTGTACTCTACCTCTACTGTGCTCCACTGTACTTTACCTCTACTGTACTCCACTGTACTCTACCTCTACTGTGCTCCACTGTACTCTATCTCTACTGTACTCCACTGTACTCTACCTCTACTGTACTCCACCTCTAATGTGCTCCACTGTACTCTACCTCTACGGTACTCCACTGTACTCTACCTCTACTGTACTCCACTCTACTCTACCTCTACTGTGCTCTACTGTACTCTATCTCTACTCTGCGCCACTGTACTCTACCTCTACTGTACTCCACTGTACTCTACCTCTACTATACTCCACTGTACTCTTTCTCTACTGTACTCCACTGTACTCTACCTCTACTGTACTCCACTCTACTCTACCTCTACTGTGCTCTACTGTACTCTATCTCTACTGTGCTCCACTGTACTCTACCTCTACTGTACTCCACTGTACTCTACCTCTACTATACTCCACTGTACTCTTTCTCTACTGTACTCCACTGTACTCTACCTCTACTGTACTCCACTGTACTCTACCTCTACTGTACTCCAATGTACTCTACTCTACTCTACTCTACTCCACTGTACTCTACCTCTACTGTACTCTACCTCTACTGTGCTCCACTGTACTCTATCTCTACTGTACTCCACTGTACTCTACCTCTACTGTACTCCACCTCTAATGTGCTCCACTGTACTCTATCTCTACTGTGCTCCACTGTACTCTACCTCTACTGTACTCCACTGTACTCTACCTCTACTATACTCCACTGTACTCTTTCTCTACTGTACTCCACTGTACTCTACCTCTACTGTACTCCACTGTACTCTACCTCTACTGTACTCCACTCTACTCTACCTCTACTGTGCTCTACTATACTCTATCTCTACTGTGCTCCACTGTACTCTACCTCTACTGTACTCCACTGTACTCTACCTCTACTATACTCCACTGTACTCTTTCTCTACTGTACTCCACTGTACTCTACCTCTACTGTACTCCACTGTACTCTATCTCTACTGTACTCCACTGTACTCTACTCTACTGTACTCCACTGTACTCTACCTCTACTGTACTCTACCTCTACTGTGCTCCACTGTAGTCTATCTCTACTGTACTCCACTCTACTCTACCTCTACTGTACTCCACCTCTAATGTGCTCCACTGTACTCTACCTCTACTGTACTCCACTGTACTCTACCTCTACTGTACTCCACTCTACTCTACATCTACTGTGCTCTACTGTACTCTATCTCTACTGTGCTCTACTGTACTCTACCTCTACTGTACTCCACTGTACTCTACCTCTACTATACTCCACTGTACTCTCTCTCTACTGTACTCCACTGTACTCTACCTCTACTATACTCCACTGTACTCAACCTCAACTGTACTCCACTGTACTCTACTCTACTGTACTCCACTGTACTCTACCTCTACTGTACTCTACCTCTACTGTACTCCACTGTACTCTATCTCTACTTTGCTCCACTGTACTCTACTCTACTGTACTCAACTGTACTCTACCTCTACTGTACTCTACCTCTACTGTGCTCTACTGTACTCTATCTCTACTGTGCTCCACTGTACTCTACCTCTACTGTACTCCACTGTACTCTACCTCTACTCTACTCCACTGTACTCTATCTCTATGTGCTCTACTGTACTCTATCTCTACTCTGCTCTACTGTACTCTACCTCTACTGTACTCCACTGTACTCTACCTCTACTGTACTCCACTGTACTCTACCTCTACTGTGCTCCACTGTACTCTACCTCTAATGTGTTCCACTGTACTCTACCTCTACTGTGCTCCACTGTACTCTACCTCTACTGTACTCCACTGTACTCTACCTCTACTGTGCTCCACTGTACTCTATCTCTACTGTACTCCACTGTACTCTACCTCTACTGTACTCCACCTCTAATGTGCTCCACTGTACTCTACCTCTACTGTACTCCACTGTACTCTACCTCTACTGTACTCCACTCTACTCTACCTCTACTGTGCTCTACTGTACTCTATCTCTACTGTGCTCCACTGTATTCTACCTCTACTGTACTCCACTGTACTCTACCTCTACTATACTCCACTGTACTCTTTCTCTACTGTACTCCACTGTACTCTAGCTCTACTGTACTCCACTGTACACTACCTCAACTGTACTCCACTGTACTCTACTCTACTGTACTCCACTGTACTCTACCTCTACTGTACTCCACTGTACTCTACCTCTACTGTACTCCACTGTACTCTACCTCTACTGTACTCCACTGTACTCTACCTCTACTGTGCTCCACTGTACTCTACCTCTACTGTACTCCACTGTACTCTACCTCTACTGTGCTCCACTGTACTCTACCTCTAATGTGCTCCACTGTACTCTACCTCTACTGTGCTCCACTGTACTCTATCTCTACTGTGCTCCAATGTACTCTATCTCTACTGTGCTCCACTGTACTCTATCTCTACTGTGCTCCACTATACTCTATCTCTACTGTGCTCCACTGTACTCTACCTCTACTGTGCTCCACTGTACTCTACCTCTACTGTGCTCCACTGTACTCTATCTCTACTGTGCTCCACTGTACTCTATATCTACTGTGCTCCACTGTACTCTACCTCTACTGTACTCCACTCTACTCTACCTCTACTGTGCTCTACTGTACTCTATCTCTACTGTGCTCCACTGTATTCTACCTCTACTGTACTCCACTGTACTCTACCTCTACTATACTCCACTGTACTCTTTCTCTACTGTGCTACACTGTAATCTATCTCTACTGTGCTCCACTGTACTCTATCTCTACTGTATTCCACTGTACTCTACCTCTACTGTACTCCACTGTACTCTACCTCTAATGTGCTCCACTGTACTCTATTTCTACTGTGCTCCACTGTGCTCTACCTCTACTGTACTCCACTGTACTCTACCTCTACTTTACTCCACTGTACCCTACCTCTACTGTACTCCACTGTACTCTACCTCTAATGTACTCCACTCTACTCTACCTCTACTGTGCTCTACTGTACTCTACCTCTACTGTACTCTACTGTTCTCTACCTCTACTGTACTCTACTGTACTCCACATCTGCTCTGATCCACTGTAATCCACTATACTCTACCTCTACTGTGCTCCACTGTACTCTACCTTTACTTTGCTCCACTGTACTCTACCTCTACTGTACTCCACTGTGCTCTACCTCTACTGTACTCTACTGTACTCCACCTCTACTGTGCTCCACTGTACTCCACTGTACTCTACCTCTACTGTACTCCACTGTACTCTACCTCTACTGTACTCCACTGTACTCTAGCTCTACTGTGCTCCACTGTACTCTCCCTTTACTGTACTCCACTGTACTCTACCTCTACTGTGCTCCACTGTACTCTACCTCTAATGTGCTCCACTGTACTCTACATCTACTGTACTCCACTGTACTCTACCTCTACTATACTTCACTGTACTCTTTCTCTACTGTACTCCACTGTACTCTACCTCTACTGTACTCCACTGTACTCTACCTCTACTGTACTCCACTGTACTCTACTCTACTGTACTCCACTGTACTCTACCTCTACTGTACTCTACCTCTACTGTGCTCCACTGTACTCTATCTCTACTGTACTTCACTGTACTCTACCTCTACTGTACTCCACCTCTAATGTGCTCCACTGTACTCTACCTCTACTGTACTCCACTGTACTCTACCTCTACTGTACTCCACTGTACTCTACTCTACTGTACTCCACTGTACTCTACCTCTACTGTACTCTACCTCTACTGTGCTCCACTGTACTCTATCTCTACTGTACTCCACTGTACTCTACCTCTACTGTACTCCACTGTATTCTACCTCTACTATACTCCACTGTACTCTTTCTCTACTGTACTCCACTGTACTCTACCTCTACTGTACTCCACTGTACTCAACCTCAACTGTATTCCACTGTACTCTACCTCTACTGTGCTCCACTGTACTCTACCTCTACTCTACTCCACTGTACTCTACCTCTACTGTACTCCACTGCACTTTACCTCTACTGTACTCCACTCTACTCTACCTCTACTGTGCTCTACTGTACTCTATCTCTACTGTGCTCCACTGTACTCTACCTCTACTGTACTCCACTGTACTCTACCTCTACTATACTCCACTGTACTCTTTCTCTACTGTACTCCACTGTACTCTACCTCTACTGTACTCCACTGTACTCTATCTCTACTGTACTCCACTGTACTCTACTCTACTGTACTCCACTGTACTCTACCTCTACTGTACTCTACCTCTACTGTGCTCCACTGTAGTCTATCTCTACTGTACTCCACTCTCCTCTACCTCTACTGTACTCCACCTCTAATGTGCTCCACTGTACTCTACCTCTACTGTACTCCACTGTACTCTACCTCTACTGTGCTCCACTCTACTCTACCTCTACTGTGCTCTACTGTACTCTATCTCTACTGTGCTCTACTGTACTCTACCTCTACTGTACTCCACTGTACTCTACCTCAACTATACTCCACTGTACTCTTTCTCTACTGTACTCCACTGTACTCTACCTCTACTATACTCCACTGTACTCAACCTCAACTGTACTCCACTGTACTCTACTCTACTGTACTCCACTGTACTCTACCTCTACTGTACTCTACCTCTACTGTACTCCACTGTACTCTATCTCTACTTTGCTCCACTGTACTCTACTCTACTGTACTCAACTGTACTCTACCTCTACTGTACTCTACCTCTACTGTGCTCTACTGTACTCTATCTCTACTGTGCTCCCCTGTACTCTACCTCTACTGTACTCCACTGTACTCTACCTCTACTGTACTCCACTGTACTCTATCTCTATGTGCTCTAATGTACTCTATCTCTACTCTGCTCTACTGTACTCTACCTCTACTGTACTCCACTGTACTCTACCTCTACTGTACTCCACTGTACTCTACCTCTACTGTGCTCCACTGTACTCTACCTCTAATGTGTTCCACTGTACTCTACCTCTACTGTGCTCCACTGTACTCTACCTCTACTCTACTCCACTGTACTCTACCTCTACTGTACTCCACTGTACTCTATCTCTACTGTACTCCACTGTACTCTACCTCTACTATACTCCACTGTACTCAACCTCAACTGTACTCCACTGTACTCTACTCTACTGTACTCCACTGTACTCTACCTCTACTGTACTCTACCTCTACTGTACTCCACTGTACTCTATCTCTACTTTGCTCCACTGTACTCTACTCTACTGTACTCAACTGTACTCTACCTCTACTGTACTCTACCTCTACTGTGCTCTACTGTACTCTATCTCTACTGTGCTCCCCTGTACTCTACCTCTACTGTACTCCACTGTACTCTACCTCTACTGTACTCCACTGTACTCTATCTCTATGTGCTCTAATGTACTCTATCTCTACTCTGCTCTACTGTACTCTACCTCTACTGTACTCCACTGTACTCTACCTCTACTGTACTCCACTGTACTCTACCTCTACTGTGCTCCACTGTACTCTACCTCTAATGTGTTCCACTGTACTCTACCTCTACTGTGCTCCACTGTACTCTACCTCTACTGTACTCCACTGTACTCTACCACTACTGTGCTCCACTGTACTCTATCTCTACTGTACTCCACTGTACTCTACCTCTACTGTACTCCACCTCTAATGTGCTCCACTGTACTCTACCTCTACTGTACTCCACTGTACTCTACCTCTACTGTACTCCACTCTACTCTACCTCTACTGTGCTCTACTGTACTCTATCTCTACTGTGCTCCACTGTATTCTACCTCTACTGTACTCCACTGTACTCTACCTCTACTATACTCCACTGTACTCTTTCTCTACTGTACTCCACTGTACTCTACCTCTACTGTACTCCACTGTACTCTACCTCAACTGTACTCCACTGTACTCTACTCTACTGTACTCCACTGTACTCTACCTCTACTGTACTCCACTGTACTCTACCTCTACTGTACTCCACTGTACTCTACCTCTACTGTACTCCAATGTACTCTACCTGTACTGTGCTCCACTGTACTCTACCTCTACTGTACTCCACTGTTCTCTATCTCTACTTTGCTCCACTGTACTCTACTCTACTGTACTCCACTGTACTCTACCTCTACTGTACTCTACCTCTACTGTGCTCTACTGTACTCTATCTCTACTGTGCTCCACTGTACTCTACCTCTACTCTACTCCACTGTACTCTACCTCTACTGTACTCCACTGTACTCTATCTCTACTGTGCTCTACTGTACTCTATCTCTACTCTGCTCTACTGTACTCTACCTCTACTGTACTCCACTGTACTCTACCTCTACTGTACTCCACTGTACTCTACCTCTACTGTGCTCCACTGTACTCTACCTCTAATGTGTTCCACTGTACTCGACCTCTACTGTGCTCCACTGTACTCTACCTCTACTGTACTCCACTGTACTCTACCTCTACTGTGCTCCACTGTACTCTATCTCTACTGTACTCCACTGTACTCTACCTCTACTGTACTCCACCTCTAATGTGCTCCACTGTACTCTACCTCTACGGTACTCCACTGTACTCTACCTCTACTGTACTCCACTCTACTCTACCTCTACTGTGCTCTACTGTACTCTATCTCTACTCTGCGCCACTGTACTCTACCTCTACTGTACTCCACTGTACTCTACCTCTACTATACTCCACTGTACTCTTTCTCTACTGTACTCCACTGTACTCTACCTCTACTGTACTCCACTCTACTCTACCTCTACTGTGCTCTACTGTACTCTATCTCTACTGTGCTCCACTGTACTCTACCTCTACTCTACTCCACTGTACTCTACCTCTACTATACTCCACTGTACTCTTTCTCTACTGTACTCCACTGTACTCTACCTCTACTGTACTCCACTGTACTCTACCTCTACTGTACTCCAATGTACTCTACTCTACTCTACTCTACTCCACTGTACTCTACCTCTACTGTACTCTACCTCTACTGTGCTCCACTGTACTCTATCTCTACTGTACTCCACTGTACTCTACCTCTACTGTACTCCACCTCTAATGTGCTCCACTGTACTCTATCTCTACTGTGCTCCACTGTACTCTACCTCTACTGTACTCCACTGTACTCTACCTCTACTATACTCCACTGTACTCTTTCTCTACTGTACTCCACTGTACTCTACCTCTACTGTACTCCACTGTACTCTACCTCTACTGTACTCCACTCTACTCTACCTCTACTGTGCTCTACTATACTCTATCTCTACTGTGCTCCACTGTACTCTACCTCTACTGTACTCCACTGTACTCTACCTCTACTATACTCCACTGTACTCTTTCTCTACTGTACTCCACTGTACTCTACCTCTACTGTACTCCACTGTACTCTATCTCTACTGTACTCCACTGTACTCTACTCTACTGTACTCCACTGTACTCTACCTCTACAGTACTCTACCTCTACTGTGCTCCACTGTAGTCTATCTCTACTGTACTCCACTCTACTCTACCTCTACTGTACTCCACCTCTAATGTGCTCCACTGTACTCTACCTCTACTGTACTCCACTGTACTCTACCTCTACTGTACTCCACTCTACTCTACATCTACTGTGCTCTACTGTACTCTATCTCTACTGTGCTCTACTGTACTCTACCTCTACTGTACTCTACTGTACTCTACCTCTACTATACTCCACTGTACTCTCTCTCTACTGTACTCCACTGTACTCTACCTCTACTATACTCCACTGTACTCAACCTCAACTGTACTCCACTGTACTCTACTCTACTGTACTCCACTGTACTCTACCTCTACTGTACTCTACCTCTACTGTACTCCACTGTACTCTATCTCTACTTTGCTCCACTGTACTCTACTCTACTGTACTCAACTGTACTCTACCTCTACTGTACTCTACCTCTACTGTGCTCTACTGTACTCTATCTCTACTCTGCTCCACTGTACTCTACCTCTACTGTACTCCACTGTACTCTACCTCTACTGTACTCCACTGTACTCTATCTCTATGTGCTCTACTGTACTCTATCTCTACTCTGCTCTACTGTACTCTACCTCTACTGTACTCCACTGTACTCTACCTCTACTGTACTCCACTGTACTCTACCTCTACTGTGCTCCACTGTACTCTACCTCTAATGTGTTCCACTGTACTCTACCTCTACTGTGCTCCACTGTACTCTACCTCTACTGTACTCCACTGTACTCTACCTCTACTGTGCTCCACTGTACTCTATCTCTACTGTACTCCACTGTACTCTACCTCTACTGTACTCCACCTCTAATGTGCTCCACTGTACTCTACCTTTACTGTACTCCACTGTACTCTACCTCTACTGTACTCCACTCTACTCTACCTCTACTGTGCTCTACTGTACTCTATCTCTACTGTGCTCCACTGTATTCTACCTCTACTGTACTCCACTGTACTCTACCTCTACTATACTCCACTGTACTCTTTCTCTACTGTACTCCACTGTACTCTAGCTCTACTGTACTCCACTGTACTCTACCTCAACTGTACTCCACTGTACTCTACTCTACTCTACTCCACTGTACTCTACCTCTACTGTACTCCACTGTACTCTACCTCTACTGTACTCCACTGTACTCTACCTCTACTGTACTCCACTGTACTCTACCTCTACTGTGCTCCACTGTACTCTACCTCTACTGTACTCCACTGTACTCTACCTCTACTGTGCTCCACTGTACTCTACCTCTAATGTGCTCCACTGTACTCTACCTCTACTGTGCTCCACTGTACTCTATCTCTACTGTGCTCCAATGTACTCTATCTCTACTGTGCTCCACTGTACTCTATCTCTACTGTGCTCCACTATACTCTATCTCTACTGTGCTCCACTGTACTCTACCTCTACTGTGCTCCACTGTACTCTACCTCTACTGTGCTCCACTGTACTCTATCTCTACTGTGCTCCACTGTACTCTATATCTACTGTGCTCCACTGTACTCTACCTCTACTGTACTCCACTCTACTCTACCTCTACTGTGCTCTACTGTACTCTATCTCTACTGTGCTCCACTGTATTCTACCTCTACTGTACTCCACTGTACTCTACCTCTACTATACTCCACTGTACTCTTTCTCTACTGTGCTACACTGTAATCTATCTCTACTGTGCTCCACTGTACTCTATCTCTACTGTATTCCACTGTACTCTACCTCTACTGTACTCCACTGTACTCTACCTCTAATGTGCTCCACTGTACTCTATTTCTACTGTGCTCCACTGTGCTCTACCTCTACTGTACTCCACTGTACTCTACCTCTACTTTACTCCACTGTACCCTACCTCTACTGTACTCCACTGTACTCTACCTCTAATGTACTCCACTCTACTCTACCTCTACTGTGCTCTACTGTACTCTACCTCTACTGTACTCTACTGTTCTCTACCTCTACTGTACTCTACTGTACTCCACATCTGCTCTGATCCACTGTAATCCACTATACTCTACCTCTACTGTGCTCCACTGTACTCTACCTTTACTTTGCTCCACTGTACTCTACCTCTACTGTACTCCACTGTGCTCTACCTCTACTGTACTCTACTGTACTCCACCTCTACTGTGCTCCACTGTACTCCACTGTACTCTACCTCTACTGTACTCCACTGTACTCTACCTCTACTGTACTCCACTGTACTCTAGCTCTACTGTGCTCCACTGTACTCTCCCTTTACTGTACTCCACTGTACTCTACCTCTACTGTGCTCCACTGTACTCTACCTCTAATGTGCTCCACTGTACTCTACATCTACTGTACTCCACTGTACTCTACCTCTACTATACTTCACTGTACTCTTTCTCTACTGTACTCCACTGTACTCTACCTCTACTGTACTCCACTGTACTCTACCTCTACTGTACTCCACTGTACTCTACTCTACTGTACTCCACTGTACTCTACCTCTACTGTACTCTACCTCTACTGTGCTCCACTGTACTCTATCTCTACTGTACTTCACTGTACTCTACCTCTACTGTACTCCACCTCTAATGTGCTCCACTGTACTCTACCTCTACTGTACTCCACTGTACTCTACCTCTACTGTACTCCACTGTACTCTACTCTACTGTACTCCACTGTACTCTACCTCTACTGTACTCTACCTCTACTGTGCTCCACTGTACTCTATCTCTACTGTACTCCACTGTACTCTACCTCTACTGTACTCCACTGTATTCTACCTCTACTATACTCCACTGTACTCTTTCTCTACTGTACTCCACTGTACTCTACCTCTACTGTACTCCACTGTACTCAACCTCAACTGTATTCCACTGTACTCTACCTCTACTGTGCTCCACTGTACTCTACCTCTACTCTACTCCACTGTACTCTACCTCTACTGTACTCCACTGCACTCTACCTCTACTGTACTCCACTCTACTCTACCTCTACTGTGCTCTACTGTACTCTATCTCTACTGTGCTCCACTGTACTCTACCTCTACTGTACTCCACTGTACTCTACCTCTACTATACTCCACTGTACTCTTTCTCTACTGTACTCCACTGTACTCTACCTCTACTGTACTCCACTGTACTCTATCTCTACTGTACTCCACTGTACTCTACTCTACTGTACTCCACTGTACTCTACCTCTACTGTACTCTACCTCTACTGTGCTCCACTGTAGTCTATCTCTACTGTACTCCACTCTACTCTACCTCTACTGTACTCCACCTCTAATGTGCTCCACTGTACTCTACCTCTACTGTACTCCACTGTACTCTACCTCTACTGTGCTCCACTCTACTCTACCTCTACTGTGCTCTACTGTACTCTATCTCTACTGTGCTCTACTGTACTCTACCTCTACTGTACTCCACTGTACTCTACCTCAACTATACTCCACTGTACTCTTTCTCTACTGTACTCCACTGTACTCTACCTCTACTATACTCCACTGTACTCAACCTCAACTGTACTCCACTGTACTCTACTCTACTGTACTCCACTGTACTCTACCTCTACTGTACTCTACCTCTACTGTACTCCACTGTACTCTATCTCTACTTTGCTCCACTGTACTCTACTCTACTGTACTCAACTGTACTCTACCTCTACTGTACTCTACCTCTACTGTGCTCTACTGTACTCTATCTCTACTGTGCTCCACTGTACTCTACCTCTACTGTACTCCACTGTACTCTACCTCTACTGTACTCCACTGTACTCTATCTCTATGTGCTCTAATGTACTCTATCTCTACTCTGCTCTACTGTACTCTACCTCTACTGTACTCCACTGTACTCTACCTCTACTGTACTCCACTGTACTCTACCTCTACTGTGCTCCACTGTACTCTACCTCTAATGTGTTCCACTGTACTCTACCTCTACTGTGCTCCACTGTACTCTACCTCTACTGTACTCCACTGTACTCTACCTCTACTGTGCTCCACTGTACTCTATCTCTACTGTACTCCACTGTACTCTACCTCTACTGTACTCCACCTCTAATGTGCTCCACTGTACTCTACCTCTACTGTACTCCACTGTACTCTACCTCTACTGTACTCCACTCTACTCTACCTCTACTGTGCTCTACTGTACTCTATCTCTACTGTGCTCCACTGTATTCTACCTCTACTGTACTCCACTGTACTCTACCTCTACTATACTCCACTGTACTCTTTCTCTACTGTACTCCACTGTACTCTACCTCTACTGTACTCCACTGTACTCTACCTCAACTGTACTCCACTGTACTCTACTCTACTGTACTCCACTGTACTCTACCTCTACTGTACTCCACTGTACTCTACCTCTACTGTACTCCACTGTACTCTACCTCTACTGTACTCCACTGTACTCTACCTGTACTGTGCTCCACTGTACTCTACCTCTACTGTACTCCACTGTTCTCTATCTCTACTTTGCTCCACTGTACTCTACTCTACTGTACTCCACTGTACTCTACCTCTACTGTACTCTACCTCTACTGTGCTCTACTGTACTCTATCTCTACTGTGCTCCACTGTACTCTACCTCTACTGTACTCCACTGTACTCTACCTCTACTGTACTCCACTGTACTCTATCTCTACTGTGCTCTACTGTACTCTATCTCTACTCTGCTCTACTGTACTCTACCTCTACTGTACTCCACTGTACTCTACCTCTACTGTACTCCACTGTACTCTACCTCTACTGTGCTCCACTGTACTCTACCTCTAATGTGTTCCACTGTACTCGACCTCTACTGTGCTCCACTGTACTCTACCTCTACTGTACTCCACTGTACTCTACCTCTACTGTGCTCCACTGTACTCTATCTCTACTGTACTCCACTGTACTCTACCTCTACTGTACTCCACCTCTAATGTGCTCCACTGTCCTCTACCTCTACGGTACTCCACTGTACTCTACCTCTACTGTACTCCACTCTACTCTACCTCTACTGTGCTCTACTGTACTCTATCTCTACTGTGCGCCACTGTACTCTACCTCTACTGTACTCCACTGTACTCTACCTCTACTATACTCCACTGTACTCTTTCTCTACTGTACTCCACTGTACTCTACCTCTACTGTACTCCACTCTACTCTACCTCTACTGTGCTCTACTGTACTCTATCTCTACTGTGCTCCACTGTACTCTACCTCTACTGTACTCCACTGTACTCTACCTCTACTGTACTCCACTGTACTCTATCTCTACTGTGCTCTACTGTACTCTATCTCTACTCTGCTCTACTGTACTCTACCTCTACTGTACTCCACTGTACTCTACCTCTACTGTACTCCACTGTACTCTTTCTCTACTGTACTCCACTTTACTCTACCTCTACTGTACTCCACTGTACTCTACCTCTACTGTGCTCCACTGTACTCTATCTCTACTGTACTCCACTGTACTCTACCTCTACTGTACTCCACCTCTAATGTGCTCCACTGTACTCTACCTCTACTGTACTCCACTGTACTCTACCTCTACTGTACTCCACTCTACTCTACCTCTACTGTGCTCTACTGTACTCTATCTCTACTGTGCTCCACTGTACTCTACCTCTACTGTACTCCACTGTACTCTACCTCTACTATACTCCACTGTACTCTTTCTCTACTGTACTCCACTGTACTCTACCTCTACTGTACTCCACTGTACTCAACCTCAACTGTACTCCACTGTACTCTACCTCTACTGTGCTCCATTGTACTCTACCTCTACTGTACTCCACTGTACTCTACCTCTACTGTGCTCCATTGTACTCCACCTCTACTGTGCTCCACTGTACTCCACTGTACTCTACCTCTACTGTGCTCCACTGTACTCTACCTCTACTGTACTCCACTGTACTCTACCTCTACTGTTCTCCACTGTACTCTACCTCTAATGTGCTCCACTGTACTCTACCTCTACTGTGCTCCACTGTACTCTACCTCTACTGTACTCCACTGTACTCTACCTCTACTGTGCTCCACTGTACTCTATCTCTACTGTATTCCACTGTACTCTACCTCTACTGTACTCCACCTCTAATGTGCTCCACTGTACTCTACCTCTACTGTACTCCACTGTACTCTACCTCTACTCTACTCCACTCTACTCTACCTCTACTGTGCTCTACTATACTCTATCTCTACTGTGCTCCACTGTACTCTACCTCTACTGTACTCCACTGTACTCTACCTCTACTATACTCCACTGTACTCTTTCTCTACTGTACTCCACTCTACTCTACCTCTACTGTACTCCACTGTACTCTACCTCTACTGTACTCCACTGTACTCTACCTCTACTGTACTCCACTGTACTCTACCTCTACTGTACTCCACTGTACTCTACCTCTACTGTACTCCACTCTACTCTACCTCTACTGTGCTCTACTGTACTCTATCTCTACTGTGCTCCACTGTACTCTACCTCTACTGTACTCCACTGTACTCTACCTCTACTGTACTCCACTCTACTCTACCTCTACTGTGCTCTACTGTACTCTATCTCTACTGTGCTCCACTGTACTCTACCTCTACTGTACTCCACTGTACTCTACCTCTACTAAACTCCACTGTACTCTTTCTCTACTGTACTCCACTGTACTCTACCTCTACTATACTCCACTGTACTCAACCTCAACTGTACTCCACTGTACTCTACTCTACTGTACTCCACTGTACTCTACCTCTACTGTACTCTACCTCAACTGTACTCCACTGTACTCTATCTCTACTTTGCTCCACTGTACTCCACTGTACTCTACCTCTAGTATGCTCCACTGTACTCCACTGTACTCTACCTCTAGTATGCTCCACTGTACTCTACCTGTACTGTGCTCCACTGTACTCTACCTCTACTGTACTCCACTGTACTCTATCTCTACTTTGCTCCACTGTACTCTACTCTACTGTACTCCACTGTACTCTACCTCTACTGTACTCTACCTCTAATGTGCTCTACTGTACTCTATCTCTACTGTGCTACACTGTACTCTACCTCTACTGTACTCCACTGTACTCTACCTCTACTGTACTCCACTGTACTCTATCTCTACTGTGCTCTACTGTACTCTATCTCTACTCTGCTCTACTGTACTCTACCTCTACTGTACTCCACTGTACTCTACCTCTACTGTACTCCACTGTACTCTACCTCTACTGTGCTCCACTGTACTCTACCTCTAATGTGTTCCACTGTACTCTACCTCTACTGTGCTCCACTGTACTTTACCTCTACTGTACTCCACTGTACTCTACCTCTACTGTGCTCCACTGTACTCTACCTCTACTGTGCTCCACTGTACTCTACCTCTACTGTACTCCACTGTACTCTACCTCTACTGTGCTCCACTGTACTCTACCTCTACTGTGCTCCACTGTACTTTACCTCTACTGTACTCCACTGTACTCTACCTCTACTGTGCTCCACTGTACTCTACCTCTACTGTACTCCACTGTACTCTACCTCTACTGTGCTCCACTGTACTCTATCTCTACTGTATTCCACTGTACTCTACCTCTACTGTACTCCACCTCTAATTTGCTCCACTGTACTCTACCTCTACTGTACTCCACTGTACTCTACCTCTACTCTACTCCACTCTACTCTACCTCTACTGTGCTCTACTATACTCTATCTCTACTGTGCTCCACTGTACTCTACCTCTACTGTACTCCACTGTACTCTACCTCTACTATACTCCACTGTACTCTTTCTCTACTGTACTCCACTCTACTCTACCTCTACTGTACTCCACTGTACTCTACCTCTACTGTACTCCACTGTACTCTACCTCTACTGTACTCCACTGTACTCTACCTCTACTGTACTCCACTGTACTCTACCTCTACTGTACTCCACTCTACTCTACCTCTACTGTGCTCTACTGTACTCTATCTCTACTGTGCTCCACTGTACTCTACCTCTACTGTACTCCACTGTACTCTACCTCTACTGTACTCCACTCTACTCTACCTCTACTGTGCTCTACTGTACTCTATCTCTACTGTGCTCCACTGTACTCTACCTCTACTGTACTCCACTGTACTCTACCTCTACTAAACTCCACTGTACTCTTTCTCTACTGTACTCCACTGTACTCTACCTCTACTATACTCCACTGTACTCAACCTCAACTGTACTCCACTGTACTCTACTCTACTGTACTCCACTGTACTCTACCTCTACTGTACTCTACCTCAACTGTACTCCACTGTACTCTATCTCTACTTTGCTCCACTGTACTCCACTGTACTCTACCTCTAGTATGCTCCACTGTACTCCACTGTACTCTACCTTTAGTATGCTCCACTGTACTCTACCTGTACTGTGCTCCACTGTACTCTACCTCTACTGTACTCCACTGTACTCTATCTCTACTTTGCTCCACTGTACTCTACTCTACTGTACTCCACTGTACTCTACCTCTACTGTACTCTACCTCTAATGTGCTCTACTTTACTCTATCTCTACTGTGCTACACTGTACTCTACCTCTACTGTACTCCACTGTACTCTACCTCTACTGTACTCCACTGTACTCTATCTCTACTGTGCTCTACTGTACTCTATCTCTACTCTGCTCTACTGTATTCTACCTCTACTGTACTCCACTGTACTCTACCTCTACTGTACTCCACTGTACTCTACCTCTACTGTGCTCCACTGTACTCTACCTCTAATGTGTTCCACTGTACTCTACCTCTACTGTGCTCCACTGTACTTTACCTCTACTGTACTCCACTGTACTCTACCTCTACTGTGCTCCACTGTACTCTATCTCTACTGTACTCCACTGTACTCTACCTCTACTGTACTCCACCTCTAATGTGCTCCACTGTACTCTACCTCTACGGTACTCCACTGTACTCTACCTCTACTGTACTCCACTCTACTCTACCTCTACTGTGCTCTACTGTACTCTATCTCTACTCTGCGCCACTGTACTCTACCTCTACTGTACTCCACTGTACTCTACCTCTACTATACTCCACTGTACTCTTTCTCTACTGTACTCCACTGTACTCTACCTCTACTGTACTCCACTCTACTCTACCTCTACTGTGCTCTACTGTACTCTATCTCTACTGTGCTCCACTGTACTCTACCTCTACTGTACTCCACTGTACTCTACCTCTACTATACTCCACTGTACTCTTTCTCTACTGTACTCCACTGTACTCTACCTCTACTGTACTCCACTGTACTCTACCTCTACTGTACTCCAATGTACTCTACTCTACTCTACTCTACTCCACTGTACTCTACCTCTACTGTACTCTACCTCTACTGTGCTCCACTGTACTCTATCTCTACTGTACTCCACTGTACTCTACCTCTACTGTACTCCACCTCTAATGTGCTCCACTGTACTCTATCTCTACTGTGCTCCACTGTACTCTACCTCTACTGTACTCCACTGTACTCTACCTCTACTATACTCCACTGTACTCTTTCTCTACTGTACTCCACTGTACTCTACCTCTACTGTACTCCACTGTACTCTACCTCTACTGTACTCCACTCTACTCTACCTCTACTGTGCTCTACTATACTCTATCTCTACTGTGCTCCACTGTACTCTACCTCTACTGTACTCCACTGTACTCTACCTCTACTATACTCCACTGTACTCTTTCTCTACTGTACTCCACTGTACTCTACCTCTACTGTACTCCACTGTACTCTATCTCTACTGTACTCCACTGTACTCTACTCTACTGTACTCCACTGTACTCTACCTCTACTGTACTCTACCTCTACTGTGCTCCACTGTAGTCTATCTCTACTGTACTCCACTCTACTCTACCTCTACTGTACTCCACCTCTAATGTGCTCCACTGTACTCTACCTCTACTGTACTCCACTGTACTCTACCTCTACTGTACTCCACTCTACTCTACATCTACTGTGCTCTACTGTACTCTATCTCTACTGTGCTCTACTGTACTCTACCTCTACTGTACTCCACTGTACTCTACCTCTACTATACTCCACTGTACTCTCTCTCTACTGTACTCCACTGTACTCTACCTCTACTATACTCCACTGTACTCAACCTCAACTGTACTCCACTGTACTCTACTCTACTGTACTCCACTGTACTCTACCTCTACTGTACTCTACCTCTACTGTACTCCACTGTACTCTATCTCTACTTTGCTCCACTGTACTCTACTCTACTGTACTCAACTGTACTCTACCTCTACTGTACTCTACCTCTACTGTGCTCTACTGTACTCTATCTCTACTGTGCTCCACTGTACTCTACCTCTACTGTACTCCACTGTACTCTACCTCTACTCTACTCCACTGTACTCTATCTCTATGTGCTCTACTGTACTCTATCTCTACTCTGCTCTACTGTACTCTACTTCTACTGTACTCCACTGTACTCTACCTCTACTGTACTCCACTGTACTCTACCTCTACTGTGCTCCACTGTACTCTACCTCTAATGTGTTCCACTGTACTCTACCTCTACTGTGCTCCACTGTACTCTACCTCTACTGTACTCCACTGTACTCTACCTCTACTGTGCTCCACTGTACTCTATCTCTACTGTACTCCACTGTACTCTACCTCTACTGTACTCCACCTCTAATGTGCTCCACTGTACTCTACCTCTACTGTACTCCACTGTACTCTACCTCTACTGTACTCCACTCTACTCTACCTCTACTGTGCTCTACTGTACTCTATCTCTACTGTGCTCCACTGTATTCTACCTCTACTGTACTCCACTGTACTCTACCTCTACTATACTCCACTGTACTCTTTCTCTACTGTACTCCACTGTACTCTAGCTCTACTGTACTCCACTGTACACTACCTCAACTGTACTCCACTGTACTCTACTCTACTGTACTCCACTGTACTCTACCTCTACTGTACTCCACTGTACTCTACCTCTACTGTACTCCACTGTACTCTACCTCTACTGTACTCCACTGTACTCTACCTCTACTGTGCTCCACTGTACTCTACCTCTACTGTACTCCACTGTACTCTACCTCTACTGTGCTCCACTGTACTCTACCTCTAATGTGCTCCACTGTACTCTACCTCTACTGTACTCCACCTCTAATGTGCTCCACTGTACTCTACCTCTACTGTACTCCACTGTACTCTACCTCTACTGTACTCCACTCTACTCTACCTCTACTGTGCTCTACTGTACTCTATCTCTACTGTGCTCCACTGTATTCTACCTCTACTGTACTCCACTGTACTCTACCTCTACTATACTCCACTGTACTCTTTCTCTACTGTACTCCACTGTACTCTACCTCTACTGTACTCCACTGTACTCTACCTCAACTGTACTCCACTGTACTCTACTCTACTGTACTCCACTGTACTCTACCTCTACTGTACTCCACTGTACTCTACCTCTACTGTACTCCACTGTACTCTACCTCTACTGTACTCCACTGTACTCTGCCTGTACTGTGCTCCACTGTACTCTACCTCTACTGTACTCCACTGTTCTCTATCTCTAATTTGCTCCACTGTACTCTACTCTACTGTACTCCACTGTACTCTACCTCTACTGTACTCTACCTCTACTGTGCTCTACTGTACTCTATCTCTACTGTGCTCCACTGTACTCTACCTCTACTGTACTCCACTGTACTCTACCTCTACTGTACTCCACTGTACTCTATCTCTACTGTGCTCTACTGTACTCTATCTCTACTCTGCTCTACTGTACTCTACCTCTACTGTACTCCACTGTACTCTACCTCTACTGTACTCCACTGTACTCTACCTCTACTGTGCTCCACTGTACTCTACCTCTAATGTGTTCCACTGTACTCTACCTCTACTGTGCTCCACTGTACTTTACCTCTACTGTACTCCACTGTACTCTACCTCTACTGTGCTCCACTGTACTCTATCTCTACTGTACTCCACTGTACTCTACCTCTACTGTACTCCACCTCTAATGTGCTCCACTGTACTCTACCTCTACGGTACTCCACTGTACTCTACCTCTACTGTACTCCACTCTACTCTACCTCTACTGTGCTCTACTGTACTCTATCTCTACTCTGCGCCACTGTACTCTACCTCTACTGTACTCCACTGTACTCTACCTCTACTATACTCCACTGTACTCTTTCTCTACTGTACTCCACTGTACTCTACCTCTACTGTACTCCACTCTACTCTACCTCTACTGTGCTCTACTGTACTCTATCTCTACTGTGCTCCACTGTACTCTACCTCTACTGTACTCCACTGTACTCTACCTCTACTATACTCCACTGTACTCTTTCTCTACTGTACTCCACTGTACTCTACCTCTACTGTACTCCACTGTACTCTACCTCTACTGTACTCCAATGTACTCTACTCTACTCTACTCTACTCCACTGTACTCTACCTCTACTGTACTCTACCTCTACTGTGCTCCACTGTACTCTATCTCTACTGTACTCCACTGTACTCTACCTCTACTGTACTCCACCTCTAATGTGCTCCACTGTACTCTATCTCTACTGTGCTCCACTGTACTCTACCTCTACTGTACTCCACTGTACTCTACCTCTACTATACTCCACTGTACTCTTTCTCTACTGTACTCCACTGTACTCTACCTCTACTGTACTCCACTGTACTCTACCTCTACTGTACTCCACTCTACTCTACCTCTACTGTGCTCTACTATACTCTATCTCTACTGTGCTCCACTGTACTCTACCTCTACTGTACTCCACTGTACTCTACCTCTACTATACTCCACTGTACTCTTTCTCTACTGTACTCCACTGTACTCTACCTCTACTGTACTCCACTGTACTCTATCTCTACTGTACTCCACTGTACTCTACTCTACTGTACTCCACTGTACTCTACCTCTACTGTACTCTACCTCTACTGTGCTCCACTGTAGTCTATCTCTACTGTACTCCACTCTACTCTACCTCTACTGTACTCCACCTCTAATGTGCTCCACTGTACTCTACCTCTACTGTACTCCACTGTACTCTACCTCTACTGTACTCCACTCTACTCTACATCTACTGTGCTCTACTGTACTCTATCTCTACTGTGCTCTACTGTACTCTACCTCTACTGTACTCCACTGTACTCTACCTCTACTATACTCCACTGTACTCTCTCTCTACTGTACTCCACTGTACTCTACCTCTACTATACTCCACTGTACTCAACCTCAACTGTACTCCACTGTACTCTACTCTACTGTACTCCACTGTACTCTACCTCTACTGTACTCTACCTCTACTGTACTCCACTGTACTCTATCTCTACTTTGCTCCACTGTACTCTACTCTACTGTACTCAACTGTACTCTACCTCTACTGTACTCTACCTCTACTGTGCTCTACTGTACTCTATCTCTACTGTGCTCCACTGTACTCTACCTCTACTGTACTCCACTGTACTCTACCTCTACTGTACTCCACTGTACTCTATCTCTATGTGCTCTACTGTACTCTATCTCTACTCTGCTCTACTGTACTCTACCTCTACTGTACTCCACTGTACTCTACCTCTACTGTACTCCACTGTACTCTACCTCTACTGTGCTCCACTGTACTCTACCTCTAATGTGTTCCACTGTACTCTACCTCTACTGTGCTCCACTGTACTCTACCTCTACTGTACTCCACTGTACTCTACCTCTACTGTGCTCCACTGTACTCTATCTCTACTGTACTCCACTGTACTCTACCTCTACTGTACTCCACCTCTAATGTGCTCCACTGTACTCTACCTCTACTGTACTCCACTGTACTCTACCTCTACTGTACTCCACTCTACTCTACCTCTACTGTGCTCTACTGTACTCTATCTCTACTGTGCTCCACTGTATTCTACCTCTACTGTACTCCACTGTACTCTACCTCTACTATACTCCACTGTACTCTTTCTCTACTGTACTCCACTGTACTCTAGCTCTACTGTACTCCACTGTACTCTACCTCAACTGTACTCCACTGTACTCTACTCTACTGTACTCCACTGTACTCTACCTCTACTGTACTCCACTGTACTCTACCTCTACTGTACTCCACTGTACTCTACCTCTACTGTACTCCACTGTACTCTACCTCTACTGTGCTCCACTGTACTCTACCTCTACTGTACTCCACTGTACTCTACCTCTACTGTGCTCCACTGTACTCTACCTCTAATGTGCTCCACTGTACTCTACCTCTACTGTGCTCCACTGTACTCTATCTCTACTGTGCTCCAATGTACTCTATCTCTACTGTGCTCCACTGTACTCTATCTCTACTGTGCTCCACTATACTCTATCTCTACTGTGCTCCACTGTACTCTACCTCTACTGTGCTCCACTGTACTCTACCTCTACTGTGCTCCACTGTACTCTATCTCTACTGTGCTCCACTGTACTCTATATCTACTGTGCTCCACTGTACTCTACCTCTACTGTACTCCACTCTACTCTACCTCTACTGTGCTCTACTGTACTCTATCTCTACTGTGCTCCACTGTATTCTACCTCTACTGTACTCCACTGTACTCTACCTCTACTATACTCCACTGTACTCTTTCTCTACTGTGCTACACTGTAATCTATCTCTACTGTGCTCCACTGTACTCTATCTCTACTGTATTCCACTGTACTCTACCTCTACTGTACTCCACTGTACTCTACCTCTAATGTGCTCCACTGTACTCTATTTCTACTGTGCTCCACTGTGCTCTACCTCTACTGTACTCCACTGTACTCTACCTCTACTTTACTCCACTGTACCCTACCTCTACTGTACTCCACTGTACTCTACCTCTAATGTACTCCACTCTACTCTACCTCTACTGTGCTCTACTGTACTCTACCTCTACTGTACTCTACTGTTCTCTACCTCTACTGTACTCTACTGTACTCCACATCTGCTCTGATCCACTGTAATCCACTATACTCTACCTCTACTGTGCTCCACTGTACTCTACCTTTACTTTGCTCCACTGTACTCTACCTCTACTGTACTCCACTGTGCTCTACCTCTACTGTACTCTACTGTACTCCACCTCTACTGTGCTCCACTGTACTCCACTGTACTCTACCTCTCCTGTACTCCACTGTACTCTACCTCTACTGTACTCCACTGTACTCTAGCTCTACTGTGCTCCACTGTACTCTCCCTTTACTGTACTCCACTGTACTCTACCTCTACTGTGCTCCACTGTACTCTACCTCTAATGTGCTCCACTGTACTCTACATCTACTGTACTCCACTGTACTCTACCTCTACTATACTTCACTGTACTCTTTCTCTACTGTACTCCACTGTACTCTACCTCTACTGTACTCCACTGTACTCTACCTCTACTGTACTCCACTGTACTCTACTCTACTGTACTCCACTGTACTCTACCTCTACTGTACTCTACCTCTACTGTGCTCCACTGTACTCTATCTCTACTGTACTTCACTGTACTCTACCTCTACTGTACTCCACCTCTAATGTGCTCCACTGTACTCTACCTCTACTGTACTCCACTGTACTCTACCTCTACTGTACTCCACTGTACTCTACTCTACTGTACTCCACTGTACTCTACCTCTACTGTACTCTACCTCTACTGTGCTCCACTGTACTCTATCTCTACTGTACTCCACTGTACTCTACCTCTACTGTACTCCACTGTATTCTACCTCTACTATACTCCACTGTACTCTTTCTCTACTGTACTCCACTGTACTCTACCTCTACTGTACTCCACTGTACTCAACCTCAACTGTATTCCACTGTACTCTACCTCTACTGTGCTCCACTGTACTCTACCTCTACTCTACTCCACTGTACTCTACCTCTACTGTACTCCACTGCACTTTACCTCTACTGTACTCCACTCTACTCTACCTCTACTGTGCTCTACTGTACTCTATCTCTACTGTGCTCCACTGTACTCTACCTCTACTGTACTCCACTGTACTCTACCTCTACTATACTCCACTGTACTCTTTCTCTACTGTACTCCACTGTACTCTACCTCTACTGTACTCCACTGTACTCTATCTCTACTGTACTCCACTGTACTCTACTCTACTGTACTCCACTGTACTCTACCTCTACTGTACTCTACCTCTACTGTGCTCCACTGTAGTCTATCTCTACTGTACTCCACTCTCCTCTACCTCTACTGTACTCCACCTCTAATGTGCTCCACTGTACTCTACCTCTACTGTACTCCACTGTACTCTACCTCTACTGTGCTCCACTCTACTCTACCTCTACTGTGCTCTACTGTACTCTATCTCTACTGTGCTCTACTGTACTCTACCTCTACTGTACTCCACTGTACTCTACCTCAACTATACTCCACTGTACTCTTTCTCTACTGTACTCCACTGTACTCTACCTCTACTATACTCCACTGTACTCAACCTCAACTGTACTCCACTGTACTCTACTCTACTGTACTCCACTGTACTCTACCTCTACTGTACTCTACCTCTACTGTACTCCACTGTACTCTATCTCTACTTTGCTCCACTGTACTCTACTCTACTGTACTCAACTGTACTCTACCTCTACTGTACTCTACCTCTACTGTGCTCTACTGTACTCTATCTCTACTGTGCTCCCCTGTACTCTACCTCTACTGTACTCCACTGTACTCTACCTCTACTGTACTCCACTGTACTCTATCTCTATGTGCTCTAATGTACTCTATCTCTACTCTGCTCTACTGTACTCTACCTCTACTGTACTCCACTGTACTCTACCTCTACTGTACTCCACTGTACTCTACCTCTACTGTGCTCCACTGTACTCTACCTCTAATGTGTTCCACTGTACTCTACCTCTACTGTGCTCCACTGTACTCTACCTCTACTCTACTCCACTGTACTCTACCTCTACTGTACTCCACTGTACTCTATCTCTACTGTACTCCACTGTACTCTACCTCTACTATACTCCACTGTACTCAACCTCAACTGTACTCCACTGTACTCTACTCTACTGTACTCCACTGTACTCTACCTCTACTGTACTCTACCTCTACTGTACTCCACTGTACTCTATCTCTACTTTGCTCCACTGTACTCTACTCTACTGTACTCAACTGTACTCTACCTCTACTGTACTCTACCTCTACTGTGCTCTACTGTACTCTATCTCTACTGTGCTCCCCTGTACTCTACCTCTACTGTACTCCACTGTACTCTACCTCTACTGTACTCCACTGTACTCTATCTCTATGTGCTCTAATGTACTCTATCTCTACTCTGCTCTACTGTACTCTACCTCTACTGTACTCCACTGTACTCTACCTCTACTGTACTCCACTGTACTCTACCTCTACTGTGCTCCACTGTACTCTACCTCTAATGTGTTCCACTGTACTCTACCTCTACTGTGCTCCACTGTACTCTACCTCTACTGTACTCCACTGTACTCTACCACTACTGTGCTCCACTGTACTCTATCTCTACTGTACTCCACTGTACTCTACCTCTACTGTACTCCACCTCTAAAGTGCTCCACTGTACTCTACCTCTACTGTACTCCACTGTACTCTACCTCTACTGTACTCCACTCTACTCTACCTCTACTGTGCTCTACTGTACTCTATCTCTACTGTGCTCCACTGTATTCTACCTCTACTGTACTCCACTGTACTCTACCTCTACTATACTCCACTGTACTCTTTCTCTACTGTACTCCACTGTACTCTACCTCTACTGTACTCCACTGTACTCTACCTCAACTGTACTCCACTGTACTCTACTCTACTGTACTCCACTGTACTCTACCTCTACTGTACTCCACTGTACTCTACCTCTACTGTACTCCACTGTACTCTACCTCTACTGTACTCCAATGTACTCTACCTGTACTGTGCTCCACTGTACTCTACCTCTACTGTACTCCACTGTTCTCTATCTCTACTTTGCTCCACTGTACTCTACTCTACTGTACTCCACTGTACTCTACCTCTACTGTACTCTACCTCTACTGTGCTCTACTGTACTCTATCTCTACTGTGCTCCACTGTACTCTACCTCTACTCTACTCCACTGTACTCTACCTCTACTGTACTCCACTGTACTCTATCTCTACTGTGCTCTACTGTACTCTATCTCTACTCTGCTCTACTGTACTCTACCTCTACTGTACTCCACTGTACTCTACCTCTACTGTACTCCACTGTACTCTACCTCTACTGTGCTCCACTGTACTCTACCTCTAATGTGTTCCACTGTACTCGACCTCTACTGTGCTCCACTGTACTCTACCTCTACTGTACTCCACCTCTAATGTGCTCCACTGTACTCTACCTCTACGGTACTCCACTGTACTCTACCTCTACTGTACTCCACTCTACTCTACCTCTACTGTGCTCTACTGTACTCTATCTCTACTCTGCGCCACTGTACTCTACCTCTACTGTACTCCACTGTACTCTACCTCTACTATACTCCACTGTACTCTTTCTCTACTGTACTCCACTGTACTCTACCTCTACTGTACTCCACTCTACTCTACCTCTACTGTGCTCTACTGTACTCTATCTCTACTGTGCTCCACTGTACTCTACCTCTACTGTACTCCACTGTACTCTACCTCTACTATACTCCACTGTACTCTTTCTCTACTGTACTCCACTGTACTCTACCTCTACTGTACTCCACTGTACTCTACCTCTACTGTACTCCAATGTACTCTACTCTACTCTACTCTACTCCACTGTACTCTACCTCTACTGTACTCTACCTCTACTGTGCTCCACTGTACTCTATCTCTACTGTACTCCACTGTACTCTACCTCTACTGTACTCCACCTCTAATGTGCTCCACTGTACTCTATCTCTACTGTGCTCCACTGTACTCTACCTCTACTGTACTCCACTGTACTCTACCTCTACTATACTCCACTGTACTCTTTCTCTACTGTACTCCACTGTACTCTACCTCTACTGTACTCCACTGTACTCTACCTCTACTGTACTCCACTCTACTCTACCTCTACTGTGCTCTACTATACTCTATCTCTACTGTGCTCCACTGTACTCTACCTCTACTGTACTCCACTGTACTCTACCTCTACTATACTCCACTGTACTCTTTCTCTACTGTACTCCACTGTACTCTACCTCTACTGTACTCCACTGTACTCTATCTCTACTGTACTCCACTGTACTCTACTCTACTGTACTCCACTGTACTCTACCTCTACAGTACTCTACCTCTACTGTGCTCCACTGTAGTCTATCTCTACTGTACTCCACTCTACTCTACCTCTACTGTACTCCACCTCTAATGTGCTCCACTGTACTCTACCTCTACTGTACTCCACTGTACTCTACCTCTACTGTACTCCACTCTACTCTACATCTACTGTGCTCTACTGTACTCTATCTCTACTGTGCTCTACTGTACTCTACCTCTACTGTACTCTACTGTACTCTACCTCTACTATACTCCACTGTACTCTCTCTCTACTGTACTCCACTGTACTCTACCTCTACTATACTCCACTGTACTCAACCTCAACTGTACTCCACTGTACTCTACTCTACTGTACTCCACTGTACTCTACCTCTACTGTACTCTACCTCTACTGTACTCCACTGTACTCTATCTCTACTTTGCTCCACTGTACTCTACTCTACTGTACTCAACTGTACTCTACCTCTACTGTACTCTACCTCTACTGTGCTCTACTGTACTCTATCTCTACTGTGCTCCACTGTACTCTACCTCTACTGTACTCCACTGTACTCTACCTCTACTGTACTCCACTGTACTCTATCTCTATGTGCTCTACTGTACTCTATCTCTACTCTGCTCTACTGTACTCTACCTCTACTGTACTCCACTGTACTCTACCTCTACTGTACTCCACTGTACTCTACCTCTACTGTGCTCCACTGTACTCTACCTCTAATGTGTTCCACTGTACTCTACCTCTACTGTGCTCCACTGTACTCTACCTCTACTGTACTCCACTGTACTCTACCTCTACTGTGCTCCACTGTACTCTATCTCTACTGTACTCCACTGTACTCTACCTCTACTGTACTCCACCTCTAATGTGCTCCACTGTACTCTACCTCTACTGTACTCCACTGTACTCTACCTCTACTGTACTCCACTCTACTCTACCTCTACTGTGCTCTACTGTACTCTATCTCTACTGTGCTCCACTGTATTCTACCTCTACTGTACTCCACTGTACTCTACCTCTACTATACTCCACTGTACTCTTTCTCTACTGTACTCCACTGTACTCTAGCTCTACTGTACTCCACTGTACTCTACCTCAACTGTACTCCACTGTACTCTACTCTACTGTACTCCACTGTACTCTACCTCTACTGTACTCCACTGTACTCTACCTCTACTGTACTCCACTGTACTCTACCTCTACTGTACTCCACTGTACTCTACCTCTACTGTGCTCCACTGTACTCTACCTCTACTGTACTCCACTGTACTCTACCTCTACTGTGCTCCACTGTACTCTACCTCTAATGTGCTCCACTGTACTCTACCTCTACTGTGCTCCACTGTACTCTATCTCTACTGTGCTCCAATGTACTCTATCTCTACTGTGCTCCACTGTACTCTATCTCTACTGTGCTCCACTATACTCTATCTCTACTGTGCTCCACTGTACTCTACCTCTACTGTGCTCCACTGTACTCTACCTCTACTGTGCTCCACTGTACTCTATCTCTACTGTGCTCCACTGTACTCTATATCTACTGTGCTCCACTGTACTCTACCTCTACTGTACTCCACTCTACTCTACCTCTACTGTGCTCTACTGTACTCTATCTCTACTGTGCTCCACTGTATTCTACCTCTACTGTACTCCACTGTACTCTACCTCTACTATACTCCACTGTACTCTTTCTCTACTGTGCTACACTGTAATCTATCTCTACTGTGCTCCACTGTACTCTATCTCTACTGTATTCCACTGTACTCTACCTCTACTGTACTCCACTGTACTCTACCTCTAATGTGCTCCACTGTACTCTATTTCTACTGTGCTCCACTGTGCTCTACCTCTACTGTACTCCACTGTACTCTACCTCTACTTTACTCCACTGTACCCTACCTCTACTGTACTCCACTGTACTCTACCTCTAATGTACTCCACTCTACTCTACCTCTACTGTGCTCTACTGTACTCTACCTCTACTGTACTCTACTGTTCTCTACCTCTACTGTACTCTACTGTACTCCACATCTGCTCTGATCCACTGTAATCCACTATACTCTACCTCTACTGTGCTCCACTGTACTCTACCTTTACTTTGCTCCACTGTACTCTACCTCTACTGTACTCCACTGTGCTCTACCTCTACTGTACTCTACTGTACTCCACCTCTACTGTGCTCCACTGTACTCCACTGTACTCTACCTCTACTGTACTCCACTGTACTCTACCTCTACTGTACTCCACTGTACTCTAGCTCTACTGTGCTCCACTGTACTCTCCCTTTACTGTACTCCACTGTACTCTACCTCTACTGTGCTCCACTGTACTCTACCTCTAATGTGCTCCACTGTACTCTACATCTACTGTACTCCACTGTACTCTACCTCTACTATACTTCACTGTACTCTTTCTCTACTGTACTCCACTGTACTCTACCTCTACTGTACTCCACTGTACTCTACCTCTACTGTACTCCACTGTACTCTACTCTACTGTACTCCACTGTACTCTACCTCTACTGTACTCTACCTCTACTGTGCTCCACTGTACTCTATCTCTACTGTACTTCACTGTACTCTACCTCTACTGTACTCCACCTCTAATGTGCTCCACTGTACTCTACCTCTACTGTACTCCACTGTACTCTACCTCTACTGTACTCCACTGTACTCTACTCTACTGTACTCCACTGTACTCTACCTCTACTGTACTCTACCTCTACTGTGCTCCACTGTACTCTATCTCTACTGTACTCCACTGTACTCTACCTCTACTGTACTCCACTGTATTCTACCTCTACTATACTCCACTGTACTCTTTCTCTACTGTACTCCACTGTACTCTACCTCTACTGTACTCCACTGTACTCAACCTCAACTGTATTCCACTGTACTCTACCTCTACTGTGCTCCACTGTACTCTACCTCTACTCTACTCCACTGTACTCTACCTCTACTGTACTCCACTGCACTCTACCTCTACTGTACTCCACTCTACTCTACCTCTACTGTGCTCTACTGTACTCTATCTCTACTGTGCTCCACTGTACTCTACCTCTACTGTACTCCACTGTACTCTACCTCTACTATACTCCACTGTACTCTTTCTCTACTGTACTCCACTGTACTCTACCTCTACTGTACTCCACTGTACTCTATCTCTACTGTACTCCACTGTACTCTACTCTACTGTACTCCACTGTACTCTACCTCTACTGTACTCTACCTCTACTGTGCTCCACTGTAGTCTATCTCTACTGTACTCCACTCTACTCTACCTCTACTGTACTCCACCTCTAATGTGCTCCACTGTACTCTACCTCTACTGTACTCCACTGTACTCTACCTCTACTGTGCTCCACTCTACTCTACCTCTACTGTGCTCTACTGTACTCTATCTCTACTGTGCTCTACTGTACTCTACCTCTACTGTACTCCACTGTACTCTACCTCAACTATACTCCACTGTACTCTTTCTCTACTGTACTCCACTGTACTCTACCTCTACTATACTCCACTGTACTCAACCTCAACTGTACTCCACTGTACTCTACTCTACTGTACTCCACTGTACTCTACCTCTACTGTACTCTACCTCTACTGTACTCCACTGTACTCTATCTCTACTTTGCTCCACTGTACTCTACTCTACTGTACTCAACTGTACTCTACCTCTACTGTACTCTACCTCTACTGTGCTCTACTGTACTCTATCTCTACTGTGCTCCACTGTACTCTACCTCTACTGTACTCCACTGTACTCTACCTCTACTGTACTCCACTGTACTCTATCTCTATGTGCTCTAATGTACTCTATCTCTACTCTGCTCTACTGTACTCTACCTCTACTGTACTCCACTGTACTCTACCTCTACTGTACTCCACTGTACTCTACCTCTACTGTGCTCCACTGTACTCTACCTCTAATGTGTTCCACTGTACTCTACCTCTACTGTGCTCCACTGTACTCTACCTCTACTGTACTCCACTGTACTCTACCTCTACTGTGCTCCACTGTACTCTATCTCTACTGTACTCCACTGTACTCTACCTCTACTGTACTCCACCTCTAATGTGCTCCACTGTACTCTACCTCTACTGTACTCCACTGTACTCTACCTCTACTGTACTCCACTCTACTCTACCTCTACTGTGCTCTACTGTACTCTATCTCTACTGTGCTCCACTGTATTCTACCTCTACTGTACTCCACTGTACTCTACCTCTACTATACTCCACTGTACTCTTTCTCTACTGTACTCCACTGTACTCTACCTCTACTGTACTCCACTGTACTCTACCTCAACTGTACTCCACTGTACTCTACTCTACTGTACTCCACTGTACTCTACCTCTACTGTACTCCACTGTACTCTACCTCTACTGTACTCCACTGTACTCTACCTCTACTGTACTCCACTGTACTCTACCTGTACTGTGCTCCACTGTACTCTACCTCTACTGTACTCCACTGTTCTCTATCTCTACTTTGCTCCACTGTACTCTACTCTACTGTACTCCACTGTACTCTACCTCTACTGTACTCTACCTCTACTGTGCTCTACTGTACTCTATCTCTACTGTGCTCCACTGTACTCTACCTCTACTGTACTCCACTGTACTCTACCTCTACTGTACTCCACTGTACTCTATCTCTACTGTGCTCTACTGTACTCTATCTCTACTCTGCTCTACTGTACTCTACCTCTACTGTACTCCACTGTACTCTACCTCTACTGTACTCCACTGTACTCTACCTCTACTGTGCTCCACTGTACTCTACCTCTAATGTGTTCCACTGTACTCAACCTCTACTGTGCTCCACTGTACTCTACCTCTACTGTACTCCACTGTACTCTACCTCTACTGTGCTCCACTGTACTCTATCTCTACTGTACTCCACTGTACTCTACCTCTACTGTACTCCACCTCTAATGTGCTCCACTGTCCTCTACCTCTACGGTACTCCACTGTACTCTACCTCTACTGTACTCCACTCTACTCTACCTCTACTGTGCTCTACTGTACTCTATCTCTACTGTGCGCCACTGTACTCTACCTCTACTGTACTCCACTGTACTCTACCTCTACTATACTCCACTGTACTCTTTCTCTACTGTACTCCACTGTACTCTACCTCTACTGTACTCCACTCTACTCTACCTCTACTGTGCTCTACTGTACTCTATCTCTACTGTGCTCCACTGTACTCTACCTCTACTGTACTCCACTGTACTCTACCTCTACTGTACTCCACTGTACTCTATCTCTACTGTGCTCTACTGTACTCTATCTCTACTCTGCTCTACTGTACTCTACCTCTACTGTACTCCACTGTACTCTACCTCTACTGTACTCCACTGTACTCTTTCTCTACTGTACTCCACTTTACTCTACCTCTACTGTACTCCACTGTACTCTACCTCTACTGTGCTCCACTGTACTCTATCTCTACTGTACTCCACTGTACTCTACCTCTACTGTACTCCACCTCTAATGTGCTCCACTGTACTCTACCTCTACTGTACTCCACTGTACTCTACCTCTACTGTACTCCACTCTACTCTACCTCTACTGTGCTCTACTGTACTCTATCTCTACTGTGCTCCACTGTACTCTACCTCTACTGTACTCCACTGTACTCTACCTCTACTATACTCCACTGTACTCTTTCTCTACTGTACTCCACTGTACTCTACCTCTACTGTACTCCACTGTACTCAACCTCAACTGTACTCCACTGTACTCTACCTCTACTGTGCTCCATTGTACTCTACCTCTACTGTACTCCACTGTACTCTACCTCTACTGTGCTCCATTGTACTCCACCTCTACTGTGCTCCACTGTACTCCACTGTACTCTACCTCTACTGTGCTCCACTGTACTCTACCTCTACTGTACTCCACTGTACTCTACCTCTACTGTTCTCCACTGTACTCTACCTCTAATGTGCTCCACTGTACTCTACCTCTACTGTGCTCCACTGTACTCTACCTCTACTGTACTCCACTGTACTCTACCTCTACTGTGCTCCACTGTACTCTATCTCTACTGTATTCCACTGTACTCTACCTCTACTGTACTCCACCTCTAATGTGCTCCACTGTACTCTACCTCTACTGTACTCCACTGTACTCTACCTCTACTCTACTCCACTCTACTCTACCTCTACTGTGCTCTACTATACTCTATCTCTACTGTGCTCCACTGTACTCTACCTCTACTGTACTCCACTGTACTCTACCTCTACTATACTCCACTGTACTCTTTCTCTACTGTACTCCACTCTACTCTACCTCTACTGTACTCCACTGTACTCTACCTCTACTGTACTCCACTGTACTCTACCTCTACTGTACTCCACTGTACTCTACCTCTACTGTACTCCACTGTACTCTACCTCTACTGTACTCCACTCTACTCTACCTCTACTGTGCTCTACTGTACTCTATCTCTACTGTGCTCCACTGTACTCTACCTCTACTGTACTCCACTGTACTCTACCTCTACTGTACTCCACTCTACTCTACCTCTACTGTGCTCTACTGTACTCTATCTCTACTGTGCTCCACTGTACTCTACCTCTACTGTACTCCACTGTACTCTACCTCTACTAAACTCCACTGTACTCTTTCTCTACTGTACTCCACTGTACTCTACCTCTACTATACTCCACTGTACTCAACCTCAACTGTACTCCACTGTACTCTACTCTACTGTACTCCACTGTACTCTACCTCTACTGTACTCTACCTCAACTGTACTCCACTGTACTCTATCTCTACTTTGCTCCACTGTACTCCACTGTACTCTACCTCTAGTATGCTCCACTGTACTCCACTGTACTCTACCTCTAGTATGCTCCACTGTACTCTACCTGTACTGTGCTCCACTGTACTCTACCTCTACTGTACTCCACTGTACTCTATCTCTACTTTGCTCCACTGTACTCTACTCTACTGTACTCCACTGTACTCTACCTCTACTGTACTCTACCTCTAATGTGCTCTACTGTACTCTATCTCTACTGTGCTACACTGTACTCTACCTCTACTGTACTCCACTGTACTCTACCTCTACTGTACTCCACTGTACTCTATCTCTACTGTGCTCTACTGTACTCTATCTCTACTCTGCTCTACTGTACTCTACCTCTACTGTACTCCACTGTACTCTACCTCTACTGTACTCCACTGTACTCTACCTCTACTGTGCTCCACTGTACTCTACCTCTAATGTGTTCCACTGTACTCTACCTCTACTGTGCTCCACTGTACTTTACCTCTACTGTACTCCACTGTACTCTACCTCTACTGTGCTCCACTGTACTCTATCTCTACTGTACTCCACTGTACTCTACCTCTACTGTACTCCACCTCTAATGTGCTCCACTGTACTCTACCTCTACGGTACTCCACTGTACTCTACCTCTACTGTACTCCACTCTACTCTACCTCTACTGTGCTCTACTGTACTCTATCTCTACTCTGCGCCACTGTACTCTACCTCTACTGTACTCCACTGTACTCTACCTCTACTATACTCCACTGTACTCTTTCTCTACTGTACTCCACTGTACTCTACCTCTACTGTACTCCACTCTACTCTACCTCTACTGTGCTCTACTGTACTCTATCTCTACTGTGCTCCACTGTACTCTACCTCTACTGTACTCCACTGTACTCTACCTCTACTATACTCCACTGTACTCTTTCTCTACTGTACTCCACTGTACTCTACCTCTACTGTACTCCACTGTACTCTACCTCTACTGTACTCCAATGTACTCTACTCTACTCTACTCCACTGTACTCTACCTCTACTGTACTCTACCTCTACTGTGCTCCACTGTACTCTATCTCTACTGTACTCCACTGTACTCTACCTCTACTGTACTCCACCTCTAATGTGCTCCACTGTACTCTATCTCTACTGTGCTCCACTGTACTCTACCTCTACTGTACTCCACTGTACTCTACCTCTACTATACTCCACTGTACTCTTTCTCTACTGTACTCCACTGTACTCTACCTCTACTGTACTCCACTGTACTCTACCTCTACTGTACTCCACTGTACTCTACTCTACTGTACTCCACTGTACTCTACCTCTACTGTGCTCTACTGTACTCTATCTCTACTGTACTCTACCTCTACTCTGCTCCACTGTACTCTATCTCTACTGTACTCCACCTCTAATGTGCTCCACTGTACTCTACCTCTACTGTACTCCACTGTACTCTACCTCTACTGTACTCCACTCTACTCTACCTCTACTGTGCTCTACTGTACTCTATCTCTACTGTGCTCCATGTACTCTACCTCTACTGTACTCCACTGTACTCTACCTCTACTATACTCCACTGTACTCAACCTCAACTGTACTCCACTGTACTCTACTCTACTGTACTCCACTGTACTCTACCTCTACTGTACTCTACCTCTACTGTTCTCCACTGTACTCTATCTCTACTTTGCTCCACTGTACTCCACTGTACTCTACCTCTAGTATGCTCCACTGTACTCCACTGTACTCTACCTCTAGTATGCTCCACCCTACTCTACCTGTACTGTGCTCCACTGTACTCTACCTCTACTGTACTCCACTGTACTCTACCTCTACTGTACTCTACCTCTACTGTGCTCTACTGTACTCTATCTCTACTGTGCTCCACTGTACTCTATCTCTACTGTATTCCACTGTACTCTACCTCTACTGTACTCCACCTCTAATGTGCTCCACTGTACTCTACCTCTACTATACTCCACTGTACTCTTTCTCTACTGTACTCCACTGTACTCTACCTCTACTGTACTCCACTGTACTCTACCTCTACTGTACTCCACTGTACTCTACTCTACTGTACTCCACTGTACTCTACCTCTACTGTACTCTACCTCTACTGTGCTCCACTGTACTCTATCTCTACTGTACTCCACTGTACTCTACCTCTACTGTACTCCACCTCTAATGTGCTCCACTGTACTCTACCTCTACTGTACTCCACTGTACTCTACCTCTACTGTACTCCACTCTACTCTACCTCTACTGTGCTCTACTGTACTCTATCTCTACTGTGCTCCACTGTACTCTACCTCTACTGTACTCCATTGTACTCTACCTCTACTCTACTCCACTGTACTCTTTCTCTACTGTACTCCACTGTACTCTACCTCTACTGTACTCCACTGTACTCAACCTCAACTGTACTCCACTGTACTCTACCTCTACTGTGCTCCACTGTACTCTACCTCTACTGTGCTCCACTGTACACTACCTCTACTGTACTCCACTGTACTCTACCTCTACCGTACTCCACTGTACTCTACCTCTACTGTACTCCACTCTACTCTACCTCTACTGTGCTCTACTGTACTCTATCTCTACTGTGCTCCACTGTACTCTACCTCTACTGTACTCCACTGTACTCTACCTCTACTATACTCCACTGTACTCTTTCTCTACTGTACTCCACTGTACTCTACCTCTACTGTACTCCACTGTACTCTACCTCTACTGTAATCCACTGTACTCTAGTCTACTGTACTCCACTGTACTCTACCTCTACTGTACTCCACTGTACTCTACCTCTACTGTACTCCACTCTACTCTACCTCTACTGTGCTCTACTGTACTCTATCTCTACTGTGCTCCACTGTACTCTACCTCTACTGTACTCCACTGTACTCTACCTCTACTGTACTCCACTCTACTCTACCTCTACTGTGCTCTACTGTACTCTATCTCTACTGTGCTCCACTGTACTCTACCTCTACTGTACTCCACTGTACTCTACCTCTACTATACTCCACTGTACTCTTTCTCTACTGTACTCCACTGTACTCTACCTCTACTATACTCCACTGTACTCAACCTCAACTGTACTCCACTGTACTCTACTCTACTGTACTCCACTGTACTCTACCTCTACTGTACTCTACCTCTACTGTACTCCACTGTACTCTACCTCTAGTATGCTCCACTGTACTCCACTGTACTCTACCTCTAGTATGCTCCACTGTACTCTACCTGTACTGTGCTCCACTGTACTCTACCTCTACTGTACTCCACTGTTCTCTATCTCTACTTTGCTCCACTGTACTCTACTCTACTGTACTCCACTGTACTCTACCTCTACTGTACTCTACCTCTACTGTGCTCTACTGCACTCTATCTCTACTGTGCTCCACTGTATTCTACCTCTACTGTACTCCACTGTACTCTACCTCTACTATACTCCACTGTACTCTTTCTCTACTGTGCTACACTGTAATCTATCTCTACTGTGCTCCACTGTACTCTATCTCTACTGTATTCCACTGTACTCTACCTCTACTGTACTCCACTGTACTCTACCTCTAATGTGCTCCACTGTACTCTATTTCTACTGTGCTCCACTGTGCTCTACCTCTACTGTACTCCACTGTACTCTACCTCTACTTTACTCCACTGTACCCTACCTCTACTGTACTCCACTGTACTCTACCTCTAATGTACTCCACTCTACTCTACCTCTACTGTGCTCTACTGTACTCTACCTCTACTGTACTCTACTGTTCTCTACCTCTAGTGTACTCTACTGTACTCCACATCTGCTCTGATCCACTGTAATCCACTATACTCTACCTCTACTGTGCTCCACTGTACTCTACCTTTACTTTGCTCCACTGTACTCTACCTCTACTGTACTCCACTGTGCTCTACCTCTACTGTACTCTACTGTACTCCACCTCTACTGTGCTCCACTGTACTCCACTGTACTCTACCTCTACTGTACTCCACTGTACTCTACCTCTACTGTACTCCACTGTACTCTAGCTCTACTGTGCTCCACTGTACTCTCCCTTTACTGTACTCCACTGTACTCTACCTCTACTGTGCTCCACTGTACTCTACTTCTAATGTGCTCCACTGTACTCTACATCTACTGTACTCCACTGTACTCTACCTCTACTATACTTCACTGTACTCTTTCTCTACTGTACTCCACTGTACTCTACCTCTACTGTACTCCACTGTACTCTACCTCTACTGTACTCCACTGTACTCTACTCTACTGTACTCCACTGTACTCTACCTCTACTGTACTCTACCTCTACTGTGCTCCACTGTACTCTATCTCTACTGTACTTCACTGTACTCTACCTCTACTGTACTCCACCTCTAATGTGCTCCACTGTACTCTACCTCTACTGTACTCCACTGTACTCTACCTCTACTGTACTCCACTGTACTCTACTCTACTGTACTCCACTGTACTCTACCTCTACTGTACTCTACCTCTACTGTGCTCCACTGTACTCTATCTCTACTGTACTCCACTGTACTCTACCTCTACTGTACTCCACTGTATTCTACCTCTACTATACTCCACTGTACTCTTTCTCTACTGTACTCCACTGTACTCTACCTCTACTGTACTCCACTGTACTCAACCTCAACTGTATTCCACTGTACTCTACCTCTACTGTGCTCCACTGTACTCTACCTCTACTCTACTCCACTGTACTCTACCTCTACTGTACTCCACTGCACTCTACCTCTACTGTACTCCACTCTACTCTACCTCTACTGTGCTCTACTGTACTCTATCTCTACTGTGCTCCACTGTACTCTACCTCTACTGTACTCCACTGTACTCTACCTCTACTATACTCCACTGTACTCTTTCTCTACTGTACTCCACTGTACTCTACCTCTACTGTACTCCACTGTACTCTATCTCTACTGTACTCCACTGTACTCTACTCTACTGTACTCCACTGTACTCTACCTCTACTGTACTCTACCTCTACTGTGCTCCACTGTAGTCTATCTCTACTGTACTCCACTCTACTCTACCTCTACTGTACTCCACCTCTAATGTGCTCCACTGTACTCTACCTCTACTGTACTCCACTGTACTCTACCTCTACTGTGCTCCACTCTACTCTACCTCTACTGTGCTCTACTGTACTATATCTCTACTGTGCTCTACTGTACTCTACTTCTACTGTACTCCACTGTACTCTACCTCAACTATACTCCACTGTACTCTTTCTCTACTGTACTCCACTGTACTCTACCTCTACTATACTCCACTGTACTCAACCTCAACTGTACTCCACTGTACTCTACTCTACTGTACTCCACTGTACTCTACCTCTACTGTACTCTACCTCTACTGTACTCCACTGTACTCTATCTCTACTTTGCTCCACTGTACTCTACTCTTCTGTACTCAACTGTACTCTACCTCTACTGTACTCTACCTCTACTGTGCTCTACTGTACTCTATCTCTACTGTGCTCCAATGTACTCTACCTCTACTGTACTCCACTGTACTCTACCTCTACTGTACTCCACTGTACTCTATCTCTATGTGCTCTACTGTACTCTATCTCTACTCTGCTCTACTGTACTCTACCTCTACTGTACTCCACTGTACTCTACCTCTACTGTACTCCACTGTACTCTACCTCTACTGTGCTCCACTGTACTCTACCTCTAATGTGTTCCACTGTACTCTACCTCTACTGTGCTCCACTGTACTCTACCTCTACTGTACTCCACTGTACTCTACCTCTACTGTGCTCCACTGTACTCTATCTCTACTGTACTCCACTGTACTCTACCTCTACTGTACTCCACCTCTAATGTGCTCCACTGTACTCTACCTCTACTGTACTCCACTGTACTCTACCTCTACTGTACTCCACTCTACTCTACCTCTACTGTGCTCTACTGTACTCTATCTCTACTGTGCTCCACTGTATTCTACCTCTACTGTACTCCACTGTACTCTACCTCTACTATACTCCACTGTACTCTTTCTCTACTGTACTCCACTGTACTCTACCTCTACTGTACTCCACTGTACTCTACCTCAACTGTACTCCACTGTACTCTACTCTACTGTACTCCACTGTACTCTACCTCTACTGTACTCCACTGTACTCTACCTCTACTGTACTCCACTGTACTCTACCTCTACTGTACTCCACTGTACTCTACCTGTACTGTGCTCCACTGTACTCTACCTCTACTGTACTCCACTGTTCTCTATCTCTACTTTGCTCCACTGTACTCTACTCTACTGTACTCCACTGTACTCTACCTCTACTGTACTCTACCTCTACTGTGCTCTACTGTACTCTATCTCTACTGTGCTCCACTGTACTCTACCTCTACTGTACTCCACTGTACTCTACCTCTACTGTACTCCACTGTACTCTATCTCTACTGTGCTCTACTGTACTCTATCTCTACTCTGCTCTACTGTACTCTACCTCTACTGTACTCCACTGTACTCTACCTCTACTGTACTCCACTGTACTCTACCTCTACTGTGCTCCACTGTACTCTACCTCTAATGTGTTCCACTGTACTCGACCTCTACTGTGCTCCACTGTACTCTACCTCTACTGTACTCCACTGTACTCTACCTCTACTGTGCTCCACTGTACTCTATCTCTACTGTACTCCACTGTACTCTACCTCTACTGTACTCCACCTCTAATGTGCTCCACTGTCCTCTACCTCTACGGTACTCCACTGTACTCTACCTCTACTGTACTCCACTCTACTCTACCTCTACTCTGCTCTACTGTACTCTATCTCTACTGTGCGCCACTGTACTCTACCTCTACTGTACTCCACTGTACTCTACCTCTACTATACTCCACTGTACTCTTTCTCTACTGTACTCCACTGTACTCTACCTCTACTGTACTCCACTCTACTCTACCTCTACTGTGCTCTACTGTACTCTATCTCTACTGTGCTCCACTGTACTCTACCTCTACTGTACTCCACTGTACTCTACCTCTACTGTACTCCACTGTACTCTATCTCTACTGTGCTCTACTGTACTCTATCTCTACTCTGCTCTACTGTACTCTACCTCTACTGTACTCCACTGTACTCTACCTCTACTGTACTCCACTGTACTCTTTCTCTACTGTACTCCACTTTACTCTACCTCTACTGTACTCCACTGTACTCTACCTCTACTGTGCTCCACTGTACTCTATCTCTACTGTACTCCACTGTACTCTACCTCTACTGTACTCCACCTCTAATGTGCTCCACTGTACTCTACCTCTACTGTACTCCACTGTACTCTACCTCTACTGTACTCCACTCTACTCTACCTCTACTGTGCTCTACTGTACTCTATCTCTACTGTGCTCCACTGTACTCTACCTCTACTGTACTCCACTGTACTCTACCTCTACTATACTCCACTGTACTCTTTCTCTACTGTACTCCACTGTACTCTACCTCTACTGTACTCCACTGTACTCAACCTCAACTGTACTCCACTGTACTCTACCTCTACTGTGCTCCATTGTACTCTACCTCTACTGTACTCCACTGTACTCTACCTCTACTGTGCTCCATTGTACTCCACCTCTACTGTGCTCCACTGTACTCCACTGTACTCTACCTCTACTGTGCTCCACTGTACTCTACCTCTACTGTACTCCACTGTACTCTACCTCTACTGTTCTCCACTGTACTCTACCTCTAATGTGCTCCACTGTACTCTACCTCTACTGTGCTCCACTGTACTCTACCTCTACTGTACTCCACTGTACTCTACCTCTACTGTGCTCCACTGTACTCTATCTCTACTGTATTCCACTGTACTCTACCTCTACTGTACTCCACCTCTAATGTGCTCCACTGTACTCTACCTCTACTGTACTCCACTGTACTCTACCTCTACTCTACTCCACTCTACTCTACCTCTACTGTGCTCTACTATACTCTATCTCTACTGTGCTCCACTGTACTCTACCTCTACTGTACTCCACTGTACTCTACCTCTACTATACTCCACTGTACTCTTTCTCTACTGTACTCCACTCTACTCTACCTCTACTGTACTCCACTGTACTCTACCTCTACTGTACTCCACTGTACTCTACCTCTACTGTACTCCACTGTACTCTACCTCTACTGTACTCCACTGTACTCTACCTCTACTGTACTCCACTCTACTCTACCTCTACTGTGCTCTACTGTACTCTATCTCTACTGTGCTCCACTGTACTCTACCTCTACTGTACTCCACTGTACTCTACCTCTACTGTACTCCACTCTACTCTACCTCTACTGTGCTCTACTGTACTCTATCTCTACTGTGCTCCACTGTACTCTACCTCTACTGTACTCCACTGTACTCTACCTCTACTAAACTCCACTGTACTCTTTCTCTACTGTACTCCACTGTACTCTACCTCTACTATACTCCACTGTACTCAACCTCAACTGTACTCCACTGTACTCTACTCTACTGTACTCCACTGTACTCTACCTCTACTGTACTCTACCTCAACTGTACTCCACTGTACTCTATCTCTACTTTGCTCCACTGTACTCCACTGTACTCTACCTCTAGTATGCTCCACTGTACTCCACTGTACTCTACCTCTAGTATGCTCCACTGTACTCTACCTGTACTGTGCTCCACTGTACTCTACCTCTACTGTACTCCACTGTACTCTATCTCTACTTTGCTCCACTGTACTCTACTCTACTGTACTCCACTGTACTCTACCTCTACTGTACTCTACCTCTAATGTGCTCTACTGTACTCTATCTCTACTGTGCTACACTGTACTCTACCTCTACTGTACTCCACTGTACTCTACCTCTACTGTACTCCACTGTACTCTATCTCTACTGTGCTCTACTGTACTCTATCTCTACTCTGCTCTACTGTACTCTACCTCTACTGTACTCCACTGTACTCTACCTCTACTGTACTCCACTGTACTCTACCTCTACTGTGCTCCACTGTACTCTACCTCTAATGTGTTCCACTGTACTCTACCTCTACTGTGCTCCACTGTACTTTACCTCTACTGTACTCCACTGTACTCTACCTCTACTGTGCTCCACTGTACTCTATCTCTACTGTACTCCACTGTACTCTACCTCTACTGTACTCCACCTCTAATGTGCTCCACTGTACTCTACCTCTACGGTACTCCACTGTACTCTACCTCTACTGTACTCCACTCTACTCTACCTCTACTGTGCTCTACTGTACTCTATCTCTACTCTGCGCCACTGTACTCTACCTCTACTGTACTCCACTGTACTCTACCTCTACTATACTCCACTGTACTCTTTCTCTACTGTACTCCACTGTACTCTACCTCTACTGTACTCCACTCTACTCTACCTCTACTGTGCTCTACTGTACTCTATCTCTACTGTGCTCCACTGTACTCTACCTCTACTGTACTCCACTGTACTCTACCTCTACTATACTCCACTGTACTCTTTCTCTACTGTACTCCACTGTACTCTACCTCTACTGTACTCCACTGTACTCTACCTCTACTGTACTCCAATGTACTCTACTCTACTCTACTCCACTGTACTCTACCTCTACTGTACTCTACCTCTACTGTGCTCCACTGTACTCTATCTCTACTGTACTCCACTGTACTCTACCTCTACTGTACTCCACCTATAATGTGCTCCACTGTACTCTATCTCTACTGTGCTCCACTGTACTCTACCTCTACTGTACTCCACTGTACTCTACCTCTACTATACTCCACTGTACTCTTTCTCTACTGTACTCCACTGTACTCTACCTCTACTGTACTCCACTGTACTCTACCTCTACTGTACTCCACTGTACTCTACTCTACTGTACTCCACTGTACTCTACCTCTACTGTACTCTACCTCTACTCTGCTCCACTGTACTCTATCTCTACTGTACTCCACCTCTAATGTGCTCCACTGTACTCTACCTCTACTGTACTCCACTGTACTCTACCTCTACTGTACTCCACTCTACTCTACCTCTACTGTGCTCTACTGTACTCTATCTCTACTGTGCTCCATGTACTCTACCTCTACTGTACTCCACTGTACTCTACCTCTACTATACTCCACTGTACTCAACCTCAACTGTACTCCACTGTACTCTACTCTACTGTACTCCACTGTACTCTACCTCTACTGTACTCTACCTCTACTGTTCTCCACTGTACTCTATCTCTACTTTGCTCCACTGTACTCCACTGTACTCTACCTCTAGTATGCTCCACTGTACTCCACTGTACTCTACCTCTAGTATGCTCCACCCTACTCTACCTGTACTGTGCTCCACTGTACTCTACCTCTACTGTACTCCACTGTACTCTACCTCTACTGTACTCTACCTCTACTGTGCTCTACTGTACTCTATCTCTACTGTGCTCCACTGTACTCTATCTCTACTGTATTCCACTGTACTCTACCTCTACTGTACTCCACCTCTAATGTGCTCCACTGTACTCTACCTCTACTATACTCCACTGTACTCTTTCTCTACTGTACTCCACTGTACTCTACCTCTACTGTACTCCACTGTACTCTACTCTACTGTACTCCACTGTACTCTACCTCTACTGTACTCTACCTCTACTGTGCTCCACTGTACTCTATCTCTACTGTACTCCACTGTACTCTACCTCTACTGTACTCCACCTCTAATGTGCTCCACTGTACTCTACCTCTACTGTACTCCACTGTACTCTACCTCTACTGTACTCCACTCTACTCTACCTCTACTGTGCTCTACTGTACTCTATCTCTACTGTGCTCCACTGTACTCTACCTCTACTGTACTCCATTGTACTCTACCTCTACTCTACTCCACTGTACTCTTTCTCTACTGTACTCCACTGTACTCTACCTCTACTGTACTCCACTGTACTCAACCTCAACTGTACTCCACTGTACTCTACCTCTACTGTGCTCCACTGTACTCTACCTCTACTGTGCTCCACTGTACACTACCTCTACTGTACTCCACTGTACTCTACCTCTACTGTACTCCACTGTACTCTACCTCTACTGTACTCCACTCTACTCTACCTCTACTGTGCTCTACTGTACTCTATCTCTACTGTGCTCCACTGTACTCTACCTCTACTGTACTCCACTGTACTCTACCTCTACTATACTCCACTGTACTCTTTCTCTACTGTACTCCACTGTACTCTACCTCTACTGTACTCCACTGTACTCTACCTCTACTGTAATCCACTGTACTCTAGTCTACTGTACTCCACTGTACTCTACCTCTACTGTACTCTACCTCTACTGTGCTCCACTGTACTCTATCTCTACTGTACTCCACTCTACTCTACCTCTAGTGTACTCCACTCTACTCTACCTCTACTTTACTCCACTGTACTCTACCTCTACTGTACTCCACTGTACTATACCTCTACTGTACTCCACTGTACTCTACCTCTACTGTACTCCACTGTACTCTACCTCTACTGTACTCCACTCTACTCTACCTCTACTGTGCTCTACTGTACTCTATCTCTACTGTGCTCCACTGTACTCTACCTCTACTGTACTCCACTGTACTCTACCTCTACTGTACTCCACTCTACTCTACCTCTACTGTGCTCTACTGTACTCTATCTCTACTGTGCTCCACTGTACTCTACCTCTACTGTACTCCACTGTACTCTACCTCTACTATACTCCACTGTACTCTTTCTCTACTGTACTCCACTGTACTCTACCTCTACTATACTCCACTGTACTCAACCTCAACTGTACTCCACTGTACTCTACTCTACTGTACTCCACTGTACTCTACCTCTACTGTACTCTACCTCTACTGTACTCTACTGTACTCTACCTCTAGTATGCTCCACTGTACTCCACTGTACTCTACCTCTAGTATGCTCCACTGTACTCTACCTGTACTGTGCTCCACTGTACTCTACCTCTACTGTACTCCACTGTTCTCTATCTCTACTTTGCTCCACTGTACTCTACTCTACTGTACTCCACTGTACTCTACCTCTACTGTACTCTACCTCTACTGTGCTCTACTGCACTCTATCTCTACTGTGCTCCACTGTACTCTACCTCTACTGTACTCCACTGTACTCTACCTCTACTGTACTCCACTGTACTCTATCTCTACTGTGCTCTACTGTACTCTATCTCTACTCTGCTCTACTGTACTCTACCTCTACTGTACTCCACTGTACTCTACCTCTACTGTACTCCACTGTACTCTACCTCTACTGTGCTCCACTGTACTCTACCTCTAATGTGTTCCACTGTACTCTACCTCTACTGTGCTCCACTGTACTCTACCTCTACTGTACTCCACTGTATTCTACCTCTACTGTGCTCCACTGTACTCTATCTCTACTGTACTCCACTGTACTCTACCTCTACTGTACTCCACCTCTAATGTGCTCCACTGTACTCTACCTCTACGGTACTCCACTGTACTCTACCTCTACTGTACTCCACTCTACTCTACCTCTACTGTGCTCTACTGTACTCTATCTCTACTGTGCGCCACTGTACTCTACCTCTACTGTACTCCACTGTACTCTACCTCTACTATACTCCACTGTACTCTTTCTCTACTGTACTCCACTGTACTCTACCTCTACTGTACTCCACTCTACTCTACCTCTACAGTGCTCTACTGTACTCTATCTCTACTGTGCTCCACTGTACTCTACCTCTACTGTACTCCACTGTACTCTACCTCTACTGTACTCCACTGTAATCTATCTCTACTGTGCTCTACTGTACTCTATCTCTACTCTGCTCTACTGTACTCTACCTCTACTGTACTCCACTGTACTCTACCTCTACTGTACTCCACTGTACTCTTTCTCTACTGTACTCCACTTTACTCTACCTCTACTGTACTCCACTGTACTCTGCCTCTACTGTACTCCACTGTACTCTACTCTACTGTACTCCACTGTACTCTACCTCTACTGCACTCTACCTCTACTGTGCTCCACTGTACTCTATCTCTACTGTACTCCACTGTACTCTACCTCTACTGTACTCCACCTCTAATGTGCTCCACTGTACTCTACCTCTACTGTACTCCACTGTACTCTACCTCTACAGTACTCCACTCTACTCTACCTCTACTGTGCTCTACTGTACTCTATCTCTACTGTGCTCCACTGTACTCTACCTCTACTGTAATCCACTGTACTCTACCTCTACTATACTCCACTGTACTCTTTCTCTACTGTACTCCTCTGTACTCTACCTCTACTGTACTCCACTGTACTCAACCTCAACTGTACTCCACTGTACTCTACCTCTACTGTGCTCCATTGTACTCTACCTCTACTGTACTCCACTGTACTCTACCTCTACTGTGCTCCATTGTACTCCACCTCTACTGTGCTCCACTGTACTCCACTGTACTCTACCTCTACTGTGCTCCACTGTACTCTACCTCTACTGTACTCCACTGTACTCTACCTCTACTGTTCTCCACTGTACTCTACCTCTAATGTGCTCCACTGTACTCTACCTCTACTGTGCTCCACTGTACTCTACCTCTACTGTACTCCACTGTACTCTACCTCTACTGTGCTCCACTGTACTCTATCTCTACTGTATTCCACTGTACTCTACCTCTACTGTACTCCACTGTACTCTACCTCTACTGTACTCCACTCTACTCTACCTCTACTGTGCTCTACTATACTCTATCTCTACTGTGCTCCACTGTACTCTACCTCTACTGTACTCCACTGTACTCTACCTCTACTATACTCCACTGTACTCTTTCTCTACTGTACTCCACTGTACTCTACCTCTACTGTACTCCACTGTACTCTATCTCTACTGTACTCCACTGTACTCTACTCTACTGTACTCCACTGTACTCTACCTCTACTGTACTCTACCTCTACTGTGCTCCACTGTAGTCTATCTCTACTGTACTCCACTCTACTCTACCTCTACTGTACTCCACCTCTAATGTGCTCCACTGTACTCTACCTCTACTGTACTCCACTGTACTCTACCTCTACTGTACTCCACTCTACTCTACATCTACTGTGCTCTACTGTACTCTATCTCTACTGTGCTCTACTGTACTCTACCTCTACTGTACTCCACTGTACTCTACCTCTACTATACTCCACTGTACTCTCTCTCTACTGTACTCCACTGTACTCTACCTCTACTATACTCCACTGTACTCAACCTCAACTGTACTCCACTGTACTCTACTCTACTGTACTCCACTGTACTCTACCTCTACTGTACTCTACCTCTACTGTACTCCACTGTACTCTATCTCTACTTTGCTCCACTGTACTCTACTCTACTGTACTCAACTGTACTCTACCTCTACTGTACTCTACCTCTACTGTGCTCTACTGTACTCTATCTCTACTGTGCTCCACTGTACTCTACCTCTACTGTACTCCACTGTACTCTACCTCTACTGTACTCCACTGTACTCTATATCTATGTGCTCTACTGTACTCTATCTCTACTCTGCTCTACTGTACTCTACCTCTACTGTACTCCACTGTACTCTACCTCTACTGTACTCCACTGTACTCTACCTCTACTGTGCTCCACTGTACTCTACCTCTAATGTGTTCCACTGTACTCTACCTCTACTGTGCTCGACTGTACTCTACCTCTACTGTACTCCACTGTACTCTACCTCTACTGTGCTCCACTGTACTCTATCTCTACTGTACTCCACTGTACTCTACCTCTACTGTACTCCACCTCTAATGTGCTCCACTGTACTCTACCTCTACTGTACTCCACTGTACTCTACCTCTACTGTACTCCACTCTACTCTACCTCTACTGTGCTCTACTGTACTCTATCTCTACTGTGCTCCACTGTATTCTACCTCTACTGTACTCCACTGTACTCTACCTCTACTATACTCCACTGTACTCTTTCTCTACTGTACTCCACTGTACTCTAGCTCTACTGTACTCCACTGTACTCTACCTCAACTGTACTCCACTGTACTCTACTCTACTGTACTCCACTGTACTCTACCTCTACTGTACTCCACTGTACTCTACCTCTACTGTACTCCACTGTACTCTACCTCTACTGTACTCCACTGTACTCTACCTCTACTGTGCTCCACTGTACTCTACCTCTACTGTACTCCACTGTACTCTACCTCTACTGTGCTCCACTGTACTCTACCTCTAAAGTGCTCCACTGTACTCTACCTCTACTGTGCTCCACTGTACTCTATCTCTACTGTGCTCCAATGTACTCTATCTCTACTGTGCTCCACTGTACTCTATCTCTACTGTGCTCCACTGTACTCTATCTCTACTGTGCTCCACTGTACTCTACCTCTACTGTGCTCCACTGTACTCTACCTCTACTGTGCTCCACTGTACTCTATCTCTACTGTGCTCCACTGTACTCTATATCTACTGTGCTCCACTGTACTCTACCTCTACTGTACTCCACTCTACTCTACCTCTACTGTGCTCTACTGTACTCTATCTCTACTGTGCTCCACTGTATTCTACCTCTACTGTACTCCACTGTACTCTACCTCTACTATACTCCACTGTACTCTTTCTCTACTGTGCTACACTGTACTCTATCTCTACTGTGCTCCACTGTACTCTATCTCTACTGTATTCCACTGTACTCTACCTCTACTGTACTCCACTGTACTCTACCTCTAATGTGCTCCACTGTACTCTATTTCTACTGTGCTCCACTGTGCTCTACCTCTACTGTACTCCACTGTACTCTACCTCTACTTTACTCCACTGTACCCTACCTCTACTGTACTCCACTGTACTCTACCTCTAATGTACTCCACTCTACTCTACCTCTACTGTGCTCTACTGTACTCTACCTCTACTGTACTCTACTGTTCTCTACCTCTACTGTACTCTACTGTACTCCACATCTGCTCTGATCCACTGTAATCCACTATACTCTACCTCTACTGTGCTCCACTGTACTCTACCTTTACTTTGCTCCACTGTACTCTACCTCTACTGTACTCCACTGTGCTCTACCTCTACTGTACTCTACTGTACTCCACCTCTACTGTGCTCCACTGTACTCCACTGTACTCTACTTCTACTGTACTCCACTGTACTCTACCTCTACTGTACTCCACTGTACTCTAGCTCTACTGTGCTCCAATGTACTCTCCCTTTACTGTACTCCACTGTACTCTACCTCTACTGTGCTCCACTGTACTCTACCTCTAATGTGCTCCACTGTACTCTACATCTACTGTACTCCACTGTACTCTACCTCTACTATACTCCACTGTACTCTTTCTCTACTGTACTCCACTGTACTCTACCTCTACTGTACTCCACTGTACTCTACCTCTACTGTTCTCCACTGTACTCTACCTCTAATGTGCTCCACTGTACTCTACCTCTACTGTGCTCCACTGTACTCTACCTCTACTGTACTCCACTGTACTCTACCTCTACTGTGCTCCACTGTACTCTATCTCTACTGTATTCCACTGTACTCTACCTCTACTGTACTCCACCTCTAATGTGCTCCACTGTACTCTACCTCTACTGTACTCCACTGTACTCTACCTCTACTCTACTCCACTCTACTCTACCTCTACTGTGCTCTACTATACTCTATCTCTACTGTGCTCCACTGTACTCTACCTCTACTGTACTTCACTGTACTCTACCTCTACTATACTCCACTGTACTCTTTCTCTACTGTACTCCACTCTACTCTACCTCTACTGTACTCCACTGTACTCTACCTCTACTGTACTCCACTGTACTCTACCTCTACTGTACTCCACTGTACTCTACCTCTACTGTACTCCACTGTACTCTACCTCTACTGTACTCCACTCTACTCTACCTCTACTGTGCTCTACTGTACTCTATCTCTACTGTGCTCCACTGTACTCTACCTCTACTGTACTCCACTGTACTCTACCTCTACTGTACTCCACTCTACTCTACCTCTACTGTGCTCTACTGTACTCTATCTCTACTGTGCTCCACTGTACTCTACCTCTACTGTACTCCACTGTACTCTACCTCTACTAAACTCCACTGTACTCTTTCTCTACTGTACTCCACTGTACTCTACCTCTACTATACTCCACTGTACTCAACCTCAACTGTACTCCACTGTACTCTACTCTACTGTACTCCACTGTACTCTACCTCTACTGTACTCTACCTCAACTGTACTCCACTGTACTCTATCTCTACTTTGCTCCACTGTACTCCACTGTACTCTACCTCTAGTATGCTCCACTGTACTCCACTGTACTCTACCTCTAGTATGCTCCACTGTACTCTACCTGTACTGTGCTCCACTGTACTCTACCTCTACTGTACTCCACTGTACTCTATCTCTACTTTGCTCCACTGTACTCTACTCTACTGTACTCCACTGTACTCTACCTCTACTGTACTCTACCTCTAATGTGCTCTACTGTACTCTATCTCTACTGTGCTACACTGTACTCTACCTCTACTGTACTCCACTGTACTCTACCTCTACTGTACTCCACTGTACTCTATCTCTACTGTGCTCTACTGTACTCTATCTCTACTCTGCTCTACTCTACTCTACCTCTACTGTACTCCACTGTACTCTACCTCTACTGTACTCCACTGTACTCTACCTCTACTGTGCTCCACTGTACTCTACCTCTAATGTGTTCCACTGTACTCTACCTCTACTGTGCTCCACTGTACTTTACCTCTACTGTACTCCACTGTACTCTACCTCTACTGTGCTCCACTGTACTCTATCTCTACTGTACTCCACTGTACTCTACCTCTACTGTACTCCACCTCTAATGTGCTCCACTGTACTCTACCTCTACGGTACTCCACTGTACTCTACCTCTACTGTACTCCACTCTACTCTACCTCTACTGTGCTCTACTGTACTCTATCTCTACTCTGCGCCACTGTACTCTACCTCTACTGTACTCCACTGTACTCTACCTCTACTATACTCCACTGTACTCTTTCTCTACTGTACTCCACTGTACTCTACCTCTACTGTACTCCACTCTACTCTACCTCTACTGTGCTCTACTGTACTCTATCTCTACTGTGCTCCACTGTACTCTACCTCTACTGTACTCCACTGTACTCTATCTCTACTATACTCCACTGTACTCTTTCTCTACTGTACTCCACTGTACTCTACCTCTACTGTACTCCACTGTACTCTACCTCTACTGTACTCCAATGTACTCTACTCTACTCTACTCCACTGTACTCTACCTCTACTGTACTCTACCTCTACTGTGCTCCACTGTACTCTATCTCTACTGTACTCCACTGTACTCTACCTCTACTGTACTCCACCTCTAATGTGCTCCACTGTACTCTATCTCTACTGTGCTCCACTGTACTCTACCTCTACTGTACTCCACTGTACTCTACCTCTACTATACTCCACTGTACTCTTTCTCTACTGTACTCCACTGTACTCTACCTCTACTGTACTCCACTGTACTCTACCTCTACTGTACTCCACTGTACTCTACTCTACTGTACTCCACTGTACTCTACCTCTACTGTACTCTACCTCTACTCTGCTCCACTGTACTCTATCTCTACTGTACTCCACCTCTAATGTGCTCCACTGTACTCTACCTCTACTGTACTCCACTGTACTCTACCTCTACTGTACTCCACTCTACTCTACCTCTACTGTGCTCTACTGTACTCTATCTCTACTGTGCTCCATGTACTCTACCTCTACTGTACTCCACTGTACTCTACCTCTACTATACTCCACTGTACTCAACCTCAACTGTACTCCACTGTAATTCTACTCTACTGTACTCCACTGTACTCTACCTCTACTGTACTCTACCTCTACTGTTCTCCACTGTACTCTATCTCTACTTTGCTCCACTGTACTCCACTGTACTCTACCTCTAGTATGCTCCACTGTACTCCACTGTACTCTACCTCTAGTATGCTCCACCCTACTCTACCTGTACTGTGCTCCACTGTACTCTACCTCTACTGTACTCCACTGTACTCTACCTCTACTGTACTCTACCTCTACTGTGCTCTACTGTACTCTATCTCTACTGTGCTCCACTGTACTCTATCTCTACTGTATTCCACTGTACTCTACCTCTACTGTACTCCACCTCTAATGTGCTCCACTGTACTCTACCTCTACTATACTCCACTGTACTCTTTCTCTACTGTACTCCACTGTACTCTACCTCTACTGTACTCCACTGTACTCTACCTCTACTGTACTCCACTGTACTCTACTCTACTGTACTCCACTGTACTCTACCTCTACTGTACTCTACCTCTACTGTGCTCCACTGTACTCTATCTCTACTGTACTCCACTGTACTCTACCTCTACTGTACTCCACCTCTAATGTGCTCCACTGTACTCTACCTCTACTGTACTCCACTGTACTCTACCTCTACTGTACTCCACTGTACTCAACCTCAACTGTACTCCACTGTACTCTACCTCTACTGTGCTCCACTGTACTCTACCTCTACTGTGCTCCACTGTACACTACCTCTACTGTACTCCACTGTACTCTACCTCTACTGTACTCCACTGTACTCTACCTCTACTGTACTCCACTCTACTCTACCTCTACTGTGCTCTACTGTACTCTATCTCTACTGTGCTCCACTGTACTCTACCTCTACTGTACTCCACTGTACTCTACCTCTACTATACTCCACTGTACTCTTTCTCTACTGTACTCCACTGTACTCTACCTCTACTGTACTCCACTGTACTCTACCTCTACTGTAATCCACTGTACTCTAGTCTACTGTACTCCACTGTACTCTACCTCTACTGTACTCTACCTCTACTGTGCTCCACTGTACTCTATCTCTACTGTACTCCACTCTACTCTACCTCTAGTGTACTCCACTCTACTCTACCTCTACTTTACTCCACTGTACTCTACCTCTACTGTACTCCACTGTACTATACCTCTACTGTACTCCACTGTACTCTACCTCTACTGTACTCCACTGTACTCTACCTCTACTGTACTCCACTCTACTCTACCTCTACTGTGCTCTACTGTACTCTATCTCTACTGTGCTCCACTGTACTCTACCTCTACTGTACTCCACTGTACTCTACCTCTACTGTACTCCACTCTACTCTACCTCTACTGTGCTCTACTGTACTCTATCTCTACTGTACTCCACTCTACTCTACCTCTACTGTACTCCACTGTACTCTACCTCTACTGTACTCCACTGTACTCTACCTCTACTGTACTCCACTGTACTCTACCTCTACTGTACTCCACTCTACTCTACCTCTACTGTGCTCTACTGTACTCTATCTCTACTGTGCTCCACTGTACTCTACCTCTACTGTACTCCACTGTACTCTACCTCTACTGTACTCCACTCTACTCTACCTCTACTGTGCTCTACTGTACTCTATCTCTACTGTACTCCACTCTACTCTACCTCTACTGTGCTCCACTGTACTCTACCTCTACTGTACTCCACTGTACTCTACCTCTACTATACTCCACTGTACTCTTTCTCTACTGTACTCCACTGTACTCTACCTCTACTATACTCCACTGTACTCAACCTCAACTGTACTCCACTGTACTCTACTCTACTGTACTCCACTGTACTCTACCTCTACTGTACTCTACCTCTACTGTACTCCACTGTACTCTACCTCTAGTATGCTCCACTGTACTCCACTGTACTCTACCTCTAGTATGCTCCACTGTACTCTACCTGTACTGTGCTCCACTGTACTCTACCTCTACTGTACTCCACTGTTCTCTATCTCTACTTTGCTCCACTGTACTCTACTCTACTGTACTCCACTGTACTCTACCTCTACTGTACTCTACCTCTACTGTGCTCTACTGCACTCTATCTCTACTGTGCTCCACTGTACTCTACCTCTACTGTACTCCACTGTACTCTACCTCTACTGTACTCCACTGTACTCTATCTCTACTGTGCTCTACTGTACTCTATCTCTACTCTGCTCTACTGTACTCTACCTCTACTGTACTCCACTGTACTCTACCTCTACTGTACTCCACTGTACTCTACCTCTACTGTGCTCCACTGTACTCTACCTCTAATGTGTTCCACTGTACTCTACCTCTACTGTGCTCCACTGTACTCTACCTCTACTGTACTCCACTGTACTCTACCTCTACTGTGCTCCACTGTACTCTATCTCTACTGTACTCCACTGTACTCTACCTCTACTGTACTCCACCTCTAATGTGCTCCACTGTACTCTACCTCTACGGTACTCCACTGTACTCTACCTCTACTGTACTCCACTCTACTCTACCTCTACTGTGCTCTACTGTACTCTATCTCTACTGTGCGCCACTGTACTCTACCTCTACTGTACTCCACTGTACTCTACCTCTACTATACTCCACTGTACTCTTTCTCTACTGTACTCCACTGTACTCTACCTCTACTGTACTCCACTCTACTCTACCTCTACAGTGCTCTACTGTACTCTATCTCTACTGTGCTCCACTGTACTCTACCTCTACTGTACTCCACTGTACTCTACCTCTACTGTACTCCACTGTAATCTATCTCTACTGTGCTCTACTGTACTCTATCTCTACTCTGCTCTACTGTACTCTACCTCTACTGTACTCCACTGTACTCTACCTCTACTGTACTCCACTGTACTCTTTCTCTACTGTACTCCACTTTACTCTACCTCTACTGTACTCCACTGTACTCTGCCTCTACTGTACTCCACTGTACTCTACTCTACTGTACTCCACTGTACTCTACCTCTACTGCACTCTACCTCTACTGTGCTCCACTGTACTCTATCTCTACTGTACTCCACTGTACTCTACCTCTACTGTACTCCACCTCTAATGTGCTCCACTGTACTCTACCTCTACTGTACTCCACTGTACTCTACCTCTACGGTACTCCACTCTACTCTACCTCTACTGTGCTCTACTGTACTCTATCTCTACTGTGCTCCACTGTACTCTACCTCTACTGTAATCCACTGTACTCTACCTCTACTATACTCCACTGTACTCTTTCTCTACTGTACTCCACTGTACTCTACCTCTACTGTACTCCACTGTACTCAACCTCAACTGTACTCCACTGTACTCTACCTCTACTGTGCTCCATTGTACTCTACCTCTACTGTACTCCACTGTACTCTACCTCTACTGTGCTCCATTGTACTCCACCTCTACTGTGCTCCACTGTACTCCACTGTACTCTACCTCTACTGTGCTCCACTGTACTCTACCTCTACTGTACTCCACTGTACTCTACCTCTACTGTTCTCCACTGTACTCTACCTCTAATGTGCTCCACTGTACTCTACCTCTACTGTGCTCCACTGTACTCTACCTCTACTGTACTCCACTGTACTCTACCTCTACTGTGCTCCACTGTACTCTATCTCTACTGTATTCCACTGTACTCTACCTCTACTGTACTCCACTGTACTCTACCTCTACTGTACTCCACTCTACTCTACCTCTACTGTGCTCTACTATACTCTATCTCTACTGTGCTCCACTGTACTCTACCTCTACTGTACTCCACTGTACTCTACCTCTACTATACTCCACTGTACTCTTTCTCTACTGTACTCCACTGTACTCTACCTCTACTGTACTCCACTGTACTCTATCTCTACTGTACTCCACTGTACTCTACTCTACTGTACTCCACTGTACTCTACCTCTACTGTACTCTACCTCTACTGTGCTCCACTGTAGTCTATCTCTACTGTACTCCACTCTACTCTACCTCTACTGTACTCCACCTCTAATGTGCTCCACTGTACTCTACCTCTACTGTACTCCACTGTACTCTACCTCTACTGTACTCCACTCTACTCTACATCTACTGTGCTCTACTGTACTCTATCTCTACTGTGCTCTACTGTACTCTACCTCTACTGTACTCCACTGTACTCTACCTCTACTATACTCCACTGTACTCTCTCTCTACTGTACTCCACTGTACTCTACCTCTACTATACTCCACTGTACTCAACCTCAACTGTACTCCACTGTACTCTACTCTACTGTACTCCACTGTACTCTACCTCTACTGTACTCTACCTCTACTGTACTCCACTGTACTCTATCTCTACTTTGCTCCACTGTACTCTACTCTACTGTACTCAACTGTACTCTACCTCTACTGTACTCTACCTCTACTGTGCTCTACTGTACTCTATCTCTACTGTGCTCCACTGTACTCTACCTCTACTGTACTCCACTGTACTCTACCTCTACTGTACTCCACTGTACTCTATATCTATGTGCTCTACTGTACTCTATCTCTACTCTGCTCTACTGTACTCTACCTCTACTGTACTCCACTGTACTCTACCTCTACTGTACTCCACTGTACTCTACCTCTACTGTGCTCCACTGTACTCTACCTCTAATGTGTTCCACTGTACTCTACCTCTACTGTGCTCCACTGTACTCTACCTCTACTGTACTCCACTGTACTCTACCTCTACTGTGCTCCACTGTACTCTATCTCTACTGTACTCCACTGTACTCTACCTCTACTGTACTCCACCTCTAATGTGCTCCACTGTACTCTACCTCTACTGTACTCCACTGTACTCTACCTCTACTGTACTCCACTCTACTCTACCTCTACTGTGCTCTACTGTACTCTATCTCTACTGTGCTCCACTGTATTCTACCTCTACTGTACTCCACTGTACTCTACCTCTACTATACTCCACTGTACTCTTTCTCTACTGTACTCCACTGTACTCTAGCTCTACTGTACTCCACTGTACTCTACCTCAACTGTACTCCACTGTACTCTACTCTACTGTACTCCACTGTACTCTACCTCTACTGTACTCCACTGTACTCTACCTCTACTGTACTCCACTGTACTCTACCTCTACTGTGCTCCACTGTACTCTACCTCTTCTGTACTCCACTGTACTCTACCTCTACTGTGCTCCACTGTACTCTACCTCTAATGTGCTCCACTGTACTCTACCTCTACTGTGCTCCACTGTACTCTATCTCTACTGTGCTCCAATGTACTCTATCTCTACTGTGCTCCACTGTACTCTATCTCTACTGTGCTCCACTGTACTCTATCTCTACTGTGCTCCACTGTACTCTACCTCTACTGTGCTCCACTGTACTCTACCTCTACTGTGCTCCACTGTACTCTATCTCTACTGTGCTCCACTGTACTCTATATCTACTGTGCTCCACTGTACTCTACCTCTACTGTACTCCACTCTACTCTACCTCTACTGTGCTCTACTGTACTCTATCTCTACTGTGCTCCACTGTATTCTACCTCTACTGTACTCCACTGTACTCTACCTCTACTATACTCCACTGTACTCTTTCTCTACTGTGCTACACTGTACTCTATCTCTACTGTGCTCCACTGTACTCTATCTCTACTGTATTCCACTGTACTCTACCTCTACTGTACTCCACTGTACTCTACCTCTAATGTGCTCCACTGTACTCTATTTCTACTGTGCTCCACTGTGCTCTACCTCTACTGTACTCCACTGTACTCTACCTCTACTTTACTCCACTGTACCCTACCTCTACTGTACTCCACTGTACTCTACCTCTAATGTACTCCACTCTACTCTACCTCTACTGTGCTCTACTGTACTCTACCTCTACTGTACTCTACTGTTCTCTACCTCTACTGTACTCTACTGTACTCCACATCTGCTCTGATCCACTGTAATCCACTATACTCTACCTCTACTGTGCTCCACTGTACTCTACCTTTACTTTGCTCCACTTTACTCTACCTCTACTGTACTCCACTGTGCTCTACCTCTACTGTACTCTACTGTACTCCACCTCTACTGTGCTCCACTGTACTCCACTGTACTCTACTTCTACTGTACTCCACTGTACTCTACCTCTACTGTACTCCACTGTACTCTAGCTCTACTGTGCTCCAATGTACTCTCCCTTTACTGTACTCCACTGTACTCTACCTCTACTGTGCTCCATTGTACTCTACCTCTAATGTGCTCCACTGTACTCTACATCTACTGTACTCCACTGTACTCTACCTCTACTATACTCCACTGTACTCTTTCTCTACTGTACTCCACTGTACTCTACCTCTACTGTACTCCACTGTACTCTACCTCTACTGTACTCCACTGTACTCTACTCTACTGTACTCCACTGTACTCTACCTCTACTGTACTCTACCTCTACTGTGCTCCACTGTACTCTATCTCTACTGTACTTCACTGTACTCTACCTCTACTGTACTCCACCTCTAATGTGCTCCACTGTACTCTACCTCTACTGTACTCCACTGTACTCTACCTCTACTGTACTCCACTGTACTCTACTCTACTGTACTCCACTGTACTCTACCTCTACTGTACTCTACCTCTACTGTGCTCCACTGTACTCTATCTCTACTGTACTCCACTGTACTCTACCTCTACTGTACTCCACTGTATTCTACCTCTACTATACTCCACTGTACTCTTTCTCTACTGTACTCCACTGTACTCTACCTCTACTGTACTCCACTGTACTCAACCTCAACTGTACTCCACTGTAATCTACCTCTACTGTGCTCCACTGTACTCTACCTCTACTCTACTCCACTGTACTCTACCTCTACTGTACTCCACTGCACTCTACCTCTACTGTACTCCACTCTACTCTACCTCTACTGTGCTCTACTGTACTCTATCTCTACTGTGCTCCACTGTACTCTACCTCTACTGTACTCCACTGTACTCTACCTCTACTATACTCCACTGTACTCTTTCTCTACTGTACTCCACTGTACTCTACCTCTACTGTACTCCACTGTACTCTATCTCTACTGTACTCCACTGTACTCTACTCTACTGTACTCCACTGTACTCTACCTCTACTGTACTCTACCTCTACTGTGCTCCACTGTAGTCTATCTCTACTGTACTCCACTCTACTCTACCTCTACTGTACTCCACCTCTAATGTGCTCCACTGTACTTTACCTCTACTGTACTCCACTGTACTCTACCTCTACTGTGCTCCACTCTACTCTACCTCTACTGTGCTCTACTGTACTCTATCTCTACTGTGCTCTACTGTACTCTACCTCTACTGTACTCCACTGTACTCTACCTCTACTATACTCCACTGTACTCTTTCTCTACTGTACTCCACTGTACTCTACCTCTACTATACTCCACTGTACTCAACCTCAACTGTACTCCACTGTACTCTACTCTACTGTACTCCACTGTACTCTACCTCTACTGTACTCTACCTCTACTGTACTCCACTGTACTCTATCTCTACTTTGCTCCACTGTACTCTACTCTACTGTACTCAACTGTACTCTACCTCTACTGTACTCTACCTCTACTGTGCTCTACTGTACTCTATCTCTACTGTGCTCCACTGTAATCTACCTCTACTGTACTCCACTGTACTCTACCTCTACTGTACTCCACTGTACTCTATCTCTATGTGCTCTACTGTACTCTATCTCTACTCTGCTCTACTGTACTCTACCTCTACTGTACTCCACTGTACTCTACCTCTACTGTACTCCACTGTACTCTACCTCTACTGTGCTCCACTGTACTCTACCTCTAATGTGTTCCACTGTACTCTACCTCTACTGTGCTCCACTGTACTCTACCTCTACTGTACTCCACTGTACTCTACCTCTACTGTGCTCCACTGTACTCTATCTCTACTGTACTCCACTGTACTCTCCCTCTACTGTACTCCACCTCTAATGTGCTCCACTGTACTCTACCTCTACTGTACTCCACTGTACTCTACCTCTACTGTACTCCACTCTACTCTACCTCTACTGTACTCTACCTCTACTGTGCTCCACTGTAGTCTATCTCTACTGTACTCCACTCTACTCTACCTCTACTGTACTCCACCTCTAATGTGCTCCACTGTACTCTACCTCTACTGTACTCCACTGTACTCTACCTCTACTGTACTCCACTCTACTCTACATCTACTGTGCTCTACTGTACTCTATCTCTACTGTGCTCTACTGTACTCTACCTCTACTGTACTCCACTGTACTCTACCTCTACTATACTCCACTGTACTCTCTCTCTACTGTACTCCACTGTACTCTACCTCTACTATACTCCACTGTACTCAACCTCAACTGTACTCCACTGTACTCTACTCTACTGTACTCCACTGTACTCTACCTCTACTGTACTCTACCTCTACTGTACTCCACTGTACTCTATCTCTACTTTGCTCCACTGTACTCTACTCTACTGTACTCAACTGTACTCTACCTCTACTGTACTCTACCTCTACTGTGCTCTACTGTACTCTATCTCTACTGTGCTCCACTGTACTCTACCTCTACTGTACTCCACTGTACTCTACCTCTACTGTACTCCACTGTACTCTATCTCTATGTGCTCTACTGTACTCTATCTCTACTCTGCTCTACTGTACTCTACCTCTACTGTACTCCACTGTACTCTACCTCTACTGTACTCCACTGTACTCTACCTCTACTGTGCTCCACTGTACTCTACCTCTAATGTGTTCCACTGTACTCTACCTCTACTGTGCTCCACTGTACTCTACCTCTACTGTACTCCACTGTACTCTACCTCTACTGTGCTCCACTGTACTCTATCTCTACTGTACTCCACTGTACTCTACCTCTACTGTACTCCACCTCTAATGTGCTCCACTGTACTCTACCTCTACTGTACTCCACTGTACTCTACCTCTACTGTACTCCAATCTACTCTACCTCTACTGTGCTCTACTGTACTCTATCTCTACTGTGCTCCACTGTATTCTACCTCTACTGTACTCCACTGTACTCTACCTCTACTATACTCCACTGTACTCTTTCTCTACTGTACTCCACTGTACTCTAGCTCTACTGTACTCCACTGTACTCTACCTCAACTGTACTCCACTGTACTCTACCTCTACTGTACTCCACTGTACTCTACCTCTACTGTACTCCACTGTACTCTACCTCTACTGTACTCCACTGTACTCTACCTCTACTGTACTCCACTGTACTCTACCTCTACTGTGCTCCACTGTACTCTACCTCTACTGTACTCCACTGTACTCTACCTCTACTGTGCTCCACTGTACTCTACCTCTAATGTGCTCCACTGTACTCTACCTCTACTGTGCTCCACTGTACTCTATCTCTACTGTGCTCCAATGTACTCTATCTCTACTGTGCTCCACTGTACTCTATCTCTACTGTGCTCCACTGTACTCTATCTCTACTGTGCTCCACTGTACTCTACCTCTACTGTGCTCCACTGTACTCTACCTCTACTGTGCTCCACTGTACTCTATCTCTACTGTGCTCCACTGTACTCTATATCTACTGTGCTCCACTGTACTCTACCTCTACTGTACTCCACTCTACTCTACCTCTACTGTGCTCTACTGTACTCTATCTCTACTGTGCTCCACTGTATTCTACCTCTACTGTACTCCACTGTACTCTACCTCTACTATACTCAACTGTACTCTTTCTCTACTGTGCTACACTGTACTCTATCTCTACTGTGCTCCACTGTACTCTATCTCTACTGTATTCCACTGTACTCTACCTCTACTGTACTCCACTGTACTCTACCTCTAATGTGCTCCACTGTACTCTATTTCTACTGTGCTCCACTGTGCTCTACCTCTACTGTACTCCACTGTACTCTACCTCTACTTTACTCCACTGTACCCTACCTCTACTGTACTCCACTGTACTCTACCTCTAATGTACTCCACTCTACTCTACCTCTACTGTGCTCTACTGTACTCTACCTCTACTGTACTCTACTGTTCTCTACCTCTACTGTACTCTACTATACTCCACATCTGCTCTGATCCACTGTAATCCACTATACTCTACCTCTACTGTGCTCCACTGTACTCTACCTTTACTTTGCTCCACTGTACTCTACCTCTACTGTACTCCACTGTGCTCTACCTCTACTGTACTCTACTGTACTCCACCTCTACTGTGCTCCACTGTACTCCACTGTACTCTACCTCTACTGTACTCCACTGTACTCTACCTCTACTGTACTCCACTGTACTCTAGCTCTACTGTGCTCCACTGTACTCTCCCTTTACTGTACTCCACTGTACTCTACCTCTACTGTGCTCCACTGTACTCTACCTCTAATGTGCTCCACTGTACTCTACATCTACTGTACTCCACTGTACTCTACCTCTACTATACTCCACTGTACTCTTTCTCTACTGTACTCCACTGTACTCTACCTCTACTGTACTCCACTGTACTCTGCCTCTACTGTACTCCACTGTACTCTACTCTACTGTACTCCACTGTACTCTACCTCTACTGTACTCTACCTCTACTGTGCTCCACTGTACTCTATCTCTACTGTACTTCACTGTACTCTACCTCTACTGTACTCCACCTCTAATGTGCTCCACTGTACTCTACCTCTACTGTACTCCACTGTACTCTACCTCTACTGTACTCCACTGTACTCTACTCTACTGTACTCCACTGTACTCTACCTCTACTGTACTCTACCTCTACTGTGCTCCACTGTACTCTATCTCTACTGTACTCCACTGTACTCTACCTCTACTGTACTCCACTGTATTCTACCTCTACTATACTCCACTGTACTCTTTCTCTACTGTACTCCACTGTACTCTACCTCTACTGTACTCCACTGTACTCAACCTCAACTGTACTCCACTGTAATCTACCTCTACTGTGCTCCACTGTACTCTACCTCTACTCTACTCCACTGTACTCTACCTCTACTGTACTCCACTGCACTCTACCTCTACTGTACTCCACTCTACTCTACCTCTACTGTGCTCTACTGTACTCTATCTCTACTGTGCTCCACTGTACTCTACCTCTACTGTACTCCACTGTACTCTACCTCTACTATACTCCACTGTACTCTTTCTCTACTGTACTCCACTGTACTCTACCTCTACTGTACTGCACTGTACTCTATCGCTACTGTACTCCACTGTACTCTACTCTACTGTACTCCACTGTACTCTACCTCTACTGTACTCTACCTCTACTGTGCTCCACTGTAGTCTATCTCTACTGTACTCCACTCTACTCTACCTCTACTGTACTCCACTGTACTCCACTCTACTCTACCTCTACTGTACTCCACCTCTAATGTGCTCCACTGTACTCTACCTCTACTGTACTCCACTGTACTCTACCTCTACTGTGCTCCACTCTACTCTACCTCTACTGTGCTCTACTGTACTCTATCTCTACTGTGCTCTACTGTACTCTACCTCTACTGTACTCCACTGTACTCTACCTCTACTATACTCCACTGTACTCTTTCTCTACTGTACTCCACTGTACTCTACCTCTACTATACTCCACTGTACTCAACCTCAACTGTACTCCACTGTACTCTACTCTACTGTACTCCACTGTACTCTACCTCTACTGTACTCTACCTCTACTGTACTCCACTGTACTCTATCTCTACTTTGCTCCACTGTACTCTACTCTACTGTACTCAACTGTACTCTACCTCTACTGTACTCTACCTCTACTGTGCTCTACAGTACTCTATCTCTACTGTGCTCCACTGTACTCTACCTCTACTGTACTCCACTGTACTCTACCTCTACTGTACTCCACTGTACTCTATCTCTATGTGCTCTACTATACTCTATCTCTACTCTGCTCTACTGTACTCTACCTCTACTGTGCTCCACTGTACTCTATCTCTACTGTGCTCCACTGTACTCTATATCTACTGTGCTCCACTGTACTCTACCTCTACTGTACTCCACTCTACTCTACCTCTACTGTGCTCTACTGTACTCTATCTCTACTGTGCTCCACTGTATTCTACCTCTACTGTACTCCACTGTACTCTACCTCTACTATACTCCACTGTACTCTTTCTCTACTGTGCTACACTGTACTCTATCTCTACTGTGCTCCACTGTACTCTATCTCTACTGTATTCCACTGTACTCTACCTCTACTGTACTCCACTGTACTCTACCTCTAATGTGCTCCACTGTACTCTATTTCTACTGTGCTCCACTGTGCTCTACCTCTACTGTACTCCACTGTACTCTACCTCTACTTTACTCCACTGTACCCTACCTCTACTGTACTCCACTGTACTCTACCTCTAATGTACTCCACTCTACTCTACCTCTACTGTGCTCTACTGTACTCTACCTCTACTGTACTCTACTGTTCTCTACCTCTACTGTACTCTACTGTACTCCACATCTGCTCTGATCCACTGTAATCCACTATACTCTACCTCTACTGTGCTCCACTGTACTCTACCTTTACTTTGCTCCACTTTACTCTACCTCTACTGTACTCCACTGTGCTCTACCTCTACTGTACTCTACTGTACTCCACCTCTACTGTGCTCCACTGTACTCCACTGTACTCTACTTCTACTGTACTCCACTGTACTCTACCTCTACTGTACTCCACTGTACTCTAGCTCTACTGTGCTCCAATGTACTCTCCCTTTACTGTACTCCACTGTACTCTACCTCTACTGTGCTCCATTGTACTCTACCTCTAATGTGCTCCACTGTACTCTACATCTACTGTACTCCACTGTACTCTACCTCTACTATACTCCACTGTACTCTTTCTCTACTGTACTCCACTGTACTCTACCTCTACTGTACTCCACTGTACTCTACCTCTACTGTACTCCACTGTACTCTACTCTACTGTACTCCACTGTACTCTACCTCTACTGTACTCTACCTCTACTGTGCTCCACTGTACTCTATCTCTACTGTACTTCACTGTACTCTACCTCTACTGTACTCCACCTCTAATGTGCTCCACTGTACTCTACCTCTACTGTACTCCACTGTACTCTACCTCTACTGTACTCCACTGTACTCTACTCTACTGTACTCCACTGTACTCTACCTCTACTGTACTCTACCTCTACTGTGCTCCACTGTACTCTATCTCTACTGTACTCCACTGTACTCTACCTCTACTGTACTCCACTGTATTCTACCTCTACTATACTCCACTGTACTCTTTCTCTACTGTACTCCACTGTACTCTACCTCTACTGTACTCCACTGTACTCAACCTCAACTGTACTCCACTGTAATCTACCTCTACTGTGCTCCACTGTACTCTACCTCTACTCTACTCCACTGTACTCTACCTCTACTGTACTCCACTGCACTCTACCTCTACTGTACTCCACTCTACTCTACCTCTACTGTGCTCTACTGTACTCTATCTCTACTGTGCTCCACTGTACTCTACCTCTACTGTACTCCACTGTACTCTACCTCTACTATACTCCACTGTACTCTTTCTCTACTGTACTCCACTGTACTCTACCTCTACTGTACTCCACTGTACTCTATCTCTACTGTACTCCACTGTACTCTACTCTACTGTACTCCACTGTACTCTACCTCTACTGTACTCTACCTCTACTGTGCTCCACTGTAGTCTATCTCTACTGTACTCCACTCTACTCTACCTCTACTGTACTCCACCTCTAATGTGCTCCACTGTACTTTACCTCTACTGTACTCCACTGTACTCTACCTCTACTGTGCTCCACTCTACTCTACCTCTACTGTGCTCTACTGTACTCTATCTCTACTGTGCTCTACTGTACTCTACCTCTACTGTACTCCACTGTACTCTACCTCTACTATACTCCACTGTACTCTCTCTCTACTGTACTCCACTGTACTCTACCTCTACTATACTCCACTGTACTCAACCTCAACTGTACTCCACTGTACTCTACTCTACTGTACTCCACTGTACTCTACCTCTACTGTACTCTACCTCTACTGTACTCCACTGTACTCTATCTCTACTTTGCTCCACTGTACTCTACTCTACTGTACTCAACTGTACTCTACCTCTACTGTACTCTACCTCTACTGTGCTCTACTGTACTCTATCTCTACTGTGCTCCACTGTACTCTACCTCTACTGTACTCCACTGTACTCTACCTCTACTGTACTCCACTGTACTCTATCTCTATGTGCTCTACTGTACTCTATCTCTACTCTGCTCTACTGTACTCTACCTCTACTGTACTCCACTGTACTCTACCTCTACTGTACTCCACTGTACTCTACCTCTACTGTGCTCCACTGTACTCTACCTCTAATGTGTTCCACTGTACTCTACCTCTACTGTGCTCCACTGTACTCTACCTCTACTGTACTCCACTGTACTCTACCTCTACTGTGCTCCACTGTACTCTATCTCTACTGTACTCCACTGTACTCTACCTCTACTGTACTCCACCTCTAATGTGCTCCACTGTACTCTACCTCTACTGTACTCCACTGTACTCTACCTCTACTGTACTCCACTCTACTCTACCTCTACTGTGCTCTACTGTACTCTATCTCTACTGTGCTCCACTGTATTCTACCTCTACTGTACTCCACTGTACTCTACCTCTACTATACTCCACTGTACTCTTTCTCTACTGTACTCCACTGTACTCTAGCTCTACTGTACTCCACTGTACTCTACCTCAACTGTACTCCACTGTACTCTACCTCTACTGTACTCCACTGTACTCTACCTCTACTGTACTCCACTGTACTCTACCTCTACTGTACTCCACTGTACTCTACCTCTACTGTACTCCACTGTACTCTACCTCTACTGTGCTCCACTGTACTCTACCTCTACTGTACTCCACTGTACTCTACCTCTACTGTGCTCCACTGTACTCTACCTCTAATGTGCTCCACTGTACTCTACCTCTACTGTGCTCCACTGTACTCTATCTCTACTGTGCTCCAATGTACTCTATCTCTACTGTGCTCCACTGTACTCTATCTCTACTGTGCTCCACTGTACTCTATCTCTACTGTGCTCCACTGTACTCTACCTCTACTGTGCTCCACTGTACTCTACCTCTACTGTGCTCCACTGTACTCTATCTCTACTGTGCTCCACTGTACTCTATATCTACTGTGCTCCACTGTACTCTACCTCTACTGTACTCCACTCTACTCTACCTCTACTGTGCTCTACTGTACTCTATCTCTACTGTGCTCCACTGTATTCTACCTCTACTGTACTCCACTGTACTCTACCTCTACTATACTCAACTGTACTCTTTCTCTACTGTGCTACACTGTACTCTATCTCTACTGTGCTCCACTGTACTCTATCTCTACTGTATTCCACTGTACTCTACCTCTACTGTACTCCACTGTACTCTACCTCTAATGTGCTCCACTGTACTCTATTTCTACTGTGCTCCACTGTGCTCTACCTCTACTGTACTCCACTGTACTCTACCTCTACTTTACTCCACTGTACCCTACCTCTACTGTACTCCACTGTACTCTACCTCTAATGTACTCCACTCTACTCTACCTCTACTGTGCTCTACTGTACTCTACCTCTACTGTACTCTACTGTTCTCTACCTCTACTGTACTCTACTATACTCCACATCTGCTCTGATCCACTGTAATCCACTATACTCTACCTCTACTGTGCTCCACTGTACTCTACCTTTACTTTGCTCCACTGTACTCTACCTCTACTGTACTCCACTGTGCTCTACCTCTACTGTACTCTACTGTACTCCACCTCTACTGTGCTCCACTGTACTCCACTGTACTCTACCTCTACTGTACTCCACTGTACTCTACCTCTACTGTACTCCACTGTACTCTAGCTCTACTGTGCTCCACTGTACTCTCCCTTTACTGTACTCCACTGTACTCTACCTCTACTGTGCTCCACTGTACTCTACCTCTAATGTGCTCCACTGTACTCTACATCTACTGTACTCCACTGTACTCTACCTCTACTATACTCCACTGTACTCTTTCTCTACTGTACTCCACTGTACTCTACCTCTACTGTACTCCACTGTACTCTGCCTCTACTGTACTCCACTGTACTCTACTCTACTGTACTCCACTGTACTCTACCTCTACTGTACTCTACCTCTACTGTGCTCCACTGTACTCTATCTCTACTGTACTTCACTGTACTCTACCTCTACTGTACTCCACCTCTAATGTGCTCCACTGTACTCTACCTCTACTGTACTCCACTGTACTCTACCTCTACTGTACTCCACTGTACTCTACTCTACTGTACTCCACTGTACTCTACCTCTACTGTACTCTACCTCTACTGTGCTCCACTGTACTCTATCTCTACTGTACTCCACTGTACTCTACCTCTACTGTACTCCACTGTATTCTACCTCTACTATACTCCACTGTACTCTTTCTCTACTGTACTCCACTGTACTCTACCTCTACTGTACTCCACTGTACTCAACCTCAACTGTACTCCACTGTAATCTACCTCTACTGTGCTCCACTGTACTCTACCTCTACTCTACTCCACTGTACTCTACCTCTACTGTACTCCACTGCACTCTACCTCTACTGTACTCCACTCTACTCTACCTCTACTGTGCTCTACTGTACTCTATCTCTACTGTGCTCCACTGTACTCTACCTCTACTGTACTCCACTGTACTCTACCTCTACTATACTCCACTGTACTCTTTCTCTACTGTACTCCACTGTACTCTACCTCTACTGTACTGCACTGTACTCTATCGCTACTGTACTCCACTGTACTCTACTCTACTGTACTCCACTGTACTCTACCTCTACTGTACTCTACCTCTACTGTGCTCCACTGTAGTCTATCTCTACTGTACTCCACTCTACTCTACCTCTACTGTACTCCACTGTACTCCACTCTACTCTACCTCTACTGTACTCCACCTCTAATGTGCTCCACTGTACTCTACCTCTACTGTACTCCACTGTACTCTACCTCTACTGTGCTCCACTCTACTCTACCTCTACTGTGCTCTACTGTACTCTATCTCTACTGTGCTCTACTGTACTCTACCTCTACTGTACTCCACTGTACTCTACCTCTACTATACTCCACTGTACTCTTTCTCTACTGTACTCCACTGTACTCTACCTCTACTATACTCCACTGTACTCAACCTCAACTGTACTCCACTGTACTCTACTCTACTGTACTCCACTGTACTCTACCTCTACTGTACTCTACCTCTACTGTACTCCACTGTACTCTATCTCTACTTTGCTCCACTGTACTCTACTCTACTGTACTCAACTGTACTCTACCTCTACTGTACTCTACCTCTACTGTGCTCTACAGTACTCTATCTCTACTGTGCTCCACTGTACTCTACCTCTACTGTACTCCACTGTACTCTACCTCTACTGTACTCCACTGTACTCTATCTCTATGTGCTCTACTATACTCTATCTCTACTCTGCTCTACTGTACTCTACCTCTACTGTACTCCACTGTACTCTACCTCTACTGTACTCCACTGTACTCTACCTCTAATGTGTTCCACTGTACTCTACCTCTACTGTACTCCACTGTACTCTACCTCTACTGTACTCCACTGTACTCTACCTCTAATGTGTTCCACTGTACTCTACCTCTACTGTGCTCCACTGTACTCTACCTCTACTGTACTCCACTGTACTCTACCTCTACTGTGCTCCACTGTACTCTATCTCTACTGTACTACACTGTACTCTACCTCTACTGTACTCCACCTCTAATGTGCTCCACTGTACTCTACCTCTACTGTACTCCACTGTACTCTACCTCTACTGTACTCCACTCTACTCTACCTCTACTGTGCTCTACTGTACTCTATCTCTACTGTGCTCCACTGTATTCTACCTCTACTGTACTCCACTGTACTCTACCTCTACTATACTCCACTGTACTCTTTCTCTACTGTACTCCACTGTACTCTACCTCTACTGTACTCCACTGTACTCTACCTCAACTGTACTCCACTGTACTCTACTCTACTGTACTCCACTGTACTCTACCTCTACTGTACTCCACTGTACTCTACCTCTACTGTACTCCACTGTACTCTACCTCTACTGTACTCCACTGTACTCTACCTCTACTGTGCTCCACTGTACTCTACCTCTACTGTACTCCACTGTACTCTACCTCTACTGTGCTCCACTGTACTCTACCTCTAATGTGCTCCACTGTACTCTACCTCTACTGTGCTCCACTGTACTCTATCTCTACTCTGCTCCACTGTACTCTATCTCTACTGTGCTCCACTGTACTCTATCTCTACTGTGCTCCACTGTACTCTATCTCTACTGTGCTCCACTGTACTCTACCTCTACTGTGCTCCACTGTACTCTACCTCTACTGTGCTCCACTGTACTCTATCTCTACTGTGCTCCACTGTACTCTATCTCTACTGTGCTCCACTGTACTCTACCTCTACTGTACTCCACTCTACTCTACCTCTACTGTGCTCTACTGTACTCTATCTCTACTGTGCTCCACTGTATTCTACCTCTAGTGTACTCCACTGTACTCTACCTCTACTATACTCCACTGTACTCTTTCTCTACTGTGCTACACTGTACTCTATCTCTACTGTGCTCCACTGTACTCTATCTCTACTGTATTCCACTGTACTCTACCTCTACTGTACTCCACTGTACTCTACCTCTAATGTGCTCCACTGTATTCTATTTCTACTGTGCTCCACTGTGCTCTACCTCTACTGTACTCCACTGTACTCTACCTCTACTTTACTCCACTGTACCCTACCTCTACTGTACTCCACTGTACTCTACCTCTACTGTACTCCACTCTACTCTACCTCTACTGTGCTCTACTGTACTCTACCTCTACTGTACTCTACTGTTCTCTACCTCTACTGTACTCTACTGTACTCCACATCTGCTCTGCTCCACTGTAATCCACTATAATCTACCTCTACTGTGCTCCGATGTACTCTACCTTTACTTTGCTCCACTGTACTCTACCTCTACTGTACTCCACTGTGCTCTACCTCTACTGTACTCTACTGTACTCCACCTCTACTGTGCTCCACTGTACTCCACTGTACTCTACCTCTACTGTACTCCACTGTACTCTACCTCTACTGTACTCCACTGTACTCTAGCTCTACTCTGCTCCACTGTACTCTCCCTTTACTGTACTCCACTGTACTCTACCTCTACTGTGCTCCACTGTACTCTACCTCTAATGTGCTCCACTGTACTCTACATCTACTGTACTCCACTGTACTCTACCTCTACTATACTCCACTGTACTCTTTCTCTACTGTACTCCACTGTACTCTACCTCTACTGTACTCCACTGTACTCTACCTCTACTGTACTCCACTGTACTCTACTCTACTGTACTCCACTGTACTCTACCTCTACTGTACTCTACCTCTACTGTGCTCCACTGTACTCTATCTCTACTGTACTTCACTGTACTCTACCTCTACTGTACTCCACCTCTAATGTGCTCCACTGTACTCTACCTCTACTGTACTCCACTGTACTCTACCTCTACTGTACTCCACTCTACTCTACCTCTACTGTGCTCTACTGTACTCTATCTCTACTGTGCTCCACTGTACTCTACCTCTACTGTACTCCACTGTACTCTACCTCTACTATACTCCACTGTACTCTTTCTCTACTGTACTCCACTGTACTCTACCTCTACTGTACTCCACTGTACTCAACCTCAACTGTACTCCACTGTACTCTACCTCTACTGTGCTCCACTGTACTCTACCTCTACTGTACTCCACTGTACTCTACCTCTACTGTACTCCACTGTACTCTACCTCTACTGTACTCCACTCTACTCTACCTCTACTGTGCTCTACTGTACTCTATCTCGACTGTGCTCCACTGTACTCTACCTCTACTGTACTCCACTGTACTCTATCTCTACTGTGCTCCACTGTACTCTATCTCTACTGTGCTCCACTGTACTCTATCTCTACTGTGCTCCACTGTACTCTATATCTACTGTGCTCCACTGTACTCTATCTCTACTGTGCTCCACTGTACTCTATATCTACTGTGCTCCACTGTACTCTATCTCTACTGTGCTCCACTGTACTCTATCTCTACTGTGCTCCACTGTACTCTACCTCTACTGTACTCCACTGTACTCTACCTCTACTGTACTCCACTGTACTCTACCTCTACTGTACTCCACTCTACTCTACCTCTACTGTGCTCTACTGTACTCTATCTCGACTGTGCTCCACTGTACTCTACCTCTACTGTACTCCACTGTACTCTATCTCTACTGTGCTCCACTGTACTCTATCTCTACTGTGCTCCACTGTACTCTATCTCTACTGTGCTCCACTGTACTCTATATCTACTGTGCTCCACTGTACTCTATCTCTACTGTGCTCCACTGTACTCTATCTCTACTGTACTCCACTGTACTCTACCTCTACTGTACTCCACTGTACTCTACCTCTACTGTACTCCACTCTACTCTACCTCTACTGTACTCCACTGTACTCTACCTCTACTGTACTCCACTGTACTCTATCTCTATGTGCTCTACTGTACTCTATCTCTACTCTGCTCTACTGTACTCTACCTCTACTGTACTCCACTGTACTCTACCTCTACTGTACTCCACTGTACTCTACCTCTACTGTGCTCCACTGTACTCTACCTCTAATGTGTTCCACTGTACTCTACCTCTACTGTGCTCCACTGTACTCTACCTCTACTGTACTCCACTGTACTCTACCTCTACTGTGCTCCACTGTACTCTATCTCTACTGTACTCCACTGTACTCTACCTCTACTGTACTCCACCTCTAATGTGCTCCACTGTACTCTACCTCTACTGTACTCCACTGTACTCTACCTCTACTGTACTCCACTCTACTCTACCTCTACTGTGCTCTACTGTACTCTATCTCTACTGTGCTCCACTGTATTCTACCTCTACTGTACTCCACTGTACTCTACCTCTACTATACTCCACTGTACTCTTTCTCTACTGTACTCCACTGTACTCTACCTCTACTGTACTCCACTGTACTCTACCTCAACTGTACTCCACTGTACTCTACTCTACTGTACTCCACTGTACTCTACCTCTACTGTACTCCACTGTACTCTACCTCTACTGTACTCCACTGTACTCTACCTCTACTGTACTCCACTGTACTCTACCTCTACTGTGCTCCACTGTACTCTACCTCTACTGTACTCCACTGTACTCTACCTCTACTGTGCTCCACTGTACTCTACCTCTAATGTGCTCCACTGTACTCTACCTCTACTGTGCTCCACTGTACTCTATCTCTACTGTGCTCCACTGTACTCTATCTCTACTGTGCTCCACTGTACTCTATCTCTACTGTGCTCCACTGTACTCTATCTCTACTGTGCTCCACTGTACTCTACCTCTACTGTGCTCCACTGTACTCTACCTCTACTGTGCTCCACTGTACTCTATCTCTACTGTAATCCACTGTACTCTATCTCTACTGTGCTCCACTGTACTCTACCTCTACTGTACTCCACTCTACTCTACCTCTACTGTGCTCTACTGTACTCTATCTCTACTGTGCTCCACTGTATTCTACCTCTAGTGTACTCCACTGTACTCTACCTCTACTATACTCCACTGTACTCTTTCTCTACTGTGCTACACTGTACTCTATCTCTACTGTGCTCCACTGTACTCTATTTCTACTGTGCTCCACTGTGCTCTACCTCTACTGTACTCCACTGTACTCTACCTCTACTTTACTCCACTGTACCCTACCTCTACTGTACTCCACTGTACTCTACCTCTACTGTACTCCACTCTACTCTACCTCTACTGTGCTCTACTGTACTCTACCTCTACTGTACTCTACTGTTCTCTACCTCTACTGTACTCTACTGTACTCCACATCTGCTCTGCTCCACTGTAATCCACTATACTCTACCTCTACTGTGCTCCACTGTACTCTACCTTTACTTTGCTCCACTGTACTCTACCTCTACTGTACTCCACTGTGCTCTACCTCTACTGTACTCTACTGTACTCCACCTCTACTGTGCTCCACTGTACTCCACTGTACTCTACCTCTACTGTACTCCACTGTACTCTACCTCTACTGTACTCCACTGTACTCTAGCTCTACTCTGCTCCACTGTACTCTCCCTTTACTGTACTCCACTGTACTCTACCTCTACTGTGCTCCACTGTACTCTACCTCTAATGTGCTCCACTGTACTCTACATCTACTGTACTCCACTGTACTCTACCTCTACTATACTCCACTGTACTCTTTCTCTACTGTACTCCACTGTACTCTACCTCTACTGTACTCCACTGTACTCTACCTCTACTGTACTCCACTGTACTCTACTCTACTGTACTCCACTGTACTCTACCTCTACTGTACTCTACCTCTACTGTGCTCCACTGTACTCTATCTCTACTGTACTTCACTGTACTCTACCTCTACTGTACTCCACCTCTAATGTGCTCCACTGTACTCTACCTCTACTGTACTCCACTGTACTCTACCTCTACTGTACTCCACTCTACTCTACCTCTACTGTGCTCTACTGTACTCTATCTCTACTGTGCTCCACTGTACTCTACCTCTACTGTACTCCACTGTACTCTACCTCTACTATACTCCACTGTACTCTTTCTCTACTGTACTCCACTGTACTCTACCTCTACTGTACTCCACTGTACTCAACCTCAACTGTACTCCACTGTACTCTACCTCTACTGTGCTCCACTGTACTCTACCTCTACTGTACTCCACTGTACTCTACCTCTACTGTACTCCACTGTACTCTACCTCTACTGTACTCCACTCTACTCTACCTCTACTGTGCTCTACTGTACTCTATCTCGACTGTGCTCCACTGTACTCTACCTCTACTGTACTCCACTGTACTCTATCTCTACTGTGCTCCACTGTACTCTATCTCTACTGTGCTCCACTGTACTCTATCTCTACTGTGCTCCACTGTACTCTATATCTACTGTGCTCCACTGTACTCTATCTCTACTGTGCTCCACTGTACTCTATATCTACTGTGCTCCACTGTACTCTATCTCTACTGTGCTCCACTGTACTCTATCTCTACTGTGCTCCACTGTACTCTACCTCTACTGTACTCCACTGTACTCTACCTCTACTGTACTCCACTGTACTCTACCTCTACTGTACTCCACTCTACTCTACCTCTACTGTGCTCTACTGTACTCTATCTCGACTGTGCTCCACTGTACTCTACCTCTACTGTACTCCACTGTACTCTATCTCTACTGTGCTCCACTGTACTCTATCTCTACTGTGCTCCACTGTACTCTATCTCTACTGTGCTCCACTGTACTCTATATCTACTGTGCTCCACTGTACTCTATCTCTACTGTGCTCCACTGTACTCTATCTCTACTGTACTCCACTGTACTCTACCTCTACTGTACTCCACTGTACTCTACCTCTACTGTACTCCACTCTACTCTACCTCTACTGTACTCCACTGTACTCTACCTCTACTGTACTCCACTGTACTCTATCTCTATGTGCTCTACTGTACTCTATCTCTACTCTGCTCTACTGTACTCTACCTCTACTGTACTCCACTGTACTCTACCTCTACTGTACTCCACTGTACTCTACCTCTACTGTGCTCCACTGTACTCTACCTCTAATGTGTTCCACTGTACTCTACCTCTACTGTGCTCCACTGTACTCTACCTCTACTGTACTCCACTGTACTCTACCTCTACTGTGCTCCACTGTACTCTATCTCTACTGTACTCCACTGTACTCTACCTCTACTGTACTCCACCTCTAATGTGCTCCACTGTACTCTACCTCTACTGTACTCCACTGTACTCTACCTCTACTGTACTCCACTCTACTCTACCTCTACTGTGCTCTACTGTACTCTATCTCTACTGTGCTCCACTGTATTCTACCTCTACTGTACTCCACTGTACTCTACCTCTACTATACTCCACTGTACTCTTTCTCTACTGTACTCCACTGTACTCTACCTCTACTGTACTCCACTGTACTCTACCTCAACTGTACTCCACTGTACTCTACTCTACTGTACTCCACTGTACTCTACCTCTACTGTACTCCACTGTACTCTACCTCTACTGTACTCCACTGTACTCTACCTCTACTGTACTCCACTGTACTCTACCTCTACTGTGCTCCACTGTACTCTACCTCTACTGTACTCCACTGTACTCTACCTCTACTGTGCTCCACTGTACTCTACCTCTAATGTGCTCCACTGTACTCTACCTCTACTGTGCTCCACTGTACTCTATCTCTACTGTGCTCCACTGTACTCTATCTCTACTGTGCTCCACTGTACTCTATCTCTACTGTGCTCCACTGTACTCTATCTCTACTGTGCTCCACTGTACTCTACCTCTACTGTGCTCCACTGTACTCTACCTCTACTGTGCTCCACTGTACTCTATCTCTACTGTAATCCACTGTACTCTATCTCTACTGTGCTCCACTGTACTCTACCTCTACTGTACTCCACTCTACTCTACCTCTACTGTGCTCTACTGTACTCTATCTCTACTGTGCTCCACTGTATTCTACCTCTAGTGTACTCCACTGTACTCTACCTCTACTATACTCCACTGTACTCTTTCTCTACTGTGCTACACTGTACTCTATCTCTACTGTGCTCCACTGTACTCTATTTCTACTGTGCTCCACTGTGCTCTACCTCTACTGTACTCCACTGTACTCTACCTCTACTTTACTCCACTGTACCCTACCTCTACTGTACTCCACTGTACTCTACCTCTACTGTACTCCACTCTACTCTACCTCTACTGTGCTCTACTGTACTCTACCTCTACTGTACTCTACTGTTCTCTACCTCTACTGTACTCTACTGTACTCCACATCTGCTCTGCTCCACTGTAATCCACTATACTCTACCTCTACTGTGCTCCACTGTACTCTACCTTTACTTTGCTCCACTGTACTCTACCTCTACTGTACTCCACTGTGCTCTACCTCTACTGTACTCTACTGTACTCCACCTCTACTGTGCTCCACTGTACTCCACTGTACTCTACCTCTACTGTACTCCACTGTACTCTACCTCTACTGTACTCCACTGTACTCTAGCTCTACTCTGCTCCACTGTACTCTCCCTTTACTGTACTCCACTGTACTCTACCTCTACTGTGCTCCACTGTACTCTACCTCTAATGTGCTCCACTGTACTCTACATCTACTGTACTCCACTGTACTCTACCTCTACTATACTCCACTGTACTCTTTCTCTACTGTACTCCACTGTACTCTACCTCTACTGTACTCCACTGTACTCTACCTCTACTGTACTCCACTGTACTCTACTCTACTGTACTCCACTGTACTCTACCTCTACTGTACTTCACTGTACTCTACCTCTACTGTACTCCACCTCTAATGTGCTCCACTGTACTCTACCTCTACTGTACTCCACTGTACTCTACCTCTACTGTACTCCACTCTACTCTACCTCTACTGTGCTCTACTGTACTCTATCTCTACTGTGCTCCACTGTACTCTACCTCTACTGTACTCCACTGTACTCTACCTCTACTATACTCCACTGTACTCTTTCTCTACTGTACTCCACTGTACTCTACCTCTACTGTACTCCACTGTACTCAACCTCAACTGTACTCCACTGTACTCTACCTCTACTGTGCTCCACTGTACTCTACCTCTACTGTACTCCACTGTACTCTACCTCTACTGTACTCCACTGTACTCTACCTCTACTGTACTCCACTCTACTCTACCTCTACTGTGCTCTACTGTACTCTATCTCGACTGTGCTCCACTGTACTCTACCTCTACTGTACTCCACTGTACTCTCTCTCTACTGTGCTCCACTGTACTCTATCTCTACTGTGCTCCACTGTACTCTATCTCTACTGTGCTCCACTGTACTCTATATCTACTGTGCTCCACTGTACTCTATCTCTACTGTGCTCCACTGTACTCTATCTCTACTGTACTCCACTGTACTCTACCTCTACTGTACACCACTGTACTCTACCTCTACTGTACTCCACTGTACTCTACCTCTACTGTACTCCACTCTACTCTACCTCTACTGTACTCCACTCTACTCTACCTCTACTGTGCTCTGCTGTACTCTACCTCTACTGTACTCTACTGTTCTCTACCTCTACTGTACTCTACTGTACTCCACATCTGCTCTGCTCCACTGTACTCCACTGTACTCTACCTCTACTGTACTCCACTCTACTCTACCTCTACTATACTCCACACCACTCTTTCTCTACTGTACTCCACTGTACTCTACCTCTACTGTACTCCACTGTACTCAACCTCAACTGTACTCCACTGTACTCTACCTCTACTGTGCTCCACTGTACTCTACCTCTACTGTGCTCCACTGTACTCTACCTCTACTCTACTCCACTGTACTCTACCTCTACTGTACTCCACTGTACTCTACCTCTACTGTACTCCACTCTACTCTATCTCTACTGTGCTCTACTGTACTCTATCTCTACTGTGCTCCACTGTACTCTACCTCTACTGTACTCCACTGTACTCTACCTCTACTATACTCAACTGTACTCTTTCTCTACTGTACTCCACTGTACTCTACCTCTACTGTACTCCACTGTACTCTACCTCTACTGTACTCCACTGTACTCTACTCTACTGTACTCCACTGTACTCTACCTCTACTGTACTCTACCTCTACTGTGCTCCACTGTACTCTATCTCTACTGTACTCCACTCTACTCTACCTCTACTGTACTCCACCTCTAATGTGCTCAACTGTACTCTACTTCTACTGTACTCCACTGTACTCTACCTCTACTGTACTCCACTCTACTCTAGCTCTACTGTGCTCTACTGTACTCTATCTCTACTGTGCTCCACTGTACTCTACCTCTACTGTACTCCACTGTACTCTACCTCTACTATACTCCACTGTACTCTTTCTCTACTGTACTCCACTGTACTCTACCTCTACTATACTCCACTGTACTCAACCTCAACTGTACTCCACTGTACTCTACTCTACTGTACTCCACTGTACTCTATCTCTACTTTGCTCCACTGTACTCCACTGTACTCTACCTCTAGTATGCTCCACTGTACTCCACTGTACTCTACCTCTAGTATGCTCCACTGTACTCTACCTGTACTGTGCTCCACTGTACTCTACCTCTACTGTACTCCACTGTACTCTATCTCTACTTTGCTCCACTGTACTCTACTCTACTGTACTCAACTGTACTCTACCTCTACTGTACTCTACCTCTACTGTGCTCTACTGTACTCTATCTCTACTGTGCTCCACTGTACTCTACCTCTACTGTACTCCACTGTACTCTACCTCTACTGTACTCCACTGTACTCTATCTCTATGTGCTCTACTGTACTCTATCTCTACTCTGCTCTACTGTACTCTACCTCTACTGTACTCCACTGTACTCTACCTCTACTGTACTCCAATGTACTCTACCTCTACTGTGCTCCACTGTACTTTACCTCTAATGTGTTCCACTGTACTCTACCTCTACTGTGCTCCACTGTACTCTACCTCTAGTGTACTCCACTGTACTCTACCACTACTGTGCTCCACTGTACTCTATCTCTACTGTACTCCACTGTACTCTACCTCTACTGTACTCCACCTCTAATGTGCTCCACTGTACTCTACCTCTACTGTACTCCACTGTACTCTACCTCTACTGTACTCCACTCTACTCTACCTCTACTGTGCTCTACTGTACTCTATCTCTACTGTGCTCCACTGTATTCTACCTCTACTGTACTCCACTGTACTCTACCTCTACTATACTCCACTGTACTCTTTCTCTAATGTACTCCACTGTACTCTACCTCTACTGTACTCCACTGTACTCTACCTCAACTGTACTCCACTGTACTCTACTCTACTGTACTCCACTCTACTCTACCTCTACTGTACTCCACTGTACTCTACCTCTACTGTACTCCACTGTACTCTACCTCTACTGTACTCCACTGTACTCTACTCTACTGTACTCCACTCTACTCTACCTCTACTGTACTCCACTGTACTCTACCTCTACTGTACTCCACTGTACTCTACCTCTACTGTACTCCACTGTACTCTACCTCTACTGTGCTCCACTGTACTCTACCTCTACTGTGCTCCACTGTACTCTACCTCTAATGTGCTCCACTGTACTCTACCTCTACTGTGCTCCACTGTACTCTATCTCTACTGTGCTCCACTATAATCTATCTCTACTGTGCTCCACTGTACTCTATCTCTACTGTGCTCCACTGTACTCTATCTCTACTGTGCTCCACTGTACTCTACCTCTACTGTGCTCCACTGTACTCTACCTCTACTGTGCTCCACTGTACTCTATCTCTACTGTGCTCCACTGTACTCTATCTCTACTGTGCTCCACTGTATTCTACCTCTACTGTACTCCACTGTACTCTACCTCTACTATACTCCACTGTACTCTTTCTCTACTGTGCTACACTGTACTCTATCTCTACTGTGCTCCACTGTACTCTATCTCTACTGTATTCCACTGTACTCTACCTCTACTGTACTCCACTGTACTCTACTTCTAATTTGCTCCACTGTACTCTATTTCTACTGTGCTCCACTCTACTCTACCTCTACTGTACTCCACTGTACTCTACCTCTACTGTACTCCACTGTACTCTACCTCTACTGTACTCCACTGTACTCTACCTCTACTGTGCTCCACTGTACTCTACCTCTACTGTGCTCCACTGTACTCTACCTCTAATGTGCTCCACTGTACTCTACCTCTACTGTGCTCCACTGTACTCTATCTCTACTGTGCTCCACTATACTCTATCTCTACTGTGCTCCACTGTACTCTATCTCTACTGTGCTCCACTGTACTCTATCTCTACTGTGCTCCACTGTACTCTACCTCTACTGTGCTCCACTGTACTCTACCTCTACTGTGCTCCACTGTACTCTATCTCTACTGTGCTCCACTGTACTCTATCTCTACTGTGCTCCACTGTATTCTACCTCTACTGTACTCCACTGTACTCTACCTCTACTATACTCCACTGTACTCTTTCTCTACTGTGCTACACTGTATTCTATCTCTACTGTGCTCCACTGTACTCTATCTCTACTGTATTCCACTGTACTCTACCTCTACTGTACTCCACTGTACTCTACTTCTAATTTGCTCCACTGTACTCTATTTCTACTGTGCTCCACTGTACTCTACCTCTACTGTACTCCACTGTACTCTACCTCTACTGTACTCCACTGTACTCTACCTCTACTGTGCTACACTGTACTCTATCTCTACTGTACTCCAATGTACTCTACCTCTACTGTACTCCACCTCTAATGTGCTCCACTGTACTCTACCTCTACTGTACTCCACTGTACTCTACCTCTACTGTACTCCACTCTACTCTACCTCTACTGTGCTCTACTGTACTCTACCTCTACTGTACTCTACTGTTCTCTACCTCTACTGTACTCTACTGTACTCCACATCTGCTCTGCTCCACTGTAATCCACTATACTCTACCTCTACTGTGCTCCACTGTACTCTACCTTTACTTTGCTCCACTGTACTCTACCTCTACTGTACTCTACCTCTAATGTGCTCCACTGTACTCTACCTCTACTGTATTCCACTGTACTCTATCTCTACTGTGCTCCACTGTACTCTATCTCTACTGTGCTCCACTGTACTCTATCTCTACTGTGCTCCACTGTACTCTATCTCTACTGTGCACCACTGTACTCTACCTCTACTGTGCTCCACTGTACTCTACCTCTACTGTGCTCCACTGTACTCTATCTCTACTGTGCTCCACTGTACTCTATCTCTACTGTGCTCCACTGTACTCTACCTCTACTGTACTCCACTCTACTCTACCTCTACTGTGCTCTACTGTACTCTATCTCTACTGTGATCCACTGTACTCTACCTCTACTGTACTCCACTGTACTCTACCTCTACTGTACTCCACTGTACTCTATCTCTACTGTGCTCTACTGTACTATATCTCTACTCTGCTCTACTGTACTCTACCTCTACTGTACTCCACTGTACTCTATCTCTACTGTGCTCTACTGTACTCTATCTCTACTCTGCTCTACTGTACTCTAACTCTACCGTACTCCACTTTACTCTACCTCTACTGTACTCCACTGTACTCTACCTCTACTGTGCTCCACTGTACTCTACCTCTAATGTGTTCCACTGTACTCTACCTCTACTGTGCTCCACTGTACTCTACCTCTACTGTACTCCACTGTACTCTACCTCTACTGTGCTCCACTGTACTCTATCTCTACTGTACTCCACTGTACTCTACCTCTACTGTACTCCACCTCTAATGTGCTCCACTGTACTCTACCTCTACTGTACTCCACTGTACTCTACCTCTACTGTACTCCACTCTACTCTACCTCTACTGTGCTCTACTGTACTCTATCTCTACTGTGCTCCACTGTACTCTACCTCTACTGTACTCCACTGTACTCCACCTCTACTATACAACACTGTACTCTTTCTCTACTGTACTCCACTGTACTCTACCTCTACTGTACTCCACTCTACTCTACCTCTACTGTGCTCTACTGTACTCTATCTCTACTGTGCTCCACTGTAATCTACCTCTACTGTACTCCACTGTACTCTACCTCTACTATACTCCACTGTACTCTTTCTCAACTGTACTCCACTGTACTCTACCTCTACTGTACTCCACTGTACTCTACCTCTACTGTACTCCACTGTACTCTACTCTACTGTACTCCACTGTACTCTACCTCTACTGTACTCTACCTCTACTGTGCTCCACTGTACTCTATCTCTACTGTACTCCACTGTACTCTACCTCTACTGTACTCCACTGTATTCTACTTCTTTTATACTCCACTGTACTCTTTCTCTACTGTACTCCACTGTACTCTACCTCTACTGTACTCCACTGTACTCAACCTCAACTGTACTCCACTGTACTCTACCTCTACTGTGCTCCACTGTACTCTACCTCTACTCTACTCCACTGTACTCTACCTCTACTGTACTCCACTGCACTCTATCTCTACTGTACTCCACTCTACTCTACCTCTACTGTGCTCTACTGTACTCTATCTCTACTGTGCTCCACTGTACTTTACCTCTACTGTACTCCACTGTACTCTACCTCTACTATACTCCACTGTACTCTTTCTCTACTGTACTCCACTGTACTCTACCTCTACTGTACTCCCCTGTACTCTACCTCTACTGTACTCCACTGTACTCTACCTCTACTGTACTCCACTGTACTCTACTCTACTGTACTCCACTGTACTCTACCTCTACTGTACTCTACCTCTACTGTGCTCCACTGTACTCTATCTCTACTGTACTCCACTGTACTCTACCTCTACTGTACTCCACTGTATTCTACTTCTTTTATACTCCACTGTACTCTTTCTCTACTGTACTCCACTGTACTCTACCTCTACTGTACTCCACTGTACTCAACCTCAACTGTACTCCACTGTACTCTACCTCTACTGTGCTCCACTGTACTCTACCTCTACTCTACTCCACTGTACTCTACCTCTACTGTACTCCACTGCACTCTATCTCTACTGTACTCCACTCTACTCTACCTCTACTGTGCTCTACTGTACTCTATCTCTACTGTGCTCCACTGTACTTTACCTCTACTGTACTCCACTGTACTCTACCTCTACTATACTCCACTGTACTCTTTCTCTACTGTACTCCACTGTACTCTACCTCTACTGTACTCCCCTGTACTCTACCTCTACTGTACTCCACTGTACTCTACTCTACTGTACTCCACTGTACTCTACCTCTACTGTACTCTACCTCTACTGTGCTCCACTGTACTCTATCTCTACTGTACTCCACTCTACTCTACCTCTACTGTACTCCACCTCTAATGTGCTCCACTGTACTCTACCTCTACTGTACTCCACTGTACTCTACCTCTACTGTACTCCACTCTACTCTACCTCTACTGTGCTCTACTGTACTCTATCTCTACTGTGCTCCACTGTACTCTACCTCTACTATACTCCACTGTACTCTTTCTCTACTGTACTCCACTGTACTCTACCTCTACTGTACTCCACTGTACTCAACCTCAACTGTACTCCACTGTACTCTACCTCTACTGTGCTCCATTGTACTCTACCTCTACTGTACTCCACTGTACTCTACCTCTACTGTGCTCCATTGTACTCCACCTCTACTGTGCTCCACTGTACTCCACTGTACTCTACCTCTACTGTGCTCCACTGTACTCTACCTCTACTGTACTCCACTGTACTCTACCTCTACTGTTCTCCACTGTACTCTACCTCTAATGTGCTCCACTGTACTCTACCTCTACTGTGCTCCACTGTACTCTACCTCTACTGTACTCCACTGTACTCTACCTCTACTGTGCTCCACTGTACTCTATCTCTACTGTATTCCACTGTACTCTACCTCTACTGTACTCCACCTCTAATGTGCTCCACTGTACTCTACCTCTACTGTACTCCACTGTACTCTACCTCTACTGTACTCCACTCTACTCTACCTCTACTGTGCTCTACTATACTCTATCTCTACTGTGCTCCACTGTACTCTACCTCTACTGTACTCCACTGTACTATACCTCTATTATACTCCACTGTACTCTTTCTCTACTGTACTCCACTGTACTCTACCTCTACTGTACTCCACTGTACTCTATCTCTACTGTACTCCACTGTACTCTACTCTACTGTACTCCACTGTACTCTACCTCTACTGTACTCTACCTCTACTGTGCTCCACTGTAGTCTATCTCTACTGTACTCCACTCTACTCTACCTCTACTGTACTCCACCTCTAATGTGCTCCACTGTACTCTACCTCTACTGTACTCCACTGTACTCTACCTCTACTGTACTCCACTCTACTCTACATCTACTGTGCTCTACTGTACTCTATCTCTACTGTGCTCTACTGTACTCTACCTCTACTGTACTCCACTGTACTCTACCTCTACTATACTCCACTGTACTCTCTCTCTACTGTACTCCACTGTACTCTACCTCTACTATACTCCACTGTACTCAACCTCAACTGTACTCCACTGTACTCTACTCTACTGTACTCCACTGTACTCTACCTCTACTGTACTCTACCTCTACTGTACTCCACTGTACTCTATCTCTACTTTGCTCCACTGTACTCTACTCTACTGTACTCAACTGTACTCTACCTCTACTGTACTCTACCTCTACTGTGCTCTACTGTACTCTATCTCTACTGTGCTCCACTGTACTCTACCTCTACTGTACTCCACTGTACTCTACCTCTACTGTACTCCACTGTACTCTATCTCTATGTGCTCTACTGTACTCTATCTCTACTCTGCTCTACTGTACTCTACCTCTACTGTACTCCACTGTACTCTACCTCTACTGTACTCCACTGTACTCTACCTCTACTGTGCTCCACTGTACTCTACCTCTAATGTGTTCCACTGTACTCTACCTCTACTGTGCTCCACTGTACTCTACCTCTACTGTACTCCACTGTACTCTACCTCTACTGTGCTCCACTGTACTCTATCTCTACTGTACTCCACTGTACTCTACCTCTACTGTACTCCACCTCTAATGTGCTCCACTGTACTCTACCTCTACTGTACTCCACTGTACTCTACCTCTACTGTACTCCACTCTACTCTACCTCTACTGTGCTCTACTGTACTCTATCTCTACTGTGCTCCACTGTATTCTACCTCTACTGTACTCCACTGTACTCTACCTCTACTATACTCCACTGTACTCTTTCTCTACTGTACTCCACTGTACTCTAGCTCTACTGTACTCCACTGTACTCTACCTCAACTGTACTCCACTGTACTCTACTCTACTGTACTCCACTGTACTCTACCTCTACTGTACTCCACTGTACTCTACCTCTACTGTACTCCACTGTACTCTACCTCTACTGTACTCCACTGTACTCTACCTCTACTGTGCTCCACTGTACTCTACCTCTACTGTACTCCACTGTACTCTACCTCTACTGTGCTCCACTGTACTCTACCTCTAATGTGCTCCACTGTACTCTACCTCTACTGTGCTCCACTGTACTCTATCTCTACTGTGCTCCACTGTACTCTATCTCTACTGTGCTCCACTGTACTCTATCTCTACTGTGCTCCACTGTACTCTATCTCTACTGTGCTCCACTGTACTCTACCTCTACTGTGCTCCACTGTACTCTACCTCTACTGTGCTCCACTGTACTCTATCTCTACTGTAATCCACTGTACTCTATCTCTACTGTGCTCCACTGTACTCTACCTCTACTGTACTCCACTCTACTCTACCTCTACTGTGCTCTACTGTACTCTATCTCTACTGTGCTCCACTGTATTCTACCTCTAGTGTACTCCACTGTACTCTACCTCTACTATACTCCACTGTACTCTTTCTCTACTGTGCTACACTGTACTCTATCTCTACTGTGCTCCACTGTACTCTATTTCTACTGTGCTCCACTGTGCTCTACCTCTACTGTACTCCACTGTACTCTACCTCTACTTTACTCCACTGTACCCTACCTCTACTGTACTCCACTGTACTCTACCTCTACTGTACTCCACTCTACTCTACCTCTACTGTGCTCTACTGTACTCTACCTCTACTGTACTCTACTGTTCTCTACCTCTACTGTACTCTACTGTACTCCACATCTGCTCTGCTCCACTGTAATCCACTATACTCTACCTCTACTGTGCTCCACTGTACTCTACCTTTACTTTGCTCCACTGTACTCTACCTCTACTGTACTCCACTGTGCTCTACCTCTACTGTACTCTACTGTACTCCACCTCTACTGTGCTCCACTGTACTCCACTGTACTCTACCTCTACTGTACTCCACTGTACTCTACCTCTACTGTACTCCACTGTACTCTAGCTCTACTCTGCTCCACTGTACTCTCCCTTTACTGTACTCCACTGTACTCTACCTCTACTGTGCTCCACTGTACTCTACCTCTAATGTGCTCCACTGTACTCTACATCTACTGTACTCCACTGTACTCTACCTCTACTATACTCCACTGTACTCTTTCTCTACTGTACTCCACTGTACTCTACCTCTACTGTACTCCACTGTACTCTACCTCTACTGTACTCCACTGTACTCTACTCTACTGTACTCCACTGTACTCTACCTCTACTGTACTTCACTGTACTCTACCTCTACTGTACTCCACCTCTAATGTGCTCCACTGTACTCTACCTCTACTGTACTCCACTGTACTCTACCTCTACTGTACTCCACTCTACTCTACCTCTACTGTGCTCTACTGTACTCTATCTCTACTGTGCTCCACTGTACTCTACCTCTACTGTACTCCACTGTACTCTACCTCTACTATACTCCACTGTACTCTTTCTCTACTGTACTCCACTGTACTCTACCTCTACTGTACTCCACTCTACTCAACCTCAACTGTACTCCACTGTACTCTACCTCTACTGTGCTCCACTGTACTCTACCTCTACTGTACTCCACTGTACTCTACCTCTACTGTACTCCACTGTACTCTACCTCTACTGTACTCCACTCTACTCTACCTCTACTGTGCTCTACTGTACTCTATCTCGACTGTGCTCCACTGTACTCTACCTCTACTGTACTCCACTGTACTCTCTCTCTACTGTGCTCCACTGTACTCTATCTCTACTGTGCTCCACTGTACTCTATCTCTACTGTGCTCCACTGTACTCTATATCTACTGTGCTCCACTGTACTCTATCTCTACTGTGCTTCACTGTACTCTATATCTACTGTACTCCACTGTACTCTACCTCTACTGTACACCACTGTACTCTACCTCTACTGTACTCCACTGTACTCTACCTCTACTGTACTCCACTGTACTCTACCTCTACTGTACTCCACTCTACTCTACCTCTACTGTGCTCTGCTGTACTCTACCTCTACTGTACTCTACTGTTCTCTACCTCTACTGTACTCTACTGTACTCCACATCTGCTCTGCTCCACTGTACTCCACTGTACTCTACCTCTACTGTACTCCACTCTACTCTACCTCTACTATACTCCACACCACTCTTTCTCTACTGTACTCCACTGTACTCTACCTCTACTGTACTCCACTGTACTCAACCTCAACTGTACTCCACTGTACTCTACCTCTACTGTGCTCCACTGTACTCTACCTCTACTGTGCTCCACTGTACTCTACCTCTACTCTACTCCACTGTACTCTACCTCTACTGTACTCCACTGTACTCTACCTCTACTGTACTCCACTCTACTCTATCTCTACTGTGCTCTACTGTACTCTATCTCTACTGTGCTCCACTGTACTCTACCTCTACTGTACTCCACTGTACTCTACCTCTACTATACTCAACTGTACTCTTTCTCTACTGTACTCCACTGTACTCTACCTCTACTGTACTCCACTGTACTCTACCTCTACTGTACTCCACTGTACTCTACTCTACTGTACTCCACTGTACTCTACCTCTACTGTACTCTACCTCTACTGTGCTCCACTGTACTCTATCTCTACTGTACTCCACTCTACTCTACCTCTACTGTACTCCACCTCTAATGTGCTCCACTGTACTCTACTTCTACTGTACTCCACTGTACTCTACCTCTACTGTACTCCACTCTACTCTAGCTCTACTGTGCTCTACTGTACTCTATCTCTACTGTGCTCCACTGTACTCTACCTCTACTGTACTCCACTGTACTCTACCTCTACTATACTCCACTGTACTCTTTCTCTACTGTACTCCACTGTACTCTACCTCTACTATACTCCACTGTACTCAACCTCAACTGTACTCCACTGTACTCTACTCTACTGTACTCCACTGTACTCTATCTCTACTTTGCTCCACTGTACTCCACTGTACTCTACCTCTAGTATGCTCCACTGTACTCCACTGTACTCTACCTCTAGTATGCTCCACTGTACTCTACCTGTACTGTGCTCCACTGTACTCTACCTCTACTGTACTCCACTGTACTCTATCTCTACTTTGCTCCACTGTACTCTACTCTACTGTACTCAACTGTACTCTACCTCTACTGTACTCTACCTCTACTGTGCTCTACTGTACTCTATCTCTACTGTGCTCCACTGTACTCTACCTCTACTGTACTCCACTGTACTCTACCTCTACTGTACTCCACTGTACTCTATCTCTATGTGCTCTACTGTACTCTATCTCTACTCTGCTCTACTGTACTCTACCTCTACTGTACTCCACTGTACTCTACCTCTACTGTACTCCAATGTACTCTACCTCTACTGTGCTCCACTGTACTTTACCTCTAATGTGTTCCACTGTACTCTACCTCTACTGTGCTCCACTGTACTCTACCTCTAGTGTACTCCACTGTACTCTACCACTACTGTGCTCCACTGTACTCTATCTCTACTGTACTCCACTGTACTCTACCTCTACTGTACTCCACCTCTAATGTGCTCCACTGTACTCTACCTCTACTGTACTCCACTGTACTCTACCTCTACTGTACTCCACTCTACTCTACCTCTACTGTGCTCTACTGTACTCTATCTCTACTGTGCTCCACTGTATTCTACCTCTACTGTACTCCACTGTACTCTACCTCTACTATACTCCACTGTACTCTTTCTCTAATGTACTCCACTGTACTCTACCTCTACTGTACTCCACTGTACTCTACCTCAACTGTACTCCACTGTACTCTACTCTACTGTACTCCACTCTACTCTACCTCTACTGTACTCCACTGTACTCTACCTCTACTGTACTCCACTGTACTCTACCTCTACTGTACTCCACTGTACTCTACCTCTACTGTGCTCCACTGTACTCTACCTCTACTGTGCTCCACTGTACTCTACCTCTAATGTGCTCCACTGTACTCTACCTCTACTGTGCTCCACTGTACTCTATCTCTACTGTGCTCCACTATACTCTATCTCTACTGTGCTCCACTGTACTCTATCTCTACTGTGCTCCACTGTACTCTATCTCTACTGTGCTCCACTGTACTCTACCTCTACTGTGCTCCACTGTACTCTACCTCTACTGTGCTCCACTGTACTCTATCTCTACTGTGCTCCACTGTACTCTATCTCTACTGTGCTCCACTGTACTCTACCTCTACTGTACTCCACTGTACTCTACCTCTACTGTGCTCTACTGTACTCTACCTCTACTGTACTCTACTGTTCTCTACCTCTACTGTACTCTACTGTACTCCACATCTGCTCTGCTCCACTGTAATCCACTATACTCTACCTCTACTGTGCTCCACTGTACTCTACCTTTACTTTGCTCCACTGTACTCTACCTCTACTGTACTCCACTGTGCTCTACCTCTACTGTACTCTACTGTACTCCACCTCTACTGTGCTCCACTGTACTCCACTGTACTCTACCTCTACTGTACTCCACTGTACTCTACCTCTACTGTACTCCACTGTACTCTAGCTCTACTCTGCTCCACTGTACTCTCCCTTTACTGTACTCCACTGTACTCTACCTCTACTGTGCTCCACTGTACTCTACCTCTAATGTGCTCCACTGTACTCTACATCTACTGTACTCCACTGTACTCTACCTCTACTATACTCCACTGTACTCTTTCTCTACTGTACTCCACTGTACTCTACCTCTACTGTACTCCACTGTACTCTACCTCTACTGTACTCCACTGTACTCTACTCTACTGTACTCCACTGTACTCTACCTCTACTGTACTTCACTGTACTCTACCTCTACTGTACTCCACCTCTAATGTGCTCCACTGTACTCTACCTCTACTGTACTCCACTGTACTCTACCTCTACTGTACTCCACTCTACTCTACCTCTACTGTGCTCTACTGTACTCTATCTCTACTGTGCTCCACTGTACTCTACCTCTACTGTACTCCACTGTACTCTACCTCTACTATACTCCACTGTACTCTTTCTCTACTGTACTCCACTGTACTCTACCTCTACTGTACTCCACTCTACTCAACCTCAACTGTACTCCACTGTACTCTACCTCTACTGTGCTCCACTGTACTCTACCTCTACTGTACTCCACTGTACTCTACCTCTACTGTACTCCACTGTACTCTACCTCTACTGTACTCCACTCTACTCTACCTCTACTGTGCTCTACTGTACTCTATCTCGACTGTGCTCCACTGTACTCTACCTCTACTGTACTCCACTGTACTCTCTCTCTACTGTGCTCCACTGTACTCTATCTCTACTGTGCTCCACTGTACTCTATCTCTACTGTGCTCCACTGTACTCTATATCTACTGTGCTCCACTGTACTCTATCTCTACTGTGCTTCACTGTACTCTATATCTACTGTACTCCACTGTACTCTACCTCTACTGTACACCACTGTACTCTACCTCTACTGTACTCCACTGTACTCTACCTCTACTGTACTCCACTGTACTCTACCTCTACTGTACTCCACTCTACTCTACCTCTACTGTGCTCTGCTGTACTCTACCTCTACTGTACTCTACTGTTCTCTACCTCTACTGTACTCTACTGTACTCCACATCTGCTCTGCTCCACTCTACTCCACTGTACTCTACCTCTACTGTACTCCACTCTACTCTACCTCTACTATACTCCACACCACTCTTTCTCTACTGTACTCCACTGTACTCTACCTCTACTGTACTCCACTGTACTCAACCTCAACTGTACTCCACTGTACTCTACCTCTACTGTGCTCCACTGTACTCTACCTCTACTGTGCTCCACTGTACTCTACCTCTACTCTACTCCACTGTACTCTACCTCTACTGTACTCCACTGTACTCTACCTCTACTGTACTCCACTCTACTCTATCTCTACTGTGCTCTACTGTACTCTATCTCTACTGTGCTCCACTGTACTCTACCTCTACTGTACTCCACTGTACTCTACCTCTACTATACTCAACTGTACTCTTTCTCTACTGTACTCCACTGTACTCTACCTCTACTGTACTCCACTGTACTCTACCTCTACTGTACTCCACTGTACTCTACTCTACTGTACTCCACTGTACTCTACCTCTACTGTACTCTACCTCTACTGTGCTCCACTGTACTCTATCTCTACTGTACTCCACTCTACTCTACCTCTACTGTACTCCACCTCTAATGTGCTCCACTGTACTCTACTTCTACTGTACTCCACTGTACTCTACCTCTACTGTACTCCACTCTACTCTAGCTCTACTGTGCTCTACTGTACTCTATCTCTACTGTGCTCCACTGTACTCTACCTCTACTGTACTCCACTGTACTCTACCTCTACTATACTCCACTGTACTCTTTCTCTACTGTACTCCACTGTACTCTACCTCTACTATACTCCACTGTACTCAACCTCAACTGTACTCCACTGTACTCTACTCTACTGTACTCCACTGTACTCTATCTCTACTTTGCTCCACTGTACTCCACTGTACTCTACCTCTAGTATGCTCCACTGTACTCCACTGTACTCTACCTCTAGTATGCTCCACTGTACTCTACCTGTACTGTGCTCCACTGTACTCTACCTCTACTGTACTCCACTGTACTCTATCTCTACTTTGCTCCACTGTACTCTACTCTACTGTACTCAACTGTACTCTACCTCTACTGTACTCTACCTCTACTGTGCTCTACTGTACTCTATCTCTACTGTGCTCCACTGTACTCTACCTCTACTGTACTCCACTGTACTCTACCTCTACTGTACTCCACTGTACTCTATCTCTATGTGCTCTACTGTACTCTATCTCTACTCTGCTCTACTGTACTCTACCTCTACTGTACTCCACTGTACTCTACCTCTACTGTACTCCAATGTACTCTACCTCTACTGTGCTCCACTGTACTTTACCTCTAATGTGTTCCACTGTACTCTACCTCTACTGTGCTCCACTGTACTCTACCTCTAGTGTACTCCACTGTACTCTACCACTACTGTGCTCCACTGTACTCTATCTCTACTGTACTCCACTGTACTCTACCTCTACTGTACTCCACCTCTAATGTGCTCCACTGTACTCTACCTCTACTGTACTCCACTGTACTCTACCTCTACTGTACTCCACTCTACTCTACCTCTACTGTGCTCTACTGTACTCTATCTCTACTGTGCTCCACTGTATTCTACCTCTACTGTACTCCACTGTACTCTACCTCTACTATACTCCACTGTACTCTTTCTCTAATGTACTCCACTGTACTCTACCTCTACTGTACTCCACTGTACTCTACCTCAACTGTACTCCACTGTACTCTACTCTACTGTACTCCACTCTACTCTACCTCTACTGTACTCCACTGTACTCTACCTCTACTGTACTCCACTGTACTCTACCTCTACTGTACTCCACTGTACTCTACCTCTACTGTGCTCCACTGTACTCTACCTCTACTGTGCTCCACTGTACTCTACCTCTAATGTGCTCCACTGTACTCTACCTCTACTGTGCTCCACTGTACTCTATCTCTACTGTGCTCCACTATACTCTATCTCTACTGTGCTCCACTGTACTCTATCTCTACTGTGCTCCACTGTACTCTATCTCTACTGTGCTCCACTGTACTCTACCTCTACTGTGCTCCACTGTACTCTACCTCTACTGTGCTCCACTGTACTCTATCTCTACTGTGCTCCACTGTACTCTATCTCTACTGTGCTCCACTGTACTCTACCTCTACTGTACTCCACTGTACTCTACCTCTACTGTGCTCTACTGTACTCTATCTCTACTGTGCTCCACTGTATTCTACCTCTACTGTACTCCACTGTACTCTACCTCTACTATACTCCACTGTACTCTTTCTCTACTGTGCTACACTGTACTCTATCTCTACTGTGCTCCACTGTACTCTATCTCTACTGTATTCCACTGTACTCTACCTCTACTGTACTCCACTGTACTCTACTTCTAATTTGCTCCACTGTACTCTATTTCTACTGTGCTCCACTGTACTCTACCTCTACTGTACTCCACTGTACTCTACCTCTACTGTACTCCACTGTACTCTACCTCTACTGTGCTACACTGTACTCTATCTCTACTGTACTCCACTGTACTCTACCTCTACTGTACTCCACCTCTAATGTGCTCCACTGTACTCTACCTCTACTGTACTCCACCTCTAATGTGCTCCACTGTACTCTACCTCTACTGTACTCCACTGTACTCTACCTCTACTGTACTCCACTCTACTCTACCTCTACTGTGCTCTACTGTACTCTACCTCTACTGTACTCTACTGTTCTCTACCTCTACTGTACTCTACTGTACTCCACATCTGCTCTGCTCCACTGTAATCCACTATACTCTACCTCTACTGTGCTCCACTGTACTCTACCTTTACTTTGCTCCACTGTACTCTACCTCTACTGTACTCTACCTCTAATGTGCTCCACTGTACTCTACCTCTACTGTATTCCACTGTACTCTATCTCTACTGTGCTCCACTGTACTCTATCTCTACTGTGCTCCACTGTACTCTATCTCTACTGTGCTCCACTGTACTCTATCTCTACTGTGCACCACTGTACTCTACCTCTACTGTGCTCCACTGTACTCTACCTCTACTGTGCTCCACTGTACTCTATCTCTACTGTGCTCCACTGTACTGTATCTCTACTGTGCTCCACTGTACTCTACCTCTACTGTACTCCACTCTACTCTACCTCTACTGTGCTCTACTGTACTCTATCTCTACTGTGATCCACTGTACTCTACCTCTACTGTACTCCACTGTACTCTACCTCTACTGTACTCCACTGTACTCTATCTCTACTGTGCTCTACTGTACTATATCTCTACTCTGCTCTACTGTACTCTACCTCTACTGTACTCCACTGTACTCTATCTCTACTGTGCTCTACTGTACTCTATCTCTACTCTGCTCTACTGTACTCTAACTCTACTGTACTCCACTTTACTCTACCTCTACTGTACTCCACTGTACTCTACCTCTACTGTGCTCCACTGTACTCTACCTCTAATGTGTTCCACTGTACTCTACCTCTACTGTGCTCCACTGTACTCTACCTCTACTGTACTCCACTGTACTCTACCTCTACTGTGCTCCACTGTACTCTATCTCTACTGTACTCCACTGTACTCTACCTCTACTGTACTCCACCTCTAATGTGCTCCACTGTACTCTACCTCTACTGTACTCCACTGTACTCTACCTCTACTGTACTCCACTCTACTCTACCTCTACTGTGCTCTACTGTACTCTATCTCTACTGTGCTCCACTGTACTCTACCTCTACTGTACTCCACTGTACTCCACCTCTACTATACAACACTGTACTCTTTCTCTACTGTACTCCACTGTACTCTACCTCTACTGTACTCCACTCTACTCTACCTCTACTGTGCTCTACTGTACTCTATCTCTACTGTGCTCCACTGTAATCTACCTCTACTGTACTCCACTGTACTCTACCTCTACTATACTCCACTGTACTCTTTCTCAACTGTACTCCACTGTACTCTACCTCTACTGTACTCCACTGTACTCTACCTCTACTGTACTCCACTGTACTCTACTCTACTGTACTCCACTGTACTCTACCTCTACTGTACTCTACCTCTACTGTGCTCCACTGTACTCTATCTCTACTGTACTCCACTGTACTCTACCTCTACTGTACTCCACTGTATTCTACCTCTTTTATACTCCACTGTACTCTTTCTCTACTGTACTCCACTGTACTCTACCTCTACTGTACTCCACTGTACTCAACCTCAACTGTACTCCACTGTACTCTACCTCTACTGTGCTCCACTGTACTCTACCTCTACTCTACTCCACTGTACTCTACCTCTACTGTACTCCACTGCACTCTATCTCTACTGTACTCCACTCTACTCTACCTCTACTGTGCTCTACTGTACTCTATCTCTACTGTGCTCCACTGTACTTTACCTCTACTGTACTCCACTGTACTCTACCTCTACTATACTCCACTGTACTCTTTCTCTACTGTACTCCACTGTACTCTACCTCTACTGTACTCCCCTGTACTCTACCTCTACTGTACTCCACTGTACTCTACTCTACTGTACTCCACTGTACTCTACCTCTACTGTACTCTACCTCTACTGTGCTCCACTGTACTCTATCTCTACTGTACTCCACTCTACTCTACCTCTACTGTACTCCACCTCTAATGTGCTCCACTGTACTCTACCTCTACTGTACTCCACTGTACTCTACCTCTACTGTACTCCACTCTACTCTACCTCTACTGTGCTCTACTGTACTCTATCTCTACTGTGCTCCACTGTACTCTACCTCTACTATACTCCACTGTACTCTTTCTCTACTGTACTCCACTGTACTCTACCTCTACTGTACTCCACTGTACTCAACCTCAACTGTACTCCACTGTACTCTACCTCTACTGTGCTCCATTGTACTCTACCTCTACTGTACTCCACTGTACTCTACCTCTACTGTGCTCCATTGTACTCCACCTCTACTGTGCTCCACTGTACTCCACTGTACTCTACCTCTACTTTGCTCCACTGTACTCTACCTCTACTGTACTCCACTGTACTCTACCTCTACTGTTCTCCACTGTACTCTACCTCTAATGTGCTCCACTGTACTCTACCTCTACTGTGCTCCACTGTACTCTACCTCTACTGTACTCCACTGTACTCTACCTCTACTGTGCTCCACTGTACTCTATCTCTACTGTATTCCACTGTACTCTACCTCTACTGTACTCCACCTCTAATATGCTCCACTGTACTCTACCTCTACTGTACTCCACTGTACTCTACCTCTACTGTACTCCACTCTACTCTACCTCTACTGTGCTCTACTATACTCTATCTCTACTGTGCTCCACTGTACTCTACCTCTACTGTACTCCACTGTACTATACCTCTATTATACTCCACTGTACTCTTTCTCTACTGTACTCCACTGTACTCTACCTCTACTGTACTCCACTGTACTCTATCTCTACTGTACTCCACTGTACTCTACTCTACTGTACTCCACTGTACTCTACCTCTACTGTACTCTACCTCTACTGTGCTCCACTGTAGTCTATCTCTACTGTACTCCACTCTACTCTACCTCTACTGTACTCCACCTCTAATGTGCTCCACTGTACTCTACCTCTACTGTACTCCACTGTACTCTACCTCTACTGTACTCCACTCTACTCTACATCTACTGTGCTCTACTGTACTCTATCTCTACTGTGCTCTACTGTACTCTACCTCTACTGTACTCCACTGTACTCTACCTCTACTATACTCCACTGTACTCTCTCTCTACTGTACTCCACTGTACTCTACCTCTACTATACTCCACTGTACTCAACCTCAACTGTACTCCACTGTACTCTACTCTACTGTACTCCACTGTACTCTACCTCTACTGTACTCTACCTCTACTGTACTCCACTGTACTCTATCTCTACTTTGCTCCACTGTACTCTACTCTACTGTACTCAACTGTACTCTACCTCTACTGTACTCTACCTCTACTGTGCTCTACTGTACTCTATCTCTACTGTGCTCCACTGTACTCTACCTCTACTGTACTCCACTGTACTCTACCTCTACTGTACTCCACTGTACTCTATCTCTATGTGCTCTACTGTACTCTATCTCTACTCTGCTCTACTGTACTCTACCTCTACTGTACTCCACTGTACTCTACCTCTACTGTACTCCACTGTACTCTACCTCTACTGTGCTCCACTGTACTCTACCTCTAATGTGTTCCACTGTACTCTACCTCTACTGTGCTCCACTGTACTCTACCTCTACTGTACTCCACTGTACTCTACCTCTACTGTGCTCCACTGTACTCTATCTCTACTGTACTCCACTGTACTCTACCTCTACTGTACTCCACCTCTAATGTGCTCCACTGTACTCTACCTCTACTGTACTCCACTGTACTCTACCTCTACTGTACTCCACTCTACTCTACCTCTACTGTGCTCTACTGTACTCTATCTCTACTGTGCTCCACTGTATTCTACCTCTACTGTACTCCACTGTACTCTACCTCTACTATACTCCACTGTACTCTTTCTCTACTGTACTCCACTGTACTCTAGCTCTACTGTACTCCACTGTACTCTACCTCAACTGTACTCCACTGTACTCTACTCTACTGTACTCCACTGTACTCTACCTCTACTGTACTCCACTGTACTCTACCTCTACTGTACTCCACTGTACTCTACCTCTACTGTACTCCACTGTACTCTACCTCTACTGTGCTCCACTGTACTCTACCTCTACTGTACTCCACTGTACTCTACCTCTACTGTGCTCCACTGTACTCTATCTCTACTGTGCTCCAATGTACTCTATCTCTACTGTGCTCCACTGTACTCTATCTCTACTGTGCTCCACTGTACTCTATCTCTACTGTGCTCCACTGTACTCTACCTCTACTGTGCTCCACTGTACTCTACCTCTACTGTGCTCCACTGTACTCTATCTCTACTGTGCTCCACTGTACTCTATATCTACTGTGCTCCACTGTACTCTACCTCTACTGTACTCCACTCTACTCTACCTCTACTGTGCTCTACTGTACTCTATCTCTACTGTGCTCCACTGTATTCTACCTCTACTGTACTCCACTGTACTCTACCTCTACTATACTCCACTGTACTCTTTCTCTACTGTGCTACACTGTACTCTATCTCTACTGTGCTCCACTGTACTCTATCTCTACTGTATTCCACTGTACTCTACCTCTACTGTACTCCACTGTACTCTACCTCTAATGTGCTCCACTGTACTCTATTTCTACTGTGCTCCACTGTGCTCTACCTCTACTGTACTCCACTGTACTCTACCTCTACTTTACTCCACTGTACCCTACCTCTACTGTACTCCACTGTACTCTACCTCTAATGTACTCCACTCTACTCTACCTCTACTGTGCTCTACTGTACTCTACCTCTACTGTACTCTACTGTTCACTACCTCTACTGTACTCTACTGTACTCCACATCTGCTCTGATCCACTGTAATCCACTATACTCTACCTCTACTGTGCTCCACTGTACTCTACCTTTACTTTGCTCCACTGTACTCTACCTCTACTGTACTCCACTGTGCTCTACCTCTACTGTACTCTACTGTACTCCACCTCTACTGTGCTCCACTGTACTCCACTGTACTCTACCTCTACTGTACTCCACTGTACTCTACCTCTACTGTACTCCACTGTACTCTAGCTCTACTGTGCTCCACTGTACTCTCCCTTTACTGTACTCCACTGTACTCTACCTCTACTGTGCTCCACTGTACTCTACCTCTAATGTGCTCCACTGTACTCTACATCTACTGTACTCCACTGTACTCTACCTCTACTATACTTCACTGTACTCTTTCTCTACTGTACTCCACTGTACTCTACCTCTACTGTACTCCACTGTACTCTACCTCTACTGTACTCCACTGTACTCTACTCTACTGTACTCCACTGTACTCTACCTCTACTGTACTCTACCTCTACTGTGCTCCACTGTACTCTATCTCTACTGTACTTCACTGTACTCTACCTCTACTGTACTCCACCTCTAATGTGCTCCACTGTACTCTACCTCTACTGTACTCCACTGTACTCTACCTCTACTGTACTCCACTGTACTCTACTCTACTGTACTCCACTGTACTCTACCTCTACTGTACTCTACCTCTACTGTGCTCCACTGTACTCTATCTCTACTGTACTCCACTGTACTCTACCTCTACTGTACTCCACTGTATTCTACCTCTACTATACTCCACTGTACTCTTTCTCTACTGTACTCCACTGTACTCTACCTCTACTGTACTCCACTGTACTCAACCTCAACTGTATTCCACTGTACTCTACCTCTACTGTGCTCCACTGTACTCTACCTCTACTCTACTCCACTGTACTCTACCTCTACTGTACTCCACTGTACTCTACCTCTACTGTACTCTACCTCTACTGTGCTCCACTGTAGTCTATCTCTACTGTACTCCACTCTACTCTACCTCTACTGTACTCCACCTCTAATGTGCTCCACTGTACTCTACCTCTACTGTACTCCACTGTACTCTACCTCTACTGTGCTCCACTCTACTCTACCTCTACTGTGCTCTACTGTACTCTATCTCTACTGTGCTCTACTGTACTCTACCTCTACTGTACTCCACTGTACTCTACCTCAACTATACTCCACTGTACTCTTTCTCTACTGTACTCCACTGTACTCTACCTCTACTATACTCCACTGTACTCAACCTCAACTGTACTCCACTGTACTCTACTCTACTGTACTCCACTGTACTCTACCTCTACTGTACTCTACCTCTACTGTACTCCTTTGTACTCTATCTCTACTTTGCTCCACTGTACTCTACTCTACTGTACTCAACTGTACTCTACCTCTACTGTACTCTACCTCTACTGTGCTCTACTGTACTCTATCTCTACTGTGCTCCACTGTACTCTACCTCTACTGTACTCCACTGTACTCTACCTCTACTGTACTCCACTGTACTCTATCTCTATGTGCTCTACTGTACTCTATCTCTACTCTGCTCTACTGTACTCTACCTCTACTGTACTCCACTGTACTCTACCTCTACTGTACTCCACTGTACTCTACCTCTACTGTGCTCCACTGTACTCTACCTCTAATGTGTTCCACTGTACTCTACCTCTACTGTGCTCCACTGTACTCTACCTCTACTGTACTCCACTGTACTCTACCTCTACTGTGCTCCACTGTACTCTATCTCTACTGTACTCCACTGTACTCTACCTCTACTGTACTCCACCTCTAATGTGCTCCACTGTACTCTACCTCTACTGTACTCCACTGTACTCTACCTCTACTGTACTCCACTCTACTCTACCTCTACTGTGCTCTACTGTACTCTATCTCTACTGTGCTCCACTGTATTCTACCTCTACTGTACTCCACTGTACTCTACCTCTACTATACTCCACTGTACTCTTTCTCTACTGTACTCCACTGTACTCTACCTCTACTGTACTCCACTGTACTCTACCTCAACTGTACTCCACTGTACTCTACTCTACTGTACTCCACTGTACTCTACCTCTACTGTACTCCACTCTACTCTACCTCTACTGTGCTCTACTGTACTCTATCTCTACTGTGCTCCACTGTAATCTACCTCTACTGTACTCCACTGTACTCTACCTCTACTATACTCCACTGTACTCTTTCTCAACTGTACTCCACTGTACTCTACCTCTACTGTACTCCACTGTACTCTACCTCTACTGTACTCCACTGTACTCTACTCTACTGTACTCCACTGTACTCTACCTCTACTGTACTCTACCTCTACTGTGCTCCACTGTACTCTATCTCTACTGTACTCCACTGTACTCTACCTCTACTGTACTCCACTGTATTCTACCTCTTTTATACTCCACTGTACTCTTTCTCTACTGTACTCCACTGTACTCTACCTCTACTGTACTCCACTGTACTCAACCTCAACTGTACTCCACTGTACTCTACCTCTACTGTGCTCCACTGTACTCTACCTCTACTCTACTCCACTGTACTCTACCTCTACTGTACTCCACTGCACTCTATCTCTACTGTACTCCACTCTACTCTACCTCTACTGTGCTCTACTGTACTCTATCTCTACTGTGCTCCACTGTACTTTACCTCTACTGTACTCCACTGTACTCTACCTCTACTATACTCCACTGTACTCTTTCTCTACTGTACTCCACTGTACTCTACCTCTACTGTACTCCCCTGTACTCTACCTCTACTGTACTCCACTGTACTCTACTCTACTGTACTCCACTGTACTCTACCTCTACTGTACTCTACCTCTACTGTGCTCCACTGTACTCTATCTCTACTGTACTCCACTCTACTCTACCTCTACTGTACTCCACCTCTAATGTGCTCCACTGTACTCTACCTCTACTGTACTCCACTGTACTCTACCTCTACTGTACTCCACTCTACTCTACCTCTACTGTGCTCTACTGTACTCTATCTCTACTGTGCTCCACTGTACTCTACCTCTACTATACTCCACTGTACTCTTTCTCTACTGTACTCCACTGTACCTGTACTCTACCTCTACTGTACTCCACTGTACTCAACCTCAACTGTACTCCACTGTACTCTACCTCTACTGTGCTCCATTGTACTCTACCTCTACTGTACTCCACTGTACTCTACTTCTACTGTGCTCCATTGTACTCCACCTCTACTGTGCTCCACTGTACTCCACTGTACTCTACCTCTACTTTGCTCCACTGTACTCTACCTCTACTGTACTCCACTGTACTCTACCTCTACTGTTCTCCACTGTACTCTACCTCTAATGTGCTCCACTGTACTCTACCTCTACTGTGCTCCACTGTACTCTACCTCTACTGTACTCCACTGTACTCTACCTCTACTGTGCTCCACTGTACTCTATCTCTACTGTATTCCACTGTACTCTACCTCTACTGTACTCCACCTCTAATATGCTCCACTGTACTCTACCTCTACTGTACTCCACTGTACTCTACCTCTACTGTACTCCACTCTACTCTACCTCTACTGTGCTCTACTATACTCTATCTCTACTGTGCTCCACTGTACTCTACCTCTACTGTACTCCACTGTACTATACCTCTATTATACTCCACTGTACTCTTTCTCTACTGTACTCCACTGTACTCTACCTCTACTGTACTCCACTGTACTCTATCTCTACTGTACTCCACTGTACTCTACTGTACTCCACTGTACTCTACCTCTACTGTACTCTACCTCTACTGTGCTCCACTGTAGTCTATCTCTACTGTACTCCACTCTACTCTACCTCTACTGTACTCCACCTCTAATGTGCTCCACTGTACTCTACCTCTACTGTACTCCACTGTACTCTACCTCTACTGTACTCCACTCTACTCTACATCTACTGTGCTCTACTGTACTCTATCTCTACTGTGCTCTACTGTACTCTACCTCTACTGTACTCCACTGTACTCTACCTCTACTATACTCCACTGTACTCTCTCTCTACTGTACTCCACTGTACTCTACCTCTACTATACTCCACTGTACTCAACCTCAACTGTACTCCACTGTACTCTACTCTACTGTACTCCACTGTACTCTACCTCTACTGTACTCTACCTCTACTGTACTCCACTGTACTCTATCTCTACTTTGCTCCACTGTACTCTACTCTACTGTACTCAACTGTACTCTACCTCTACTGTACTCTACCTCTACTGTGCTCTACTGTACTCTATCTCTACTGTGCTCCACTGTACTCTACCTCTACTGTACTCCACTGTACTCTACCTCTACTGTACTCCACTGTACTCTATCTCTATGTGCTCTACTGTACTCTATCTCTACTCTGCTCTACTGTACTCTACCTCTACTGTACTCCACTGTACTCTACCTCTACTGTACTCCACTGTACTCTACCTCTACTGTGCTCCACTGTACTCTACCTCTAATGTGTTCCACTGTACTCTACCTCTACTGTGCTCCACTGTACTCTACCTCTACTGTACTCCACTGTACTCTACCTCTACTGTGCTCCACTGTACTCTATCTCTACTGTACTCCACTGTACTCTACCTCTACTGTACTCCACCTCTAATGTGCTCCACTGTACTCTACCTCTACTGTACTCCACTGTACTCTACCTCTACTGTACTCCACTCTACTCTACCTCTACTGTGCTCTACTGTACTCTATCTCTACTGTGCTCCACTGTATTCTACCTCTACTGTACTCCACTGTACTCTACCTCTACTATACTCCACTGTACTCTTTCTCTACTGTACTCCACTGTACTCTAGCTCTACTGTACTCCACTGTACTCTACCTCAACTGTACTCCACTGTACTCTACTCTACTGTACTCCACTGTACTCTACCTCTACTGTACTCCACTGTACTCTACCTCTACTGTACTCCACTGTACTCTACCTCTACTGTACTCCACTGTACTCTACCTCTACTGTGCTCCACTGTACTCTACCTCTACTGTACTCCACTGTACTCTACCTCTACTGTGCTCCACTGTACTCTACCTCTAATGTGCTCCACTGTACTCTACCTCTACTGTGCTCCACTGTACTCTATCTCTACTGTGCTCCAATGTACTCTATCTCTACTGTGCTCCACTGTACTCTATCTCTACTGTGCTCCACTGTACTCTATCTCTACTGTGCTCCACTGTACTCTACCTCTACTGTGCTCCACTGTACTCTACCTCTACTGTGCTCCACTGTACTCTATCTCTACTGTGCTCCACTGTACTCTATATCTACTGTGCTCCACTGTACTCTACCTCTACTGTACTCCACTCTACTCTACCTCTACTGTGCTCTACTGTACTCTATCTCTACTGTGCTCCACTGTATTCTACCTCTACTGTACTCCACTGTACTCTACCTCTACTATACTCCACTGTACTCTTTCTCTACTGTGCTACACTGTACTCTATCTCTACTGTGCTCCACTGTACTCTATCTCTACTGTATTCCACTGTACTCTACCTCTACTGTACTCCACTGTACTCTACCTCTAATGTGCTCCACTGTACTCTATTTCTACTGTGCTCCACTGTGCTCTACCTCTACTGTACTCCACTGTACTCTACCTCTACTTTACTCCACTGTACCCTACCTCTACTGTACTCCACTGTACTCTACCTCTAATGTACTCCACTCTACTCTACCTCTACTGTGCTCTACTGTACTCTACCTCTACTGTACTCTACTGTTCACTACCTCTACTGTACTCTACTGTACTCCACATCTGCTCTGATCCACTGTAATCCACTATACTCTACCTCTACTGTGCTCCACTGTACTCTACCTTTACTTTGCTCCACTGTACTCTACCTCTACTGTACTCCACTGTGCTCTACCTCTACTGTACTCTACTGCACTCCACCTCTACTGTGCTCCACTGTACTCCACTGTACTCTACCTCTACTGTACTCCACTGTACTCTACCTCTACTGTACTCCACTGTACTCTAGCTCTACTGTGCTCCACTGTACTCTCCCTTTACTGTACTCCACTGTACTCTACCTCTACTGTGCTCCACTGTACTCTACCTCTAATGTGCTCCACTGTACTCTACATCTACTGTACTCCACTGTACTCTACCTCTACTATACTTCACTGTACTCTTTCTCTACTGTACTCCACTGTACTCTACCTCTACTGTACTCCACTGTACTCTACCTCTACTGTACTCCACTGTACTCTACTCTACTGTACTCCACTGTACTCTACCTCTACTGTACTCTACCTCTACTGTGCTCCACTGTACTCTATCTCTACTGTACTTCACTGTACTCTACCTCTACTGTACTCCACCTCTAATGTGCTCCACTGTACTCTACCTCTACTGTACTCCACTGTACTCTACCTCTACTGTACTCCACTGTACTCTACTCTACTGTACTCCACTGTACTCTACCTCTACTGTACTCTACCTCTACTGTGCTCCACTGTACTCTATCTCTACTGTACTCCACTGTACTCTACCTCTACTGTACTCCACTGTATTCTACCTCTACTATACTCCACTGTACTCTTTCTCTACTGTACTCCACTGTACTCTACCTCTACTGTACTCCACTGTACTCAACCTCAACTGTATTCCACTGTACTCTACCTCTACTGTGCTCCACTGTACTCTACCTCTACTCTACTCCACTGTACTCTACCTCTACTGTACTCCACTGTACTCTACCTCTACTGTACTCTACCTCTACTGTGCTCCACTGTAGTCTATCTCTACTGTACTCCACTCTACTCTACCTCTACTGTACTCCACCTCTAATGTGCTCCACTGTACTCTACCTCTACTGTACTCCACTGTACTCTATCTCTACTGTGCTCCACTCTACTCTACCTCTACTGTGCTCTACTGTACTCTATCTCTACTGTGCTCTACTGTACTCTACCTCTACTGTACTCCACTGTACTCTACCTCAACTATACTCCACTGTACTCTTTCTCTACTGTACTCCACTGTACTCTACCTCTACTATACTCCACTGTACTCAACCTCAACTGTACTCCACTGTACTCTACTCTACTGTACTCCACTGTACTCTACCTCTACTGTACTCTACCTCTACTGTACTCCTTTGTACTCTATCTCTACTTTGCTCCACTGTACTCTACTCTACTGTACTCAACTGTACTCTACCTCTACTGTACTCTACCTCTACTGTGCTCTACTGTACTCTATCTCTACTGTGCTCCACTGTACTCTACCTCTACTGTACTCCACTGTACTCTACCTCTACTGTACTCCACTGTACTCTATCTCTATGTGCTCTACTGTACTCTATCTCTACTCTGCTCTACTGTACTCTACCTCTACTGTACTCCACTGTACTCTACCTCTACTGTACTCCACTGTACTCTACCTCTACTGTGCTCCACTGTACTCTACCTCTAATGTGTTCCACTGTACTCTACCTCTACTGTGCTCCACTGTACTCTACCTCTACTGTACTCCACTGTACTCTACCTCTACTGTGCTCCACTGTACTCTATCTCTACTGTACTCCACTGTACTCTACCTCTACTGTACTCCACCTCTAATGTGCTCCACTGTACTCTACCTCTACTGTACTCCACTGTACTCTACCTCTACTGTACTCCACTCTACTCTACCTCTACTGTGCTCTACTGTACTCTATCTCTACTGTGCTCCACTGTATTCTACCTCTACTGTACTCCACTGTACTCTACCTCTACTATACTCCACTGTACTCTTTCTCTACTGTACTCCACTGTACTCTACCTCTACTGTACTCCACTGTACTCTACCTCAACTGTACGCCACTGTACTCTACTCTACTGTACTCCACTGTACTCTACCTCTACTGTACTCCACTGTACTCTACCTCTACTGTACTCCACTGTACTCTACCTCTACTGTACTCCACTGTACTCTACCTGTACTGTGCTCCACTGTACTCTACCTCTACTGTACTCCACTGTTCTCTATCTCTACTTTGCTCCACTGTACTCTACTCTACTGTACTCCACTGTACTCTACCTCTACTGTACTCTACCTCTACTGTGCTCTACTGTACTCTATCTCTACTGTGCTCCACTGTACTCTACCTCTACTGTACTCCACTGTACTCTACCTCTACTGTACTCCACTGTACTCTATCTCTACTGTGCTCTACTGTACTCTATCTCTACTCTGCTCTACTGTACTCTACCTCTACTGTACTCCACTGTACTCTACCTCTACTGTACTCCACTGTACTCTACCTCTACTGTGCTCCACTGTACTCTACCTCTAATGTGTTCCACTATACTCTACCTCTACTGTGCTCCACTGTACTCTACCTCTACTGTACTCCACTGTACTCTACCTCTACTGTGCTCCACTGTACTCTATCTCTACTGTACTCCACTGTACTCTACCTCTACTGTACTCCACCTCTAATGTGCTCCACTGTCCTCCACCTCTACGGTACTCCACTGTACTCTACCTCTACTGTACTCCACTCTACTCTACCTCTACTGTGCTCTACTGTACTCTATCTCTACTGTGCGCCACTGTACTCTACCTCTACTGTACTCCACTGTACTCTACCTCTACTATACTCCACTGTACTCTTTCTCTACTGTACTCCACTGTACTCTACCTCTACTGTACTCCACTCTACTCTACCTCTACTGTGCTCTACTGTACTCTATCTCTACTGTGCTCCACTGTACTCTACCTCTACTGTACTCCACTGTACTCTACCTCTACTGTACTCCACTGTACTCTATCTCTACTGTGCTCTACTGTACTCTATCTCTACTCTGCTCTACTGTACTCTACCTCTACTGTACTCCACTGTACTCTACCTCTACTGTACTCCACTGTACTCTTTCTCTACTGTACTCCACTTTACTCTACCTCTACTGTACTCCACTGTACTCTACCTCTACTGTGCTCCACTGTACTCTATCTCTACTGTACTCCACTGTACTCTACCTCTACTGTACTCCACCTCTAATGTGCTCCACTGTACTCTACCTCTACTGTACTCCACTGTACTCTACCTCTACTGTACTCCACTCTACTCTACCTCTACTGTGCTCTACTGTACTCTATCTCTACTGTGCTCCACTGTACTCTACCTCTACTGTACTCCACTGTACTCTACCTCTACTATACTCCACTGTACTCTTTCTCTACTGTACTCCACTGTACTCTACCTCTACTGTACTCCACTGTACTCAACCTCAACTGTACTCCACTGTACTCTACCTCTACTGTGCTCCATTGTACTCTACCTCTACTGTACTCCACTGTACTCTACCTCTACTGTGCTCCATTGTACTCCACCTCTACTGTGCTCCACTGTACTCCACTGTACTCTACCTCTACTGTGCTCCACTGTACTCTACCTCTACTGTACTCCACTGTACTCTACCTCTACTGTTCTCCACTGTACTCTACCTCTAATGTGCTCCACTGTACTCTACCTCTACTGTGCTCCACTGTACTCTACCTCTACTGTACTCCACTGTACTCTACCTCCACTGTGCTCCACTGTACTCTATCTCTAATGTATTCCAATGTACTCTACCTCTACTGTACTCCACCTCTAATGTGCTCCACTGTACTCTACCTCTACTGTACTCCACTGTACTCTACCTCTACTCTACTCCACTCTACTCTACCTCTACTGTGCTCTACTATACTCTATCTCTACTCTGCTCCACTCTACTCTACCTCTACTGTACTCCACTGTACTCTACCTCTACTATACTCCACTGTACTCTTTCTCTACTGTACTCCACTCTACTCTACCTCTACTGTACTCCACTGTACTCTACCTCTACTGTACTCCACTGTACTCTACCTCTACTGTACTCCACTGTACTCTACCTCTACTGTACTCCACTGTACTCTACCTCTACTGTACTCCACTCTACTCTACCTCTACTGTGCTCTACTGTACTCTATCTCTACTGTGCTCCACTGTACTCTACCTCTACTGTACTCCACTGTACTCTACCTCTACTGTACTCCACTCTACTCTACCTCTACTGTGCTCTACTGTACTCTATCTCTACTGTGCTCCACTGTACTCTACCTCTACTGTACTCCACTGTACTCTACCTCTACTAAACTCCACTGTACTCTTTCTCTACTGTACTCCACTGTACTCTACCTCTACTATACTCCACTGTACTCAACCTCAACTGTACTCCACTGTACTCTACTCTACTGTACTCCACTGTACTCTACCTCTACTGTACTCTACCTCAACTGTACTCCACTGTACTCTATCTCTACTTTGCTCCACTGTACTCTACCTCTAGTATGCTCCACTGTACTCCACTGTACTCTACCTCTAGTATGCTCCACTGTACTCTACCTGTACTGTGCTCCACTGTACTCTACCTCTACTGTACTCCACTGTACTCTATCTCTACTTTGCTCCACTGTACTCTACTCTACTGTACTCCACTGTACTCTACCTCTACTGTACTCTACCTCTAATGTGCTCTACTGTACTCTATCTCTACTGTGCTACACTGTACTCTACCTCTACTGTACTCCACTGTACTCTACCTCTACTGTACTCCACTGTACTCTATCTCTACTGTGCTCTACTGTACTCTATCTCTACTCTGCTCTACTGTACTCTACCTCTACTGTACTCCACTGTACTCTACCTCTACTGTACTCCACTGTACTCTACCTCTACTGTGCTCCACTGTACTCTACCTCTAATGTGTTCCACTGTACTCTACCTCTACTGTGCTCCACTGTACTTTACCTCTACTGTACTCCACTGTACTCTACCTCTACTGTGCTCCACTGTACTCTATCTCTACTGTACTCCACTGTACTCTACCTCTACTGTACTCCACCTCTAATGTGCTCCACTGTACTCTACCTCTACGGTACTCCACTGTACTCTACCTCTACTGTACTCCACTCTACTCTACCTCTACTGTGCTCTACTGTACTCTATCTCTACTCTGCGCCACTGTACTCTACCTCTACTGTACTCCACTGTACTCTACCTCTACTATACTCCACTGTACTCTTTCTCTACTGTACTCCACTGTACTCTACCTCTACTGTACTCCACTCTACTCTACCTCTACTGTGCTCTACTGTACTCTATCTCTACTGTGCTCCACTGTACTCTACCTCTACTGTACTCCACTGTACTCTACCTCTACTATAATCCACTGTACTCTTTCTCTACTGTACTCCACTGTACTCTACCTCTACTGTACTCCACTGTACTCTACCTCTACTGTACTCCAATGTACTCTACTCTACTCTACTCCACTGTACTCTACCTCTACTGTACTCTACCTCTACTGTGCTCCACTGTACTCTATCTCTACTGTACTCCACTGTACTCTACCTCTACTGTACTCCACCTCTAATGTGCTCCACTGTACTCTATCTCTACTGTGCTCCACTGTACTCTACCTCTACTGTACTCCACTGTACTCTACCTCTACTATACTCCACTGTACTCTTTCTCTACTGTACTCCACTGTACTCTACCTCTACTGTACTCCACTGTACTCTACCTCTACTGTACTCCACTGTACTCTACTCTACTGTACTCCACTGTACTCTACCTCTACTGTACTCTACCTCTACTCTGCTCCACTGTACTCTATCTCTACTGTACTCCACCTCTAATGTGCTCCTCTGTACTCTACCTCTACTGTACTCCACTGTACTCTACCTCTACTGTACTCCACTCTACTCTACCTCTACTGTGCTCTACTGTACTCTATCTCTACTGTGCTCCATGTACTCTACCTCTACTGTACTCCACTGTACTCTACCTCTACTATACTCCACTGTACTCTTTCTCTACTGTACTCCACTGTACTCTACCTCTACTATACTCCACTGTACTCAACCTCAACTGTACTCCACTGTACTCTACTCTACTGTACTCCACTGTACTCTACCTCTACTGTACTCTACCTCTACTGTTCTCCACTGTACTCTATCTCTACTTTGCTCCACTGTACTCCACTGTACTCTACCTCTAGTATGCTCCACTGTACTCCACTGTACTCTACCTCTAGTATGCTCCACCCTACTCTACCTGTACTGTGCTCCACTGTACTCTACCTCTACTGTACTCCACTGTACTCTACCTCTACTGTACTCTACCTCTACTGTGCTCTACTGTACTCTATCTCTACTGTGCTCCACTGTACTCTATCTCTACTGTATTCCACTGTACTCTACCTCTACTGTACTCCACCTCTAATGTGCTCCACTGTACTCTACCTCTACTATACTCCACTGTACTCTTTCTCTACTGTACTCCACTGTACTCTACCTCTACTGTACTCCACTGTACTCTACCTCTACTGTACTCCACTGTACTCTACTCTACTGTACTCCACTGTACTCTACCTCTACTGTACTCTACCTCTACTGTGCTCCACTGTACTCTATCTCTACTGTACTCCACTGTACTCTACCTCTACTGTACTCCACCTCTAATGTGCTCCACTGTACTCTACCTCTACTGTACTCCACTGTACTCTACCTCTACTGTACTCCACTCTACTCTACCTCTACTGTGCTCTACTGTACTCTATCTCTACTGTGCTCCACTGTACTCTACCTCTACTGTACTCCACTGTACTCTACCTCTACTCTACTCCACTGTACTCTTTCTCTACTGTACTCCACTGTACTCTACCTCTACTGTACTCCACTGTACTCAACCTCAACTGTACTCCACTGTACTCTACCTCTACTGTGCTCCACTGTACTCTACCTCTACTGTGCTCCACTGTACACTACCTCTACTGTACTCCACTGTACTCTACCTCTACTGTACTCCACTGTACTCTACCTCTACTGTACTCCACTCTACTCTACCTCTACTGTGCTCTACTGTACTCTATCTCTACTGTGCTCCACTGTACTCTACCTCTACTGTACTCCACTGTACTCTACCTCTACTATACTCCACTGTACTCTTTCTCTACTGTACTCCACTGTACTCTACCTCTACTGTACTCCACTGTACTCTACCTCTACTGTAATCCACTGTACTCTAGTCTACTGTACTCCACGGTACTCTACCTCTACTGTACTCTACCTCTACTGTGCTCCACTGTACTCTATCTCTACTGTACTCCACTCTACTCTACCTCTAGTGTACTCCACTCTACTCTACCTCTACTGTACTCCACTGTACTCTACCTCTACTGTACTCCACTGTACTATACCTCTACTGTACTCCACTGTACTCTACCTCTACTGTACTCCACTGTACTCTACCTCTACTGTACTCCACTCTACTCTACCTCTACTGTGCTCTACTGTACTCTATCTCTACTGTGCTCCACTGTACTCTACCTCTACTGTACTCCACTGTACTCTACCTCTACTGTACTCCACTCTACTCTACCTCTACTGTGCTCTACTGTACTCTATCTCTACAGTGCTCCACTGTACTCTACCTCTACTGTACTCCACTGTACTCTACCTCTACTATACTCCACTGTACTCTTTCTCTACTGTACTCCACTGTACTCTACCTCTACTATACTCCACTGTACTCAACCTCAACTGTACTCCACTGTACTCTACTCTACTGTACTCCACTGTACTCTACCTCTACTGTACTCTACCTCTACTGTACTCCACTGTACTCTACCTCTAGTATGCTCCACTGTACTCCACTGTACTCTACCTCTAGTATGCTCCACTGTACTCTACCTGTACTGTGCTCCACTGTACTCTACCTCTACTGTACTCCACTGTTCTCTATCTCTACTTTGCTCCACTGTGCTCTACTCTACTGTACTCCACTGTACTCTACCTCTACTGTACTCTACCTCTACTGTGCTCTACTGCACTCTATCTCTACTGTGCTCCACTGTACTCTACCTCTACTGTACTCCACTGTACTCTACCTCTACTCTACTCCACTGTACTCTATCTCTACTGTGCTCTACTGTACTCTATCTCTACTCTGCTCTACTGTACTCTACCTCTACTGTACTCCATTGTACTCTACCTCTACTGTACTCCACTGTACTCTACCTCTACTGTGCTCCACTGTACTCTACCTCTAATGTGTTCCACTGTACTCTACCTCTACTGTGCTCCACTGTACTCTACCTCTACTGTACTCCACTGTACTCTACCTCTACTGTGCTCCACTGTACTCTATCTCTACTGTACTCCACTGTACTCTACCTCTACTGTACTCCACCTCTAATGTGCTCCACTGTACTCTACCTCTACGGTACTCCACTGTACTCTACCTCTACTGTACTCCACTCTACTCTACCTCTACTGTGCTCTACTGTACTCTATCTCTACTGTGCACCACTGTACTCTACCTCTACTGTACTCCACTGTACTCTACCTCTACTATACTCCACTGTACTCTTTCTCTACTGTACTCCACTGTACTCTACCTCTACTGTACTCCACTCTACTCTACCTCTACAGTGCTCTACTGTACTCTATCTCTACTGTGCTCCACTGTACTCTACCTCTACTGTACTCCACTGTACTCTACCTCTACTGTACTCCACTGTACTCTATCTCTACTGTGCTCTACTGTACTCTATCTCTACTCTGCTCTACTGTACTCTACCTCTACTGTACTCCACTGTACTCTACCTCTACTGTACTCCACTGTACTCTTTCTCTACTGTACTCCACTTTACTCTACCTCTACTGTACTCCACTGTACTCTGCCTCTACTGTACTCCACTGTACTCTACTCTACTGTACTCCACTGTACTCTACCTCTACTGCACTCTACCTCTACTGTGCTCCACTGTACTCTATCTCTACTGTACTCCACTGTACTCTACCTCTACTGTACTCCACCTCTAATGTGCTCCACTGTACTCTACCTCTACTGTACTCCACTGTACTCTACCTCTACAGTACTCCACTCTACTCTACCTCTACTGTGCTCTACTGTACTCTATCTCTACTGTGCTCCACTGTACTCTACCTCTACTGTAATCCACTGTACTCTACCTCTACTATACTCCACTGTACTCTTTCTCTACTGTACTCCACTGTACTTTACCTCTACTGTACTCCACTGTACTCAACCTCAACTGTACTCCACTGTACTCTACCTCTACTGTGCTCCATTGTACTCTACCTCTACTGTACTCCACTGTACTCTACCTCTACTGTGCTCCATTGTACTCCACCTCTACTGTGCTCCACTGTACTCCACTGTACTCTACCTCTACTGTGCTCCACTGTACTCTACCTCTACTGTACTCCACTGTACTCTACCTCTACTGTTCTCCACTGTACTCTACCTCTAATGTGCTCCACTGTACTCTACCTCTACTGTGCTCCACTGTACTCTACCTCTACTGTACTCCACTGTACTCTACCTCTACTGTGCTCCACTGTACTCTATCTCTACTGTATTCCACTGTACTCTACCTCTACTGTACTCCACTGTACTCTACCTCTACTGTACTCCACTCTACTCTACCTCTACTGTGCTCTACTATACTCTATCTCTACTGTGCTCCACTGTACTCTACCTCTACTGTACTCCACTGTACTCTACCTCTACTATACTCCACTGTACTCTTTCTCTACTGTACTCCACTGTACTCTACCTCTACTGTACTCCACTGTACTCTATCTCTACTGTACTCCACTGTACTCTACTCTACTGTACTCCACTGTACTCTACCTCTACTGTACTCTACCTCTACTGTGCTCCACTGTAGTCTATCTCTACTGTACTCCACTCTACTCTACCTCTACTGTACTCCACCTCTAATGTGCTCCACTGTACTCTACCTCTACTGTACTCCACTGTACTCTACCTCTACTGTACTCCACTCTACTCTACATCTACTGTGCTCTACTGTACTCTATCTCTACTGTGCTCTACTGTACTCTACCTCTACTGTACTCCACTGTACTCTACCTCTACTATACTCCACTGTACTCTCTCTCTACTGTACTCCACTGTACTCTACCTCTACTATACTCAACTGTACTCAACCTCAACTGTACTCCACTGTACTCTACTCTACTGTACTCCACTGTACTCTACCTCTACTGTACTCTACCTCTACTGTACTCCACTGTACTCTATCTCTACTTTGCTCCACTGTACTCTACTCTACTGTACTCAACTGTACTCTACCTCTACTGTACTCTACCTCTACTGTGCTCTACTGTACTCTATCTCTACTGTGCTCCACTGTACTCTACCTCTACTGTACTCCACTGTACTCTACCTCTACTGTACTCCACTGTACTCTATCTCTATGTGCTCTACTGTACTCTATCTCTACTCTGCTCTACTGTACTCTACCTCTACTGTACTCCACTGCACTCTACCTCTACTGTACTCCACTGTACTCTACCTCTACTGTGCTCCATTGTACTCTACCTCTAATGTGTTCCACTGTACTCTACCTCTACTGTGCTCCACTGTACTCTACCTCTACTGTACTCCACTGTACTCTACCTCTACTGTGCTCCACTGTACTCTATCTCTACTGTACTCCACTGTACTCTACCTCTACTGTACTCCACCTCTAATGTGCTCCACTGTACTCTACCTCTACTGTACTCCACTGTACTCTACCTCTACTGTACTCCACTCTACTCTACCTCTACTGTGCTCTACTGTACTCTATCTCTACTGTGCTCCACTGTATTCTACCTCTACTGTACTCCACTGTACTCTACCTCTACTATACTCCACTGTACTCTTTCTCTACTGTACTCCACTGTACTCTAGCTCTACTGTACTCCACTGTACTCTACCTCAACTGTACTCCACTGTACTCTACTCTACTGTACTCCACTGTACTCTACCTCTACTGTACTCCACTGTACTCTACCTCTACTGTACTCGACTGTACTCTACCTCTACTGTACTCCACTGTACTCTACCTCTACTGTGCTCCACTGTACTCTACCTCTACTGTACTCCACTGTACTCTACCTCTACTGTGCTCCACTGTACTCTACCTCTAATGTGCTCCACTGTACTCTACCTCTACTGTGCTCCACTGTACTCTATCTCTACTGTGCTCCAATGTACTCTATCTCGACTGTGCTCCACTGTACTCTATCTCTACTGTGCTCCACTGTACTCTATCTCTACTGTGCTCCACTGTACTCTACCTCTACTGTGCTCCACTGTACTCTACCTCTACTGTGCTCCACTGTACTCTATCTCTACTGTGCTCCACTGTACTCTATATCTACTGTGCTCCACTGTACTCTACCTCTACTGTACTCCACTCTACTCTACATCTACTGTGCTCTACTGTACTCTATCTCTACTGTGCTCCACTGTATTCTACCTCTACTGTACTCCACTGTACTCTACCTCTACTATACTCCACTGTACTCTTTCTCTACTGTGCTACACTGTACTCTATCTCTACTGTGCTCCACTGTACTCTATCTCTACTGTATTCCACTGTACTCTACCTCTACTGTACTCCACTGTACTCTACCTCTAATGTGCTCCACTGTACTCTATTTCTACTGTGCTCCACTGTGCTCTACCTCTACTGTAATCCACTATACTCTACCTCTACTGTGCTCCACTGTACTCTACCTTTACTTTGCTCCACTGTACTCTACCTCTACTGTACTCCACTGTGCTCTACCTCTACTGTACTCTACTGTACTCCACCTCTACTGTGCTCCACTGTACTCCACTGTACTCTACTTCTACTGTACTCCACTGTACTCTACCTCTACTGTACTCCACTGTACTCTAGCTCTACTGTGCTCCAATGTACTCTCCCTTTACTGTACTCCACTGTACTCTACCTCTACTGTGCTCCACTGTACTCTACCTCTAATGTGCTCCACTGTACTCTACATCTACTGTACTCCACTGTACTCTACCTCTACTATACTCCACTGTACTCTTTCTCTACTGTACTCCACTGTACTCTACCTCTACTGTACTCCACTGTACTCTACATCTACTGTACTCCACTGTACTCTACTCTACTGTACTCCACTGTACTCTACCTCTACTGTACTCTACCTCTACTGTGCTCCACTGTACTCTATCTCTACTGTACTTCACTGTACTCTACCTCTACTGTACTCCACCTCTAATGTGCTCCACTGTACTCTACCTCTACTGTACTCCACTGTACTCTACCTCTACTGTACTCCACTGTACTCTACTCTACTGTACTCCACTGTACTCTACCTCTACTGTACTCTACCTCTACTGTGCTCCACTGTACTCTATCTCTACTGTACTCCACTGTACTCTACCTCTACTGTACTCCACTGTATTCTACCTCTACTATACTCCACTGTACTCTTTCTCTACTGTACTCCACTGTACTCTACCTCTACTGTACTCCACTGTACTCAACCTCAACTGTACTCCACTGTAATCTACCTCTACTGTGCTCCACTGTACTCTACCTCTACTCTACTCCACTGTACTCTACCTCTACTGTACTCCACTGTACTCTACCTCTACTGTACTCCACTGTACTCTACCTCTACTATACTCCACTGTACTCTTTCTCTACTGTACTCCACTGTACTCTACCTCTACTGTACTCCACTGTACTCTATCTCTACTGTACTCCACTGTACTCTACTCTACTGTACTCCACTGTACTCTACCTCTACTGTACTCTATCTCTACTGTGCTCCACTGTAGTCTATCTCTACTGTACTCCACTCTACTCTACCTCTACTGTACTCCACCTCTAATGTGCTCCACTGTACTCTACCTCTACTGTACTCCACTGTACTCTACCTCTACTGTGCTCCACTCTACTCTACCTCTACTGTGCTCTACTGTACTCTATCTCTACTGTGCTCTACTGTACTCTACCTCTACTCTACTCCACTGTTCTCTACCTCTACTGTGCTCTACCCTACTCTATCTCTACTGTGCTCCACTGTACTCTACCTCTACTGTACTCCACTGTACTCTACCTCTACTGTGCTCGACTGTACTCTATCTCTACTGTGCTCCACTGTACTCTACCTCTACTGTACTCCACTGTACTCTACCTCTACTGTACTCCACTGTACTCCACCTCTACTGTGCTCCACTGTACTCCACTGTACTCTACCTCTACTGTACTCCACTGTACTCTACCTCTACTGTACTCCACTGTACTCTACCTCTACTGTGCTCCACTCTACTCTACCTCTACTGTACTCCACTGTACTCTACCTCTACTGTGCTCTACCTCTACTGTGCTCCACTCTACTCTACCTCTACTGTACTCCACTGTACTCTACCTCTACTGTGCTCCACTGTACTCTACCTCTAATGTGCTCCACTGTACTCTACCTCTACTGTGCTCCACTGTACTCTACCTCTACTGTACTCCTCTCTACTCTACCTCTACTGTGCTCCACTGTACTCTATCTCTACTCTACTCCACTGTACTCTACCTCTACTGTACTCTACTGTACTCCACCTCTAATGTGCTCCACTGTACTCTACCTCTACTGTACTCCACTCCACTGTACTCTACCTCTACTGTACTCCACTCTACTCTACCTCTACTGTGCTCTACTGTACTCTATCTCTACTGTGCTCCACTGTATTCTACCTCTACTATACTCCACTGTACTCTACCTCTACTCTACTCCACTGTACTCTACCTCTACTGTGCTCCACTGTACTCTACCTCTACTGTACTCCACTGTACTCTACCTCTACTATGCTCCACTGTACTCTACCTCTAATGTGCTCCACTGTACTCTACCTCTACTGTGCTCCCCTGTACTCTACCTCTACTGTACTCCACTGTACTCTACCTCTACTGTACTCCACTGTACTCTACCTCTACTGTACTCCACTGTACTCTACCTCTACTGTACTCCATTGTACTCTACTCTACTGTACTCCACTGTACTCTACATCTACTGTACTCTACCTCTACTGTACTCCACTGTACTCTATCTCTACTTTGCTCCACTGTACTCTATCTCTACTGAACTCCACTGTATTCTACCTCTACTGTACTCTACTGTTCTCTACCTCTACTGTACTCTAGTGTACTCCACCTCTACTGTGCTCCACTGTACTCCACTGTACTCTACCTCTAGTGTGCTCCACTGTCTCTACCTTTACTGTACTCCACTGTACTCTACCTCTACTGTGCTCCACTGTACTCTACCTCTACTGTGATCCACTGTACTCTACCTCTACTGTACTCCACTGTACTCTACATCTACTGTGCTCCACTGTACTCTACCTCTAATGTGCTCCACTGTACTCGAACCTCTACTGTGCTCCACTGTACTCTACCTCTACTGTACTCCACTGTACTCTACCTCTACTGTACTCCACTGTACTCTATCTCTACTGTGCTCTACTGTACTCTATCTCTCCTGTGCTCCACTGTACTCTACCTTTACTGTACTCCACTGTACTCTACCTGTACTGTACTCCACTGTACTCTACCTCTACTGTGCTTTACTGTACTCTACCTCTAATGTGCTCCACTGTACTCTACCTCTACTGTGCTCCACTGTACTCTACCTCTACTGTACTCAACTGTACTCTACCTCTACTGTACTCCACTGTACTCTATCTCTACTGTGCTCTACTGTACTCTATCTCTACTGTGCTTAACTGTACTCTACCTCTACTGTACTCCACTGTACTCTACCTCTACTGTACTCCACTGTACTCTACTCTACTGTACTCCACTGTACTCTACCTCTACTGTACTCTACCTCTACTGTACTCCACTTTACTCTATCTCTACTTTGCTCCACTGTACTCTACCTCTACTGTACTCCACTGTACTCTACCTCTACTGTTCTCCACTGTACTCTACTGTACTGTACTCCACTGTACTCTACCTCTACTGTACTCTACCTCTACTGTGCTCTATTGTACTCTCTCTCTACTGTGCTCCACTGTACTCTACCTCTACAGTACTCCACTGTACTCTACCTCTACTGTACTCCACTGTACACTATCTCTACTGTGCTCTACTCTACTCTATCTCTACTGTGCTCCACAGTTTTTTACCTCTACTGTACTCCACTGTACTCTACCTCTACTGTACTCCACTGTACTCTACCTCTACTGTGCTCCACTGTACTCTACCTCTAATGTGCTCCACTGTACTCTACCTCTACTGTGCTCCACTGTACTCTACCTCTACTGTACTCCACTGTACTCTACCTCTTCTGTGCTCCACTGTACTCTATCACTACTGTACTCCACTGTACTCTACCTCTACTGTACTCCACCTCTAATGTGCTCCACTGTACTCTACTTCTACTGTACTCCACTGTACTCTACCTCTACTGTACTCCACTCTACTCTATCTCTACTGTGCTCTACTGTACTCTATCTCTACTGTGCTCCACTGTACTCTACCTCTACTGTACTCCACTGTACTCTACCTCTACTATACTCCACTGTACTCTTTCTCTACTGTACTCCACTGTACTCTACCTCTACTGTACTCCACTGTACTCAACCTCAACTGTACTCCACTATACTCTACTCTACTGTACTCCACTGTACTCTACCTCTACTGTACTCTACCTCTACTGTACTCCACTGTACTCTATCTCTACTTTGCTCAACTGTACTCTATCTCTACTGTGATCCACTGTACTCTACCTCTGATGTGCTCCACTGTACTCTATCTCTACTTTGCTCCACTGTACTCTATCTCTATTGAACTCCACTGTACTCTACCTCTACTGTACTCTACTGTTCTCTACCTCTACTGTACTCTACTGTACTCCACCTCTGCTCTGCTCCACTGTAATCCACTATACTCTACCTCTACTGTACTCCGCTGAACTCTACCTCTGCTGTGCTCCACTCTACTCCACTGTACTCTATCTCTACTGTGATCCACTGTACTCTACCTCTGATGTGCTCCACTGTACTCCATCTCGAATTTGCTCCACTGTACTCTATCTCTATTGAACTCCACTGTACTCTACCTCTACTGTACTCTACTGTTCTCTACCTCTACTGCACTCTACTGTACTCCACCTCTGCTCTGCTCCACTGTAATCCACTATACTCTACCTCTACTGTGCTCCACTGTACTCTACCTTTACTTTGCTCCACTGTACTCTATCTCTACTGTACTCCACTGTGCTCTACCTCTACTGTACTCTACTGTACTCCACCTCTACTGTGCTCCACTGTACTCCACTGTACTCTACCTCTACTTTACTCCACTGTACTCTACCTCTACTGTACTCCACTGTACTCTACCTCTACTGTACTCCACTGTACTCTACCTCTACTGTGCTCCACTGTACTCTACCTCTAATGTGCTCCACTGTACTCTACCTCTACTGTGCTCCACTGTACTCTACCTCTACTGTACTCCACTGTACTCTACCTCTACTGTGCTCCACTGTACTCTATCTCTACTGTATTCCACTGTACTCTACCTCTACTGTGCTCCACCTCTAATGTGCTCCACTGTACTCTACCTCTACTGTACTCCACTGTACTCTACCTCTAATGTACTCCACTCTACTCTACCTCTACTGTGCTCTACTGTACTCTATCTCTACTGTGCTCCACTGTACTATACCTCTACTGTACTCCACTCTACTCTACCTCTACTATACTCCACTGTACTCTTTCTCTACTGTACTCCACTGTACTCTACCTCTACTGTACTCCACTGTACTCTACCTCTACTCTACTCCACTGTACTCTACTCTACTGTACTCCACTGTACTCTACCTCTACTGTACTCTACCTCTACTGTACTCCATTGTACTCTATCTCTACTTTGCTCCACTGTACTCTATCTCTAATGAACTCCACTCTACTGTACTCTACTGTTCTCTACCTCTACTGTACTCTACTGTACTCCACCTCTACTGTGCTCCACTGTACTCTACCTCTACTCTACTCCACTGTACTCTACCTCTACTGTACTCCACTGTACTCTACCTCTACTGTACTCTACCTCTACTGTGCTCCACTGTAGTCTATCTCTACTGTACTCCACTCTACTCTACCTCTACTGTACTCCACCTCTAATGTGCTCCACTGTACTCTACCTCTACTGTACTCCACTGTACTCTATCTCTACTGTGCTCCACTCTACTCTACCTCTACTGTGCTCTACTGTACTCTATCTCTACTGTGCTCTACTGTACTCTACCTCTACTGTACTCCACTGTACTCTACCTCAACTATACTCCACTGTACTCTTTCTCTACTGTACTCCACTGTACTCTACCTCTACTATACTCCACTGTACTCAACCTCAACTGTACTCCACTGTACTCTACTCTACTGTACTCCACTGTACTCTACCTCTACTGTACTCTACCTCTACTGTACTCCTTTGTACTCTATCTCTACTTTGCTCCACTGTACTCTACTCTACTGTACTCAACTGTACTCTACCTCTACTGTACTCTACCTCTACTGTGCTCTACTGTACTCTATCTCTACTGTGCTCCACTGTACTCTACCTCTACTGTACTCCACTGTACTCTACCTCTACTGTACTCCACTGTACTCTATCTCTATGTGCTCTACTGTACTCTATCTCTACTCTGCTCTACTGTACTCTACCTCTACTGTACTCCACTGTACTCTACCTCTACTGTACTCCACTGTACTCTACCTCTACTGTGCTCCACTGTACTCTACCTCTAATGTGTTCCACTGTACTCTACCTCTACTGTGCTCCACTGTACTCTACCTCTACTGTACTCCACTGTACTCTACCTCTACTGTGCTCCACTGTACTCTATCTCTACTGTACTCCACTGTACTCTACCTCTACTGTACTCCACCTCTAATGTGCTCCACTGTACTCTACCTCTACTGTACTCCACTGTACTCTACCTCTACTGTACTCCACTCTACTCTACCTCTACTGTGCTCTACTGTACTCTATCTCTACTGTGCTCCACTGTATTCTACCTCTACTGTACTCCACTGTACTCTACCTCTACTATACTCCACTGTACTCTTTCTCTACTGTACTCCACTGTACTCTACCTCTACTGTACTCCACTGTACTCTACCTCAACTGTACGCCACTGTACTCTACTCTACTGTACTCCACTGTACTCTACCTCTACTGTACTCCACTGTACTCTACCTCTACTGTACTCCACTGTACTCTACCTCTACTGTACTCCACTGTACTCTACCTGTACTGTGCTCCACTGTACTCTACCTCTACTGTACTCCACTGTTCTCTATCTCTACTTTGCTCCACTGTACTCTACTCTACTGTACTCCACTGTACTCTACCTCTACTGTACTCTACCTCTACTGTGCTCTACTGTACTCTATCTCTACTGTGCTCCACTGTACTCTACCTCTACTGTACTCCACTGTACTCTACCTCTACTGTACTCCACTGTACTCTATCTCTACTGTGCTCTACTGTACTCTATCTCTACTCTGCTCTACTGTACTCTACCTCTACTGTACTCCACTGTACTCTACCTCTACTGTACTCCACTGTACTCTACCTCTACTGTGCTCCACTGTACTCTACCTCTAATGTGTTCCACTATACTCTACCTCTACTGTGCTCCACTGTACTCTACCTCTACTGTACTCCACTGTACTCTACCTCTACTGTGCTCCACTGTACTCTATCTCTACTGTACTCCACTGTACTCTACCTCTACTGTACTCCACCTCTAATGTGCTCCACTGTCCTCCACCTCTACGGTACTCCACTGTACTCTACCTCTACTGTACTCCACTCTACTCTACCTCTACTGTGCTCTACTGTACTCTATCTCTACTGTGCGCCACTGTACTCTACCTCTACTGTACTCCACTGTACTCTACCTCTACTATACTCCACTGTACTCTTTCTCTACTGTACTCCACTGTACTCTACCTCTACTGTACTCCACTCTACTCTACCTCTACTGTGCTCTACTGTACTCTATCTCTACTGTGCTCCACTGTACTCTACCTCTACTGTACTCCACTGTACTCTACCTCTACTGTACTCCACTGTACTCTATCTCTACTGTGCTCTACTGTACTCTATCTCTACTCTGCTCTACTGTACTCTACCTCTACTGTACTCCACTGTACTCTACCTCTACTGTACTCCACTGTACTCTTTCTCTACTGTACTCCACTTTACTCTACCTCTACTGTACTCCACTGTACTCTACCTCTACTGTGCTCCACTGTACTCTATCTCTACTGTACTCCACTGTACTCTACCTCTACTGTACTCCACCTCTAATGTGCTCCACTGTACTCTACCTCTACTGTACTCCACTGTACTCTACCTCTACTGTACTCCACTCTACTCTACCTCTACTGTGCTCTACTGTACTCTATCTCTACTGTGCTCCACTGTACTCTACCTCTACTGTACTCCACTGTACTCTACCTCTACTATACTCCACTGTACTCTTTCTCTACTGTACTCCACTGTACTCTACCTCTACTGTACTCCACTGTACTCAACCTCAACTGTACTCCACTGTACTCTACCTCTACTGTGCTCCATTGTACTCTACCTCTACTGTACTCCACTGTACTCTACCTCTACTGTGCTCCATTGTACTCCACCTCTACTGTGCTCCACTGTACTCCACTGTACTCTACCTCTACTGTGCTCCACTGTACTCTACCTCTACTGTACTCCACTGTACTCTACCTCTACTGTTCTCCACTGTACTCTACCTCTAATGTGCTCCACTGTACTCTACCTCTACTGTGCTCCACTGTACTCTACCTCTACTGTACTCCACTGTACTCTACCTCCACTGTGCTCCACTGTACTCTATCTCTAATGTATTCCAATGTACTCTACCTCTACTGTACTCCACCTCTAATGTGCTCCACTGTACTCTACCTCTACTGTACTCCACTGTACTCTACCTCTACTCTACTCCACTCTACTCTACCTCTACTGTGCTCTACTATACTCTATCTCTACTCTGCTCCACTCTACTCTACCTCTACTGTACTCCACTGTACTCTACCTCTACTATACTCCACTGTACTCTTTCTCTACTGTACTCCACTCTACTCTACCTCTACTGTACTCCACTGTACTCTACCTCTACTGTACTCCACTGTACTCTACCTCTACTGTACTCCACTGTACTCTACCTCTACTGTACTCCACTGTACTCTACCTCTACTGTACTCCACTCTACTCTACCTCTACTGTGCTCTACTGTACTCTATCTCTACTGTGCTCCACTGTACTCTACCTCTACTGTACTCCACTGTACTCTACCTCTACTGTACTCCACTCTACTCTACCTCTACTGTGCTCTACTGTACTCTATCTCTACTGTGCTCCACTGTACTCTACCTCTACTGTACTCCACTGTACTCTACCTCTACTAAACTCCACTGTACTCTTTCTCTACTGTACTCCACTGTACTCTACCTCTACTATACTCCACTGTACTCAACCTCAACTGTACTCCACTGTACTCTACTCTACTGTACTCCACTGTACTCTACCTCTACTGTACTCTACCTCAACTGTACTCCACTGTACTCTATCTCTACTTTGCTCCACTGTACTCTACCTCTAGTATGCTCCACTGTACTCCACTGTACTCTACCTCTAGTATGCTCCACTGTACTCTACCTGTACTGTGCTCCACTGTACTCTACCTCTACTGTACTCCACTGTACTCTATCTCTACTTTGCTCCACTGTACTCTACTCTACTGTACTCCACTGTACTCTACCTCTACTGTACTCTACCTCTAATGTGCTCTACTGTACTCTATCTCTACTGTGCTACACTGTACTCTACCTCTACTGTACTCCACTGTACTCTACCTCTACTGTACTCCACTGTACTCTATCTCTACTGTGCTCTACTGTACTCTATCTCTACTCTGCTCTACTGTACTCTACCTCTACTGTACTCCACTGTACTCTACCTCTACTGTACTCCACTGTACTCTACCTCTACTGTGCTCCACTGTACTCTACCTCTAATGTGTTCCACTGTACTCTACCTCTACTGTGCTCCACTGTACTTTACCTCTACTGTACTCCACTGTACTCTACCTCTACTGTGCTCCACTGTACTCTATCTCTACTGTACTCCACTGTACTCTACCTCTACTGTACTCCACCTCTAATGTGCTCCACTGTACTCTACCTCTACGGTACTCCACTGTACTCTACCTCTACTGTACTCCACTCTACTCTACCTCTACTGTGCTCTACTGTACTCTATCTCTACTCTGCGCCACTGTACTCTACCTCTACTGTACTCCACTGTACTCTACCTCTACTATACTCCACTGTACTCTTTCTCTACTGTACTCCACTGTACTCTACCTCTACTGTACTCCACTCTACTCTACCTCTACTGTGCTCTACTGTACTCTATCTCTACTGTGCTCCACTGTACTCTACCTCTACTGTACTCCACTGTACTCTACCTCTACTATAATCCACTGTACTCTTTCTCTACTGTACTCCACTGTACTCTACCTCTACTGTACTCCACTGTACTCTACCTCTACTGTACTCCAATGTACTCTACTCTACTCTACTCCACTGTACTCTACCTCTACTGTACTCTACCTCTACTGTGCTCCACTGTACTCTATCTCTACTGTACTCCACTGTACTCTACCTCTACTGTACTCCACCTCTAATGTGCTCCACTGTACTCTATCTCTACTGTGCTCCACTGTACTCTACCTCTACTGTACTCCACTGTACTCTACCTCTACTATACTCCACTGTACTCTTTCTCTACTGTACTCCACTGTACTCTACCTCTACTGTACTCCACTGTACTCTACCTCTACTGTACTCCACTGTACTCTACTCTACTGTACTCCACTGTACTCTACCTCTACTGTACTCTACCTCTACTCTGCTCCACTGTACTCTATCTCTACTGTACTCCACCTCTAATGTGCTCCTCTGTACTCTACCTCTACTGTACTCCACTGTACTCTACCTCTACTGTACTCCACTCTACTCTACCTCTACTGTGCTCTACTGTACTCTATCTCTACTGTGCTCCATGTACTCTACCTCTACTGTACTCCACTGTACTCTACCTCTACTATACTCCACTGTACTCTTTCTCTACTGTACTCCACTGTACTCTACCTCTACTATACTCCACTGTACTCAACCTCAACTGTACTCCACTGTACTCTACTCTACTGTACTCCACTGTACTCTACCTCTACTGTACTCTACCTCTACTGTTCTCCACTGTACTCTATCTCTACTTTGCTCCACTGTACTCCACTGTACTCTACCTCTAGTATGCTCCACTGTACTCCACTGTACTCTACCTCTAGTATGCTCCACCCTACTCTACCTGTACTGTGCTCCACTGTACTCTACCTCTACTGTACTCCACTGTACTCTACCTCTACTGTACTCTACCTCTACTGTGCTCTACTGTACTCTATCTCTACTGTGCTCCACTGTACTCTATCTCTACTGTATTCCACTGTACTCTACCTCTACTGTACTCCACCTCTAATGTGCTCCACTGTACTCTACCTCTACTATACTCCACTGTACTCTTTCTCTACTGTACTCCACTGTACTCTACCTCTACTGTACTCCACTGTACTCTACCTCTACTGTACTCCACTGTACTCTACTCTACTGTACTCCACTGTACTCTACCTCTACTGTACTCTACCTCTACTGTGCTCCACTGTACTCTATCTCTACTGTACTCCACTGTACTCTACCTCTACTGTACTCCACCTCTAATGTGCTCCACTGTACTCTACCTCTACTGTACTCCACTGTACTCTACCTCTACTGTACTCCACTCTACTCTACCTCTACTGTGCTCTACTGTACTCTATCTCTACTGTGCTCCACTGTACTCTACCTCTACTGTACTCCACTGTACTCTACCTCTACTCTACTCCACTGTACTCTTTCTCTACTGTACTCCACTGTACTCTACCTCTACTGTACTCCACTGTACTCAACCTCAACTGTACTCCACTGTACTCTACCTCTACTGTGCTCCACTGTACTCTACCTCTACTGTGCTCCACTGTACACTACCTCTACTGTACTCCACTGTACTCTACCTCTACTGTACTCCACTGTACTCTACCTCTACTGTACTCCACTCTACTCTACCTCTACTGTGCTCTACTGTACTCTATCTCTACTGTGCTCCACTGTACTCTACCTCTACTGTACTCCACTGTACTCTACCTCTACTATACTCCACTGTACTCTTTCTCTACTGTACTCCACTGTACTCTACCTCTACTGTACTCCACTGTACTCTACCTCTACTGTAATCCACTGTACTCTAGTCTACTGTACTCCACGGTACTCTACCTCTACTGTACTCTACCTCTACTGTGCTCCACTGTACTCTATCTCTACTGTACTCCACTCTACTCTACCTCTAGTGTACTCCACTCTACTCTACCTCTACTGTACTCCACTGTACTCTACCTCTACTGTACTCCACTGTACTATACCTCTACTGTACTCCACTGTACTCTACCTCTACTGTACTCCACTGTACTCTACCTCTACTGTACTCCACTCTACTCTACCTCTACTGTGCTCTACTGTACTCTATCTCTACTGTGCTCCACTGTACTCTACCTCTACTGTACTCCACTGTACTCTACCTCTACTGTACTCCACTCTACTCTACCTCTACTGTGCTCTACTGTACTCTATCTCTACAGTGCTCCACTGTACTCTACCTCTACTGTACTCCACTGTACTCTACCTCTACTATACTCCACTGTACTCTTTCTCTACTGTACTCCACTGTACTCTACCTCTACTATACTCCACTGTACTCAACCTCAACTGTACTCCACTGTACTCTACTCTACTGTACTCCACTGTACTCTACCTCTACTGTACTCTACCTCTACTGTACTCCACTGTACTCTACCTCTAGTATGCTCCACTGTACTCCACTGTACTCTACCTCTAGTATGCTCCACTGTACTCTACCTGTACTGTGCTCCACTGTACTCTACCTCTACTGTACTCCACTGTTCTCTATCTCTACTTTGCTCCACTGTGCTCTACTCTACTGTACTCCACTGTACTCTACCTCTACTGTACTCTACCTCTACTGTGCTCTACTGCACTCTATCTCTACTGTGCTCCACTGTACTCTACCTCTACTGTACTCCACTGTACTCTACCTCTACTCTACTCCACTGTACTCTATCTCTACTGTGCTCTACTGTACTCTATCTCTACTCTGCTCTACTGTACTCTACCTCTACTGTACTCCATTGTACTCTACCTCTACTGTACTCCACTGTACTCTACCTCTACTGTGCTCCACTGTACTCTACCTCTAATGTGTTCCACTGTACTCTACCTCTACTGTGCTCCACTGTACTCTACCTCTACTGTACTCCACTGTACTCTACCTCTACTGTGCTCCACTGTACTCTATCTCTACTGTACTCCACTGTACTCTACCTCTACTGTACTCCACCTCTAATGTGCTCCACTGTACTCTACCTCTACGGTACTCCACTGTACTCTACCTCTACTGTACTCCACTCTACTCTACCTCTACTGTGCTCTACTGTACTCTATCTCTACTGTGCACCACTGTACTCTACCTCTACTGTACTCCACTGTACTCTACCTCTACTATACTCCACTGTACTCTTTCTCTACTGTACTCCACTGTACTCTACCTCTACTGTACTCCACTCTACTCTACCTCTACAGTGCTCTACTGTACTCTATCTCTACTGTGCTCCACTGTACTCTACCTCTACTGTACTCCACTGTACTCTACCTCTACTGTACTCCACTGTACTCTATCTCTACTGTGCTCTACTGTACTCTATCTCTACTCTGCTCTACTGTACTCTACCTCTACTGTACTCCACTGTACTCTACCTCTACTGTACTCCACTGTACTCTTTCTCTACTGTACTCCACTTTACTCTACCTCTACTGTACTCCACTGTACTCTGCCTCTACTGTACTCCACTGTACTCTACTCTACTGTACTCCACTGTACTCTACCTCTACTGCACTCTACCTCTACTGTGCTCCACTGTACTCTATCTCTACTGTACTCCACTGTACTCTACCTCTACTGTACTCCACCTCTAATGTGCTCCACTGTACTCTACCTCTACTGTACTCCACTGTACTCTACCTCTACAGTACTCCACTCTACTCTACCTCTACTGTGCTCTACTGTACTCTATCTCTACTGTGCTCCACTGTACTCTACCTCTACTGTAATCCACTGTACTCTACCTCTACTATACTCCACTGTACTCTTTCTCTACTGTACTCCACTGTACTTTACCTCTACTGTACTCCACTGTACTCAACCTCAACTGTACTCCACTGTACTCTACCTCTACTGTGCTCCATTGTACTCTACCTCTACTGTACTCCACTGTACTCTACCTCTACTGTGCTCCATTGTACTCCACCTCTACTGTGCTCCACTGTACTCCACTGTACTCTACCTCTACTGTGCTCCACTGTACTCTACCTCTACTGTACTCCACTGTACTCTACCTCTACTGTTCTCCACTGTACTCTACCTCTAATGTGCTCCACTGTACTCTACCTCTACTGTGCTCCACTGTACTCTACCTCTACTGTACTCCACTGTACTCTACCTCTACTGTGCTCCACTGTACTCTATCTCTACTGTATTCCACTGTACTCTACCTCTACTGTACTCCACTGTACTCTACCTCTACTGTACTCCACTCTACTCTACCTCTACTGTGCTCTACTATACTCTATCTCTACTGTGCTCCACTGTACTCTACCTCTACTGTACTCCACTGTACTCTACCTCTACTATACTCCACTGTACTCTTTCTCTACTGTACTCCACTGTACTCTACCTCTACTGTACTCCACTGTACTCTATCTCTACTGTACTCCACTGTACTCTACTCTACTGTACTCCACTGTACTCTACCTCTACTGTACTCTACCTCTACTGTGCTCCACTGTAGTCTATCTCTACTGTACTCCACTCTACTCTACCTCTACTGTACTCCACCTCTAATGTGCTCCACTGTACTCTACCTCTACTGTACTCCACTGTACTCTACCTCTACTGTACTCCACTCTACTCTACATCTACTGTGCTCTACTGTACTCTATCTCTACTGTGCTCTACTGTACTCTACCTCTACTGTACTCCACTGTACTCTACCTCTACTATACTCCACTGTACTCTCTCTCTACTGTACTCCACTGTACTCTACCTCTACTATACTCAACTGTACTCAACCTCAACTGTACTCCACTGTACTCTACTCTACTGTACTCCACTGTACTCTACCTCTACTGTACTCTACCTCTACTGTACTCCACTGTACTCTATCTCTACTTTGCTCCACTGTACTCTACTCTACTGTACTCAACTGTACTCTACCTCTACTGTACTCTACCTCTACTGTGCTCTACTGTACTCTATCTCTACTGTGCTCCACTGTACTCTACCTCTACTGTACTCCACTGTACTCTACCTCTACTGTACTCCACTGTACTCTATCTCTATGTGCTCTACTGTACTCTATCTCTACTCTGCTCTACTGTACTCTACCTCTACTGTACTCCACTGCACTCTACCTCTACTGTACTCCACTGTACTCTACCTCTACTGTGCTCCATTGTACTCTACCTCTAATGTGTTCCACTGTACTCTACCTCTACTGTGCTCCACTGTACTCTACCTCTACTGTACTCCACTGTACTCTACCTCTACTGTGCTCCACTGTACTCTATCTCTACTGTACTCCACTGTACTCTACCTCTACTGTACTCCACCTCTAATGTGCTCCACTGTACTCTACCTCTACTGTACTCCACTGTACTCTACCTCTACTGTACTCCACTCTACTCTACCTCTACTGTGCTCTACTGTACTCTATCTCTACTGTGCTCCACTGTATTCTACCTCTACTGTACTCCACTGTACTCTACCTCTACTATACTCCACTGTACTCTTTCTCTACTGTACTCCACTGTACTCTAGCTCTACTGTACTCCACTGTACTCTACCTCAACTGTACTCCACTGTACTCTACTCTACTGTACTCCACTGTACTCTACCTCTACTGTACTCCACTGTACTCTACCTCTACTGTACTCGACTGTACTCTACCTCTACTGTACTCCACTGTACTCTACCTCTACTGTGCTCCACTGTACTCTACCTCTACTGTACTCCACTGTACTCTACCTCTACTGTGCTCCACTGTACTCTACCTCTAATGTGCTCCACTGTACTCTACCTCTACTGTGCTCCACTGTACTCTATCTCTACTGTGCTCCAATGTACTCTATCTCGACTGTGCTCCACTGTACTCTATCTCTACTGTGCTCCACTGTACTCTATCTCTACTGTGCTCCACTGTACTCTACCTCTACTGTGCTCCACTGTACTCTACCTCTACTGTGCTCCACTGTACTCTATCTCTACTGTGCTCCACTGTACTCTATATCTACTGTGCTCCACTGTACTCTACCTCTACTGTACTCCACTCTACTCTACATCTACTGTGCTCTACTGTACTCTATCTCTACTGTGCTCCACTGTATTCTACCTCTACTGTACTCCACTGTACTCTACCTCTACTATACTCCACTGTACTCTTTCTCTACTGTGCTACACTGTACTCTATCTCTACTGTGCTCCACTGTACTCTATCTCTACTGTATTCCACTGTACTCTACCTCTACTGTACTCCACTGTACTCTACCTCTAATGTGCTCCACTGTACTCTATTTCTACTGTGCTCCACTGTGCTCTACCTCTACTGTAATCCACTATACTCTACCTCTACTGTGCTCCACTGTACTCTACCTTTACTTTGCTCCACTGTACTCTACCTCTACTGTACTCCACTGTGCTCTACCTCTACTGTACTCTACTGTACTCCACCTCTACTGTGCTCCACTGTACTCCACTGTACTCTACTTCTACTGTACTCCACTGTACTCTACCTCTACTGTACTCCACTGTACTCTAGCTCTACTGTGCTCCAATGTACTCTCCCTTTACTGTACTCCACTGTACTCTACCTCTACTGTGCTCCACTGTACTCTACCTCTAATGTGCTCCACTGTACTCTACATCTACTGTACTCCACTGTACTCTACCTCTACTATACTCCACTGTACTCTTTCTCTACTGTACTCCACTGTACTCTACCTCTACTGTACTCCACTGTACTCTACATCTACTGTACTCCACTGTACTCTACTCTACTGTACTCCACTGTACTCTACCTCTACTGTACTCTACCTCTACTGTGCTCCACTGTACTCTATCTCTACTGTACTTCACTGTACTCTACCTCTACTGTACTCCACCTCTAATGTGCTCCACTGTACTCTACCTCTACTGTACTCCACTGTACTCTACCTCTACTGTACTCCACTGTACTCTACTCTACTGTACTCCACTGTACTCTACCTCTACTGTACTCTACCTCTACTGTGCTCCACTGTACTCTATCTCTACTGTACTCCACTGTACTCTACCTCTACTGTACTCCACTGTATTCTACCTCTACTATACTCCACTGTACTCTTTCTCTACTGTACTCCACTGTACTCTACCTCTACTGTACTCCACTGTACTCAACCTCAACTGTACTCCACTGTAATCTACCTCTACTGTGCTCCACTGTACTCTACCTCTACTCTACTCCACTGTACTCTACCTCTACTGTACTCCACTGTACTCTACCTCTACTGTACTCCACTGTACTCTACCTCTACTATACTCCACTGTACTCTTTCTCTACTGTACTCCACTGTACTCTACCTCTACTGTACTCCACTGTACTCTATCTCTACTGTACTCCACTGTACTCTACTCTACTGTACTCCACTGTACTCTACCTCTACTGTACTCTATCTCTACTGTGCTCCACTGTAGTCTATCTCTACTGTACTCCACTCTACTCTACCTCTACTGTACTCCACCTCTAATGTGCTCCACTGTACTCTACCTCTACTGTACTCCACTGTACTCTACCTCTACTGTGCTCCACTCTACTCTACCTCTACTGTGCTCTACTGTACTCTATCTCTACTGTGCTCTACTGTACTCTACCTCTACTCTACTCCACTGTTCTCTACCTCTACTGTGCTCTACCCTACTCTATCTCTACTGTGCTCCACTGTACTCTACCTCTACTGTACTCCACTGTACTCTACCTCTACTGTGCTCGACTGTACTCTATCTCTACTGTGCTCCACTGTACTCTACCTCTACTGTACTCCACTGTACTCTACCTCTACTGTACTCCACTGTACTCCACCTCTACTGTGCTCCACTGTACTCCACTGTACTCTACCTCTACTGTACTCCACTGTACTCTACCTCTACTGTACTCCACTGTACTCTACCTCTACTGTGCTCCACTCTACTCTACCTCTACTGTACTCCACTGTACTCTACCTCTACTGTGCTCTACCTCTACTGTGCTCCACTCTACTCTACCTCTACTGTACTCCACTGTACTCTACCTCTACTGTGCTCCACTGTACTCTACCTCTAATGTGCTCCACTGTACTCTACCTCTACTGTGCTCCACTGTACTCTACCTCTACTGTACTCCTCTCTACTCTACCTCTACTGTGCTCCACTGTACTCTATCTCTACTCTACTCCACTGTACTCTACCTCTACTGTACTCTACTGTACTCCACCTCTAATGTGCTCCACTGTACTCTACCTCTACTGTACTCCACTCCACTGTACTCTACCTCTACTGTACTCCACTCTACTCTACCTCTACTGTGCTCTACTGTACTCTATCTCTACTGTGCTCCACTGTATTCTACCTCTACTATACTCCACTGTACTCTACCTCTACTCTACTCCACTGTACTCTACCTCTACTGTGCTCCACTGTACTCTACCTCTACTGTACTCCACTGTACTCTACCTCTACTATGCTCCACTGTACTCTACCTCTAATGTGCTCCACTGTACTCTACCTCTACTGTGCTCCCCTGTACTCTACCTCTACTGTACTCCACTGTACTCTACCTCTACTGTACTCCACTGTACTCTACCTCTACTGTACTCCACTGTACTCTACCTCTACTGTACTCCATTGTACTCTACTCTACTGTACTCCACTGTACTCTACATCTACTGTACTCTACCTCTACTGTACTCCACTGTACTCTATCTCTACTTTGCTCCACTGTACTCTATCTCTACTGAACTCCACTGTATTCTACCTCTACTGTACTCTACTGTTCTCTACCTCTACTGTACTCTAGTGTACTCCACCTCTACTGTGCTCCACTGTACTCCACTGTACTCTACCTCTAGTGTGCTCCACTGTCTCTACCTTTACTGTACTCCACTGTACTCTACCTCTACTGTGCTCCACTGTACTCTACCTCTACTGTGATCCACTGTACTCTACCTCTACTGTACTCCACTGTACTCTACATCTACTGTGCTCCACTGTACTCTACCTCTAATGTGCTCCACTGTACTCGAACCTCTACTGTGCTCCACTGTACTCTACCTCTACTGTACTCCACTGTACTCTACCTCTACTGTACTCCACTGTACTCTATCTCTACTGTGCTCTACTGTACTCTATCTCTCCTGTGCTCCACTGTACTCTACCTTTACTGTACTCCACTGTACTCTACCTGTACTGTACTCCACTGTACTCTACCTCTACTGTGCTTTACTGTACTCTACCTCTAATGTGCTCCACTGTACTCTACCTCTACTGTGCTCCACTGTACTCTACCTCTACTGTACTCAACTGTACTCTACCTCTACTGTACTCCACTGTACTCTATCTCTACTGTGCTCTACTGTACTCTATCTCTACTGTGCTTAACTGTACTCTACCTCTACTGTACTCCACTGTACTCTACCTCTACTGTACTCCACTGTACTCTACTCTACTGTACTCCACTGTACTCTACCTCTACTGTACTCTACCTCTACTGTACTCCACTTTACTCTATCTCTACTTTGCTCCACTGTACTCTACCTCTACTGTACTCCACTGTACTCTACCTCTACTGTTCTCCACTGTACTCTACTGTACTGTACTCCACTGTACTCTACCTCTACTGTACTCTACCTCTACTGTGCTCTATTGTACTCTCTCTCTACTGTGCTCCACTGTACTCTACCTCTACAGTACTCCACTGTACTCTACCTCTACTGTACTCCACTGTACACTATCTCTACTGTGCTCTACTCTACTCTATCTCTACTGTGCTCCACAGTTTTTTACCTCTACTGTACTCCACTGTACTCTACCTCTACTGTACTCCACTGTACTCTACCTCTACTGTGCTCCACTGTACTCTACCTCTAATGTGCTCCACTGTACTCTACCTCTACTGTGCTCCACTGTACTCTACCTCTACTGTACTCCACTGTACTCTACCTCTTCTGTGCTCCACTGTACTCTATCACTACTGTACTCCACTGTACTCTACCTCTACTGTACTCCACCTCTAATGTGCTCCACTGTACTCTACTTCTACTGTACTCCACTGTACTCTACCTCTACTGTACTCCACTCTACTCTATCTCTACTGTGCTCTACTGTACTCTATCTCTACTGTGCTCCACTGTACTCTACCTCTACTGTACTCCACTGTACTCTACCTCTACTATACTCCACTGTACTCTTTCTCTACTGTACTCCACTGTACTCTACCTCTACTGTACTCCACTGTACTCAACCTCAACTGTACTCCACTATACTCTACTCTACTGTACTCCACTGTACTCTACCTCTACTGTACTCTACCTCTACTGTACTCCACTGTACTCTATCTCTACTTTGCTCAACTGTACTCTATCTCTACTGTGATCCACTGTACTCTACCTCTGATGTGCTCCACTGTACTCTATCTCTACTTTGCTCCACTGTACTCTATCTCTATTGAACTCCACTGTACTCTACCTCTACTGTACTCTACTGTTCTCTACCTCTACTGTACTCTACTGTACTCCACCTCTGCTCTGCTCCACTGTAATCCACTATACTCTACCTCTACTGTACTCCGCTGAACTCTACCTCTGCTGTGCTCCACTCTACTCCACTGTACTCTATCTCTACTGTGATCCACTGTACTCTACCTCTGATGTGCTCCACTGTACTCCATCTCGAATTTGCTCCACTGTACTCTATCTCTATTGAACTCCACTGTACTCTACCTCTACTGTACTCTACTGTTCTCTACCTCTACTGCACTCTACTGTACTCCACCTCTGCTCTGCTCCACTGTAATCCACTATACTCTACCTCTACTGTGCTCCACTGTACTCTACCTTTACTTTGCTCCACTGTACTCTATCTCTACTGTACTCCACTGTGCTCTACCTCTACTGTACTCTACTGTACTCCACCTCTACTGTGCTCCACTGTACTCCACTGTACTCTACCTCTACTTTACTCCACTGTACTCTACCTCTACTGTACTCCACTGTACTCTACCTCTACTGTACTCCACTGTACTCTACCTCTACTGTGCTCCACTGTACTCTACCTCTAATGTGCTCCACTGTACTCTACCTCTACTGTGCTCCACTGTACTCTACCTCTACTGTACTCCACTGTACTCTACCTCTACTGTGCTCCACTGTACTCTATCTCTACTGTATTCCACTGTACTCTACCTCTACTGTGCTCCACCTCTAATGTGCTCCACTGTACTCTACCTCTACTGTACTCCACTGTACTCTACCTCTAATGTACTCCACTCTACTCTACCTCTACTGTGCTCTACTGTACTCTATCTCTACTGTGCTCCACTGTACTATACCTCTACTGTACTCCACTCTACTCTACCTCTACTATACTCCACTGTACTCTTTCTCTACTGTACTCCACTGTACTCTACCTCTACTGTACTCCACTGTACTCTACCTCTACTCTACTCCACTGTACTCTACTCTACTGTACTCCACTGTACTCTACCTCTACTGTACTCTACCTCTACTGTACTCCATTGTACTCTATCTCTACTTTGCTCCACTGTACTCTATCTCTAATGAACTCCACTCTACTGTACTCTACTGTTCTCTACCTCTACTGTACTCTACTGTACTCCACCTCTACTGTGCTCCACTGTACTCCACTGTACTCTACCTCTAGTGTGCTCCACTGTACTCTACCTGTACTGTGCTCCACTTTACTCTACCTCTACTGTACTCCACTCTACTCTACCTCTACTGTACTCCACTGTACTCTACCTCTACTCTGCTCTACTCTATCTCTACTGTGCTCCACTGTAATCTACCTCTACTGTAATCCACTGTACTCTACCTCGACTATACTCCACTGTACTCTTTCTCTACTGTACTCCACTGTATTCTACCTCTACTGTACTCCACCTCTAATGTGTTCTACTGTACTCTACCTCTACTGTACTCCACTGTACTCTACCTCTACTATACTCCACTGTACTCTTTATCTACTGTACTCCACTGTACTCTATCTTTACTGTACTCGACTGTACTCTATCTCTACTGTGCTCTACTGTACTCTATCTCTACTGTGCTCCACTGTACTCTACCTCTACTGTACTCCACTGTACTCTACCTCTAATGTACTCCACTGTACTCTACTCTACTGTACTCCACTGTACTCTACCTCTACTGTACTCTACCTCTACTGTACTCCACTGTACTCTATCTCTACTTTGCTCCACTGTACTCATTCTCTACTGAACTCCACTGTACTCTACCTCTACTGTACACTACTGTTCTCTACCTCTTCTGTACTCTACTGTACTCCACCTCTACTGTGCTCCACTGTACTCCACTGTACTTTACCTCTAGTGTGCTCCACTGTACTCTACCTCTACTGTGCTCCACTGTACTCTACCTCTAATGTGCTCCACTGTACTCTACCTCTACTGTGCTCCACTGTACTCTACCTCTACTGTACTCCACTGTACTCTACCTCTACTGTGCTCCACTGTACTCTACCTCTACTGTACTCCACTGTACTCTACCTCTACTGTACTCCACTGTACTCTATCTCTACTGTGCTCTACTGTACTCTACCTCTACTGTACTCCACTGTACTCTTTCTCTACTGTACTCCACTGTACTCTACCTCTACTGTACTCCACTGTACTCTACTCTACTGTGCTCCACTGTACTCTACCTCTACTGTACTCTACCTCTACTGTACTCCACTGTACTCTATCTCTACTTTGCTCCACTGTACTCTATCTCTACTGTACTCCACTCTACTCTACCTCTACTGTACCCTACTGTTCTCTACCTCTACTGTACTCTACTGTACTCCACCTCTACTGTGCTCCACTGTACTCCACTGTACTCTACCTCTAATGTGCTCCACTGTACTCTACCTCTACTGTGCTCCACTGTACTCTACCTCTACTGTACTCCACTGTACTCTACCTCTACTGTACTCCACTGTACTCTACCTCTACTCTGTACTCTACCTCTACTGTACTCTACTGTACTCCACCTCTAATGTGCTCCACTGTACTCCACTGTACTCTACCTCTACTCTACTCCACTGTACTCTATCTCTACTGTACTCCACTGAACTCTACATCTGCTGTGCTCCACTTTACTCCAATGTACTCTATCTCTACTGTGATCCACTGTACTCTACCTCTGATGTGCTCCACTGTACTCTATCTCTACTTTGCTCCACTGTACTCTATCTCTATTGAACTCCACTGTACTCTACCTCTACTGTACTCTACTGTTCTCTACCTCTACTGTACTCTACTGTACTCCACCTCTGCTCTGCTCCACTGTAATCCACTATACTCTACCTCTACTGTACTCCGCTGAACTCTACCTCTGCTGTGCTCCACTCTACTCCACTGTACTCTATCTCTACTGTGATCCACTGTACTCTACCTCTGATGTGCTCCACTGTACTCCATCTCGAATTTGCTCCACTGTACTCTATCTCTATTGAACTCCACTGTACTCTACCTCTACTGTACTCTACTGTTCTCTACCTCTACTGCACTCTACTGTACTCCACCTCTGCTCTGCTCCACTGTAATCCACTATACTCTACCTCTACTGTGCTCCACTGTACTCTACCTTTACTTTGCTCCACTGTACTCTATCTCTACTGTACTCCACTGTGCTCTACCTCTACTGTACTCTACTGTACTCCACCTCTACTGTGCTCCACTGTACTCCACTGTACTCTACCTCTACTTTACTCCACTGTACTCTACCTCTACTGTACTCCACTGTACTCTACCTCTACTGTACTCCACTGTACTCTACCTCTACTGTGCTCCACTGTACTCTACCTCTAATGTGCTCCACTGTACTCTACCTCTACTGTGCTCCACTGTACTCTACCTCTACTGTACTCCACTGTACTCTACCTCTACTGTGCTCCACTGTACTCTATCTCTACTGTATTCCACTGTACTCTACCTCTACTGTGCTCCACCTCTAATGTGCTCCACTGTACTCTACCTCTACTGTACTCCACTGTACTCTACCTCTACTGTACTCCACTCTACTCTACCTCTACTGTGCTCTACTGTACTCTATCTCTACTGTGCTCCACTGTACTATACCTCTACTGTACTCCACTCTACTCTACCTCTACTATACTCCACTGTACTCTTTCTCTACTGTACTCCACTGTACTCTACCTCTACTGTACTCCACTGTACTCTACCTCTACTCTACTCCACTGTACTCTACTCTACTGTACTCCACTGTACTCTACCTCTACTGTACTCTACCTCTACTGTACTCCACTGTACTCTATCTCTACTTTGCTCCACTGTACTCTATCTCTAATGAACTCCACTCTACTGTACTCTACTGTTCTCTACCTCTACTGTACTCTACTGTACTCCACCTCTACTGTGCTCCACTGTACTCCACTGTACTCTACCTCTAGTGTGCTCCACTGTACTCTACCTGTACTGTGCTCCACTTTACTCTACCTCTACTGTACTCCACTCTACTCTACCTCTACTGTACTCTACCTCTACTCTGCTCTACTCTATCTCTACTGTGCTCCACTGTAATCTACCTCTACTGTAATCCACTGTACTCTACCTCGACTATACTCCACTGTACTCTTTCTCTACTGTACTCCACTGTATTCTACCTCTACTGTACTCCACCTCTAATGTGTTCTACTGTACTCTACCTCTACTGTACTCCACTGTACTCTACCTCTACTATACTCCACTGTACTCTTTATCTACTGTACTCCACTGTACTCTATCTTTACTGTACTCGACTGTACTCTATCTCTACTGTGCTCTACTGTACTCTATCTCTACTGTGCTCCACTGTACTCTACCTCTACTGTACTCCACTGTACTCTACCTCTAATGTACTCCACTGTACTCTACTCTACTGTACTCCACTGTACTCTACCTCTACTGTACTCTACCTCTACTGTACTCCACTGTACTCTATCTCTACTTTGCTCCACTGTACTCTATCTCTACTGAACTCCACTGTACTCTACCTCTACTGTACACTACTGTTCTCTACCTCTTCTGTACTCTACTGTACTCCACCTCTACTGTGCTCCACTGTACTCCACTGTACTTTACCTCTAGTGTGCTCCACTGTACTCTACCTCTACTGTGCTCCACTGTACTCTACCTCTACTGTACTCCACTGTACTCTACCTCTACTCTACTCCACTGTTCTCTACCTCTACTGTGCTCTACCCTACTCTATCTCTACTGTGCTCCACTGTACTCTACCTCTACTGTACTCCACTGTACTCTACCTCTACTGTGCTCGACTGTACTCTATCTCTACTGTGCTCCACTGTACTCTACCTCTACTGTACTCCACTGTACTCTACCTCTACTGTACTCCACTGTACTCCACCTCTACTGTGCTCCACTGTACTCCACTGTACTCTACCTCTACTGTACTCCACTGTACTCTACCTCTACTGTACTCCACTGTACTCTACCTCTACTGTGCTCCACTCTACTCTACCTCTACTGTACTCCACTGTACTCTACCTCTACTGTGCTCCACTGTACTCTACCTCTAATGTGCTCCACTGTACTCTACCTCTACTGTGCTCCACTGTACTCTACCTCTACTGTACTCCTCTGTACTCTACCTCTACTGTGCTCCACTGTACTCTATCTCTACTCTACTCCACTGTACTCTACCTCTACTGTACTCTACTGTACTCCACCTCTAATGTGCTCCACTGTACTCTACCTCTACTGTACTCCACTCCACTGTACTCTACCTCTACTGTACTCCACTCTACTCTACCTCTACTGTGCTCTACTGTACTCTATCTCTACTGTGCTCCACTGTATTCTACCTCTACTATACTCCACTGTACTCTACATCTACTCTACTCCACTGTACTCTACCTCTACTGTGCTCCACTGTACTCTACCTCTACTGTACTCCACTGTACTCTACCTCTACTATGCTCCACTGTACTCTACCTCTAATGTGCTCCACTGTACTCTACCTCTACTGTGCTCCCCTGTACTCTACCTCTACTGTACTCCACTGTACTCTACCTCTACTGTACTCCACTGTACTCTACCTCTACTGTACTCCACTGTACTCTACCTCTACTGTACTCCATTGTACTCTACTCTACTGTACTCCACTGTACTCTACATCTACTGTACTCTACCTCTACTGTACTCCACTGTACTCTATCTCTACTTTGCTCCACTGTACTCTATCTCTACTGAACTCCACTGTATTCTACCTCTACTGTACTCTACTGTTCTCTACCTCTACTGTACTCTAGTGTACTCCACCTCTACTGTGCTCCACTGTACTCCACTGTACTCTACCTCTAGTGTGCTCCACTGTCTCTACCTTTACTGTACTCCACTGTACTCTACCTCTACTGTGCTCCACTGTACTCTACCTCTACTGTGATCCACTGTACTCTACCTCTACTGTACTCAACTGTACTCTACATCTACTGTGCTCCACTGTACTCTACCTCTAATGTGCTCCACTGTACTCGAACCTCTACTGTGCTCCACTGTACTCTACCTCTACTGTACTCCACTGTACTCTACCTCTACTGTACTCCACTGTACTCTATCTCTACTGTGCTCTACTGTACTCTATCTCTCCTGTGCTCCACTGTACTCTACCTTTACTGTACTCCACTGTACTCTACCTGTACTGTACTCCACTGTACTCTACCTCTACTGTGCTTCACTGTACTCTACCTCTAATGTGCTCCACTGTACTCTACCTCTACTGTGCTCCACTGTACTCTACCTCTACTGTACTCAACTGTACTCTACCTCTACTGTACTCCACTGTACTCTATCTCTACTGTGCTCTACTGTACTCTATCTCTACTGTGCTTAACTGTACTCTACCTCTACTGTACTCCACTGTACTCTACCTCTACTGTACTCCACTGTACTCTACTCTACTGTACTCCACTGTACTCTACCTCTACTGTACTCTACCTCTACTGTACTCCACTTTACTCTATCTCTACTTTGCTCCACTGTACTCTACCTCTACTGTACTCCACTGTACTCTACCTCTACTGTTCTCCACTGTACTCTACTCTACTGTACTCCACTGTACTCTACCTCTACTGTACTCTACCTCTACTGTGCTCTATTGTACTCTCTCTCTACTGTGCTCCACTGTACTCTACCTCTACAGTACTCCACTGTACTCTACCTCTACTGTACTCCACTGTACACTATCTCTACTGTGCTCTACTCTACTCTATCTCTACTGTGCTCCACAGTTTTTTACCTCTACTGTACTCCACTGTACTCTACCTCTACTGTACTCCACTGTACTCTACCTCTACTGTGCTCCACTGTACTCTACCTCTAATGTGCTCCACTGTACTCTACCTCTACTGTGCTCCACTGTACTCTACCTCTACTGTACTCCACTGTACTCTACCTCTTCTGTGCTCCACTGTACTCTATCACTACTGTACTCCACTGTACTCTACCTCTACTGTACTCCACCTCTAATGTGCTCCACTGTACTCTACTTCTACTGTACTCCACTGTACTCTACCTCTACTGTACTCCACTCTACTCTATCTCTACTGTGCTCTACTGTACTCTATCTCTACTGTGCTCCACTGTACTCTACCTCTACTGTACTCCACTGTACTCTACCTCTACTATACTCCACTGTACTCTTTCTCTACTGTACTCCACTGTACTCTACCTCTACTGTACTCCACTGTACTCAACCTCAACTGTACTCCACTATACTCTACTCTACTGTACTCCACTGTACTCTACCTCTACTGTACTCTACCTCTACTGTACTCCACTGTACTCTATCTCTACTTTGCTCAACTGTACTCTATCTCTACTGTGATCCACTGTACTCTACCTCTGATGTGCTCCACTGTACTCTATCTCTACTTTGCTCCACTGTACTCTATCTCTATTGAACTCCACTGTACTCTACCTCTACTGTACTCTACTGTTCTCTACCTCTACTGTACTCTACTGTACTCCACCTCTGCTCTGCTCCACTGTAATCCACTATACTCTACCTCTACTGTACTCCGCTGAACTCTACCTCTGCTGTGCTCCACTCTACTCCACTGTACTCTATCTCTACTGTGATCCACTGTACTCTACCTCTGATGTGCTCCACTGTACTCCATCTCGAATTTGCTCCACTGTACTCTATCTCTATTGAACTCCACTGTACTCTACCTCTACTGTACTCTACTGTTCTCTACCTCTACTGCACTCTACTGTACTCCACCTCTGCTCTGCTCCACTGTAATCCACTATACTCTACCTCTACTGTGCTCCACTGTACTCTACCTTTACTTTGCTCCACTGTACTCTATCTCTACTGTACTCCACTGTGCTCTACCTCTACTGTACTCTACTGTACTCCACCTCTACTGTGCTCCACTGTACTCCACTGTACTCTACCTCTACTTTACTCCACTGTACTCTACCTCTACTGTACTCCACTGTACTCTACCTCTACTGTACTCCACTGTACTCTACCTCTACTGTGCTCCACTGTACTCTACCTCTAATGTGCTCCACTGTACTCTACCTCTACTGTGCTCCACTGTACTCTACCTCTACTGTACTCCACTGTACTCTACCTCTACTGTGCTCCACTGTACTCTATCTCTACTGTATTCCACTGTACTCTACCTCTACTGTGCTCCACCTCTAATGTGCTCCACTGTACTCTACCTCTACTGTACTCCACTGTACTCTACCTCTAATGTACTCCACTCTACTCTACCTCTACTGTGCTCTACTGTACTCTATCTCTACTGTGCTCCACTGTACTATACCTCTACTGTACTCCACTCTACTCTACCTCTACTATACTCCACTGTACTCTTTCTCTACTGTACTCCACTGTACTCTACCTCTACTGTACTCCACTGTACTCTACCTCTACTCTACTCCACTGTACTCTACTCTACTGTACTCCACTGTACTCTACCTCTACTGTACTCTACCTCTACTGTACTCCACGGTACTCTATCTCTACTTTGCTCCACTGTACTCTATCTCTAATGAACTCCACTCTACTGTACTCTACTGTTCTCTACCTCTACTGTACTCTACTGTACTCCACCTCTACTGTGCTCCACTGTACTCCACTGTACTCTACCTCTAGTGTGCTCCACTGTACTCTACCTGTACTGTGCTCCACTTTACTCTACCTCTACTGTACTCCACTCTACTCTACCTCTACTGTACTCCACTGTACTCTACCTCTACTCTGCTCTACTCTATCTCTACTGTGCTCCACTGTAATCTACCTCTACTGTAATCCACTGTACTCTACCTCGACTATACTCCACTGTACTCTTTCTCTACTGTACTCCACTGTATTCTACCTCTACTGTACTCCACCTCTAATGTGTTCTACTGTACTCTACCTCTACTGTACTCCACTGTACTCTACCTCTACTATACTCCACTGTACTCTTTATCTACTGTACTCCACTGTACTCTATCTTTACTGTACTCGACTGTACTCTATCTCTACTGTGCTCTACTGTACTCTATCTCTACTGTGCTCCACTGTACTCTACCTCTACTGTACTCCACTGTACTCTACCTCTAATGTACTCCACTGTACTCTACTCTACTGTACTCCACTGTACTCTACCTCTACTGTACTCTACCTCTACTGTACTCCACTGTACTCTATCTCTACTTTGCTCCACTGTACTCTATCTCTACTGAACTCCACTGTACTCTACCTCTACTGTACACTACTGTTCTCTACCTCTTCTGTACTCTACTGTACTCCACCTCTACTGTGCTCCACTGTACTCCACTGTACTTTACCTCTAGTGTGCTCCACTGTACTCTACCTCTACTGTGCTCCACTGTACTCTACCTCTACTGTACTCCACTGTACTCTACCTCTACTCTACTCCACTGTTCTCTACCTCTACTGTGCTCTACCCTACTCTATCTCTACTGTGCTCCACTGTACTCTACCTCTACTGTACTCCACTGTACTCTACCTCTACTGTGCTCGACTGTACTCTATCTCTACTGTGCTCCACTGTACTCTACCTCTACTGTACTCCACTGTACTCTACCTCTACTGTACTCCACTGTACTCCACCTCTACTGTGCTCCACTGTACTCCACTGTACTCTACCTCTACTGTACTCCACTGTACTCTACCTCTACTGTACTCCACTGTACTCTACCTCTACTGTGCTCCACTCTACTCTACCTCTACTGTACTCCACTGTACTCTACCTCTACTGTGCTCCACTGTACTCTACCTCTAATGTGCTCCACTGTACTCTACCTCTACTGTGCTCCACTGTACTCTACCTCTACTGTACTCCTCTGTACTCTACCTCTACTGTGCTCCACTGTACTCTATCTCTACTCTACTCCACTGTACTCTACCTCTACTGTACTCTACTGTACTCCACCTCTAATGTGCTCCACTGTACTCTACCTCTACTGTACTCCACTCCACTGTACTCTACCTCTACTGTACTCCACTCTACTCTACCTCTACTGTGCTCTACTGTACTCTATCACTACTGTGCTCCACTGTATTCTACCTCTACTATACTCCACTGTACTCTACCTCTACTCTACTCCACTGTACTCTACCTCTACTGTGCTCCACTGTACTCTACCTCTACTGTACTCCACTGTACTCTACCTCTACTATGCTCCACTGTACTCTACCTCTAATGTGCTCCACTGTACTCTACCTCTACTGTGCTCCCCTGTACTCTACCTCTACTGTACTCCACTGTACTCTACCTCTACTGTACTCCACTGTACTCTACCTCTACTGTACTCCACTGTACTCTACCTCTACTGTACTCCATTGTACTCTACTCTACTGTACTCCACTGTACTCTACATCTACTGTACTCTACCTCTACTGTACTCCACTGTACTCTATCTCTACTTTGCTCCACTGTACTCTATCTCTACTGAACTCCACTGTATTCTACCTCTACTGTACTCTACTGTTCTCTACCTCTACTGTACTCTAGTGTACTCCACCTCTACTGTGCTCCACTGTACTCCACTGTACTCTACCTCTAGTGTGCTCCACTGTCTCTACCTTTACTGTACTCCACTGTACTCTACCTCTACTGTGCTCCACTGTACTCTACCTCTACTGTGATCCACTGTACTCTACCTCTACTGTACTCCACTGTACTCTACCTCTACTGTGCTCCACTGTACTCTACCTCTAATGTGCTCCACTGTACTCGAACCTCTACTGTGCTCCACTGTACTCTACCTCTACTGTACTCCACTGTACTCTACCTCTACTGTACTCCACTGTACTCTATCTCTACTGTGCTCTACTGTACTCTATCTCTCCTGTGCTCCACTGTACTCTACCTTTACTGTACTCCACTGTACTCTACCTGTACTGTACTCCACTCTACTCTACCTCTACTGTGCTTCACTGTACTCTACCTCTAATGTGCTCCACTGTACTCTACCTCTACTGTGCTCCACTGTACTCTACCTCTACTGTACTCAACTGTACTCTACCTCTACTGTACTCCACTGTACTATATCTCTACTGTGCTCTACTGTACTCTATCTCTACTGTGCTTAACTGTACTCTACCTCTACTGTACTCCACTGTACTCTACCTCTACTGTACTCCACTGTACTCTACTCTACTGTACTCCACTGTACTCTACCTCTACTGTACTCTACCTCTACTGTACTCCACTTTACTCTATCTCTACTTTGCTCCACTGTACTCTACCTCTACTGTACTCCACTGTACTCTACCTCTACTGTTCTCCACTGTACTCTACTCTACTGTACTCCACTGTACTCTACCTCTACTGTACTCTACCTCTACTGTGCTCTATTGTACTCTCTCTCTACTGTGCTCCACTGTACTCTACCTCTACAGTACTCCACTGTACTCTACCTCTACTGTACTCCACTGTACACTATCTCTACTGTGCTCTACTCTACTCTATCTCTACTGTGCTCCACAGTTTTTTACCTCTACTGTACTCCACTGTACTCTACCTCTACTGTACTCCACTGTACTCTACCTCTACTGTGCTCCACTGTACTCTACCTCTAATGTGCTCCACTGTACTCTACCTCTACTGTGCTCCACTGTACTCTACCTCTACTGTACTCCACTGTACTCTACCTCTTCTGTGCTCCACTGTACTCTATCACTACTGTACTCCACTGTACTCTACCTCTACTGTACTCCACCTCTAATGTGCTCCACTGTACTCTACTTCTACTGTACTCCACTGTACTCTACCTCTACTGTACTCCACTCTACTCTATCTCTACTGTGCTCTACTGTACTCTATCTCTACTGTGCTCCACTGTACTCTACCTCTACTGTACTCCACTGTACTCTACCTCTACTATACTCCACTGTACTCTTTCTCTACTGTACTCCACTGTACTCTACCTCTACTGTACTCCACTGTACTCAACCTCAACTGTACTCCACTATACTCTACTCTACTGTACTCCACTGTACTCTACCTCTACTGTACTCTACCTCTACTGTACTCCACTGTACTCTATCTCTACTTTGCTCAACTGTACTCTATCTCTACTGAACTCCACTCTACTCTACCTCTTCTGTACTCTACTGTTCTCTACCTCTACTGTACTCTACTGTACTCCACCTCTACTGTGCTCCACTGTACTCCACTGTACTCTACCTCTAGTAAACTCCACTGTACTCTACCTGTACTGTGCTCCACTTTACTCTACCTCTACTGTACTCCACTGTACTCTACCTCTACCTCTACTGTACTCTACCTCTACTGTACTCCACTGTACTCTTTCTCTACTTTACTCCACTGTACTCTATCTCTACTGAATTCCACTCTACTCTACCTCTACTGTACTCTACTGTTCTCTACCTCTACTGTACTCTACCTCTACTGTACTCTACTGTACTCCACCTCTACTGTGCTCCACTGTACTCCACTGTACTGTACCTCTAGTATGCTCCACTGTACTCTACCTGTACTGTGCTCCAATTTACTCTACCTCTAGTGTACTCCACTGTACTCTACCTTTACTGTACTCCACTGTACTCTACCTGTACTGTACTCCACTGTACTCTACCTCTACTGTGCTCCACTGTACTCTACCTCTACTGTGCTCCACTGTACTCTACCTCTACTGTGCTCCACTGTACTCTACCTCTACTGTAATCAACTGTACTCTACCTCTACTGTACTCCACTGTACTCTATCTCTACTGTGCTCTACTGTACTCTATCTCTCCTGTGCTCAACTGTACTCTACCTCTACTGTACTCCACTGTACTCTACTCTACTGTACTCCACTGTACTCTACCTCTACTGTACTCTACCTCTACTGTACTCCACTGTACTCTATCTCTACTTTGCTCCACTGTACTCTACCTCTACTGTACTCCACTGTACTCTACCTCTACTGTACTCCACTGTACTCTACTCTACTGTACTCCACTGTACTCTACCTCTACTATACTCTACATCTACTGTGCTCTACTGTACTCTATCTCTACTGTGCTCCACTGTACTCTACCTCTACTGTACTCCACTGTACTCTACCTCTACTGTACTCCACTGTACTCTATCTCTACTGTGCTCTACTGTACTCTATCTCTACTGTGCTCCACTGTACTCTACCTCTACTGTACTCCACTGTACTCTACCTCTACTGTACTCCAATGTACTCTACCTCTACTGTGCTCCACTGTAATCTACCTCTAACGTGCTCCACTGTACTCTACCTCTACTGTGCTCCACTGTACTCTACCTCTACTGTACTCCACTGTACTCTACCTCTACTGTGCTCCACTGTACTCTATCTCTACTGTACTCCACTGTACTCTACCTCTACTGTACTCCACCTCTAATGTTCTCCACTGTACTCTACCTCTACTGTACTCCACTGTACTCTACCTCTACTGTACTCCACTCTACTCTACCTCTACTGTGCTCTACTGTACTCTATCTCTACTGTGCTCCACTGTACTCCACCTCTACTGTACTCCACTGTACTCTACCTCTACTGTACTCCACTGTACTCTACCTCTACTGTACTCCACTGTACTCTCCCTCTACTGTACTCTACCTCTAATGTACTCCACTGTACTCTATCTCTACTTTGCTCCACTGTACTCTACTCTACTGTACTCCACTGTACTCTACCTCTACTGTACTCTACCTCTACTGTGTTCTAATGTACTCTATCTCTACTGTGCTCCACTGTACTCTACCTCTACTGTACTCCACTGTACTCTACCTCTACTGTACTCCACTGTACTCTATCTCTACTGTGCTCTACTGTACTCTATCTCTACTCTGCTCCACTGTACTCTACCTCTACTGTACTCCACTGTACTCCACAGTACTGTACCTCTACTGTACTCCACTGTACTCTACCTCTACTGTGCTCCACTCTACTCTACCTCTAATGTGCTCCACTCTACTCTACATCTACTGTGCTCCACTGTACTCTACCTCTAATGTACTCCACTGTACTCTATCTCTACTGTGCTCCACTGTACTCTATCTCTAATGTACTCCACTGTACTCTACCTCTACTGTACTCCACCTCTAATATGCTCCACTGTACTCTACCTCTATTGTACTCCACTGTACTCTACCTCTACTGTACTCCACTCTACTCTACCTCTACTGTGCTCTACTGTACTCTATCTCTACTGTTCTCCACTGTACTCTACCTCTACTCTACTCCACTGTACTCTACCTCTACTATACTCCACTGTACTCTTTCTCTACTGTACTCCACTGTACTCTACCTCTACTGTACTCCACTGTACTCTACCTCAACTGTACTCCACTGTACTCTACTCTACTGTACTCTACCTCTACTGTACTCTACTGTTCTCTACCTCTACTGTACTCCACTGTACTCTATCTCTACTTTGCTCCACTGTACTCTATCTCTACTGAACTCCACTCTACTCTACCTCTACTGTACTCTACTGTTCTCTACTTCTACTGTACTCTACTGTACTCCACCTCTACTGTGCTCAACTGTACTCCAATGTACTCTACCTCTAGTATGCTCCACTGTACTCTACCTGTACTGTGCTCCACTTTACTCTACCTCTACTGTACTCCACTGTACTCTACCCCTACTGTACTCCACTGTACTCTACCTCTACTGTACTCTACTGTACTCTACCTCTACTGTACTCCACTGTACTCTATCTCTACTTTGCTCCACTGTACTCTATCTCTACTGAACTCCACTCTACTCTACCTCTACTGTACTCTACTGTTCTCTACCTCTACTGTACTCTACTGTACTCCACCTCTACTGTGCTCCACTGTACTCCACTGTACTCTACCTCTAGTATGCTCCACTGTACTCTACCTCTAATGTGCTCCACTCTACTCTACATCTACTGTGCTCCACTGTACTCTACCTCTAATGTACTCCACTGTACTCTACCTCTACTGTGCTCCACTGTACTCTATCTCTAATGTACTCCACTGTACTCTACCTCTACTGTACTCCACCTCTAATATGCTCCACTGTACTCTACCTCTATTGTACTCCACTGTACTCTACCTCTACTGTACTCCACTCTACTCTACCTCTACTGTGCTCTACTGTACTCTATCTCTACTGTTCTCCACTGTACTCTACCTCTACTCTACTCCACTGTACTCTACCTCTACTATACTCCACTGTACTCTTTCTCTACTGTACTCCACTGTACTCTACCTCTACTGTACTCCACTGTACTCTACCTCAACTGTACTCCACTGTACTCTACTCTACTGTACTCCACTGTACTCTAACTCTACTGTACTCTACCTCTACTGTACTCCACTGTACTCTATCTCTACTTTGCTCCACTGTACTCTATCTCTACTGAACTCCACTCTACTCTACCTCTACTGTACTCTACTGTTCTCTACTTCTACTGTACTCTACTGTACTCCACCTCTACTGTGCTCAACTGTACTCCACTGTACTCTACCTCTAGTATGCTCCACTGTACTCTACCTGTACTGTGCTCCACTTTACTCTACCTCTACTGTACTCCACTGTACTCTACCCCTACTGTACTCCACTGTACTCTACCTCTACTGTACTCTACTGTACTCTACCTCTACTGTACTCCACTGTACTCTATCTCTACTTTGCTCCACTGTACTCTATCTCTACTATGCTCCACTGTACTCTACCTCTAATGTGCTCCACTGTACTCTACCTCTACTCTGCTCCACTGTACTCTACCTCTACTGTACTCAACTGTACTCTACCTCTACTGTACTCCACTGTACTCTATCTCTACTGTGCTCTACTGTACTCTATCTCTACTGTGCTCAACTGTACTCTACCTCTACTGTACTCCACTGTACTCTACCTCTACTGTACTCAACTGTACTCTACCTCTACTGTACTCCACTGTACTCTACCTCTACTGTACTCCACTGTACTCTACCTCTACTGTACTCCACTGTACTCTACTCTACTGTACTCCACTGTACTCTACCTCTACTGTACTCTACCTCTACTGTACTCCACTGTACTCTATCTCTACTTTGCTCCACTGTACTCTACCTCTACTGTACTCCACTGTACTCTACCTCTACTGTACTTCACTGTACTCTACTCTACTGTACTCCACTGTACTCTACCTCTACTGTACTCTACCTCTACTGTGCTCTACTGTACTCTATCTCTACTGTACTCCACTGTACTCTACCTCTACTGTACTCCACTGTACTCTATCTCTACTGTGCTCTACTGTACTCTATCTCTACTGTGCTCCACTGTTCTCTACCTCTACTGTACTCCACTGTACTCTACCTCTACTGTACTCCACTGTACTCTTTCTCTACTGTACTCCACTGTACTCTACCTCTACTGTACTCCACTGTACTCTACTCTACTGTGCTCCACTGTACTCTACCTCTACTGTACTCTACCTCTACTGTACTCCACTGTACTCTATCTCTACTTTGCTCCACTGTACTCTATCTCTACTGTACTCCACTCTACTCTACCTCTACTGTACCCTACTGTTCTCTACCTCTACTGTACTCTACTGTACTCCACCTCTACTGTGCTCCACTGTACTCCACTGTACTCTACCTCTAATGTGCTCCACTGTACTCTACCTCTACTGTGCTCCACTGTACTCTACCTCTACTGTACTCCACTGTACTCTACCTCTACTGTACTCCACTGTACTCTACCTCTACTCTGTACTCTACCTCTACTGTACTCTACTGTACTCCACCTCTAATGTGCTCCACTGTACTCCACTGTACTCTACCTCTACTCTACTCCACTGTACTCTATCTCTACTGTACTCCACTGAACTCTACATCTGCTGTGCTCCACTTTACTCCACTGTACTCTATCTCTACTGTGATCCACTGTACTCTACCTCTGATGTGCTCCACTGTACTCTATCTCTACTTTGCTCCACTGTACTCTATCTCTATTGAACTCCACTGTACTCTACCTCTACTGTACTCTACTGTTCTCTACCTCTACTGTACTCTACTGTACTCCACCTCTGCTCTGCTCCACTGTAATCCACTATACTCTACCTCTACTGTACTCCGCTGAACTCTACCTCTGCTGTGCTCCACTCTACTCCACTGTACTCTATCTCTACTGTGATCCACTGTACTCTACCTCTGATGTGCTCCACTGTACTCCATCTCGAATTTGCTCCACTGTACTCTATCTCTATTGAACTCCACTGTACTCTACCTCTACTGTACTCTACTGTTCTCTACCTCTACTGCACTCTACTGTACTCCACCTCTGCTCTGCTCCACTGTAATCCACTATACTCTACCTCTACTGTGCTCCACTGTACTCTACCTTTACTTTGCTCCACTGTACTCTATCTCTACTGTACTCCACTGTGCTCTACCTCTACTGTACTCTACTGTACTCCACCTCTACTGTGCTCCACTGTACTCCACTGTACTCTACCTCTACTTTACTCCACTGTACTCTACCTCTACTGTACTCCACTGTACTCTACCTCTACTGTACTCCACTGTACTCTACCTCTACTGTGCTCCACTGTACTCTACCTCTAATGTGCTCCACTGTACTCTACCTCTACTGTAATCCACTGTACTCTACCTCTACTGTACTCCACTGTACTCTACCTCTACTGTGCTCCACTGTACTCTATCTCTACTGTATTCCACTGTACTCTACCTCTACTGTGCTCCACCTCTAATGTGCTCCACTGTACTCTACCTCTACTGTACTCCACTGTACTCTACCTCTACTGTACTCCACTCTACTCTACCTCTACTGTGCTCTACTGTACTCTATCTCTACTGTGCTCCACTGTACTATACCTCTACTGTACTCCACTCTACTCTACCTCTACTATACTCCACTGTACTCTTTCTCTACTGTACTCCACTGTACTCTACCTCTACTGTACTCCACTGTACTCTACCTCTACTCTACTCCACTGTACTCTACTCTACTGTACTCCACTGTACTCTACCTCTACTGTACTCTACCTCTACTGTACTCCACTGTACTCTATCTCTACTTTGCTCCACTGTACTCTATCTCTAATGAACTCCACTCTACTGTACTCTACTGTTCTCTACCTCTACTGTACTCTACTGTACTCCACCTCTACTGTGCTCCACTGTACTCCACTGTACTCTACCTCTAGTGTGCTCCACTGTACTCTACCTGTACTGTGCTCCACTTTACTCTACCTCTACTGTACTCCACTCTACTCTACCTCTACTGTACTCCACTGTACTCTACCTCTACTCTGCTCTACTCTATCTCTACTGTGCTCCACTGTAATCTACCTCTACTGTAATCCACTGTACTCTACCTCGACTATACTCCACTGTACTCTTTCTCTACTGTACTCCACTGTATTCTACCTCTACTGTACTCCACCTCTAATGTGTTCTACTGTACTCTACCTCTACTGTACTCCACTGTACTCTACCTCTACTATACTCCACTGTACTCTTTATCTACTGTACTCCACTGTACTCTATCTTTACTGTACTCAACTGTACTCTATCTCTACTGTGCTCTACTGTTCTCTATCTCTACTGTGCTCCACTGTACTCTACCTCTACTGTACTCCACTGTACTCTACCTCTAATGTACTCCACTGTACTCTACTCTACTGTACTCCACTGTACTCTACCTCTACTGTACTCTACCTCTACTGTACTCCACTGTACTCTATCTCTACTTTGCTCCACTGTACTCTATCTCTACTGAACTCCACTGTACTCTACCTCTACTGTACTCTACTGTTCTCTACCTCTTCTGTACTCTACTGTACTCCACCTCTACTGTGCTCCACTGTACTCCACTGTACTTTACCTCTAGTGTGCTCCACTGTACTCTACCTCTACTGTGCTCCACTGTACTCTACCTCTACTGTACTCCACTGTACTCTACCTCTACTCTACTCCACTGTTCTCTACCTCTACTGTGCTCTACCCTACTCTATCTCTACTGTGCTCCACTGTACTCTACCTCTACTGTACTCCACTGTACTCTACCTCTACTGTGCTCGACTGTACTCTATCTCTACTGTGCTCCACTGTACTCTACCTCTACTGTACTCCACTGTACTCTACCTCTACTGTACTCCACTGTACTCCACCTCTACTGTGCTCCACTGTACTCCACTGTACTCTACCTCTACTGTACTCCACTGTACTCTACCTCTACTGTACTCCACTGTACTCTACCTCTACTGTGCTCCACTGTACTCTACCTCTACTGTACTCCACTGTACTCTACCTCTAATGTGCTCCACTGTACTCTACCTCTACTGTGCTCCACTGTACTCTACCTCTACTGTACTCCTCTGTACTCTACCTCTACTGTGCTCCACTGTACTCTATCTCTACTCTACTCCACTGTACTCTACCTCTACTGTACTCTACTGTACTCCACCTCTAATGTGCTCCACTGTACTCTACCTCTACTGTACTCCACTCCACTGTACTCTACCTCTACTGTACTCCACTCTACTCTACCTCTACTGTGCTCTACTGTACTCTATCTCTACTGTGCTCCACTGTATTCTACCTCTACTATACTCCACTGTACTCTACCTCTACTCTACTCCACTGTACTCTACCTCTACTGTGCTCCACTGTACTCTACCTCTACTGTACTCCACTGTACTCTACCTCTACTGTGCTCCACTGTACTCTACCTCTAATGTGCTCCACTGTACTCTACCTCTACTGTGCTCCCCTGTACTCTACCTCTACTGTACTCCACTGTACTCTACCTCTACTGTACTCCACTGTACTCTACCTCTACTGTACTCCACTGTACTCTACCTCTACTGTACTCCACTGTACTCTACTCTACTGTACTCCACTGTACTCTACATCTATTGTACTCTACCTCTACTGTACTCCACTGTACTCTATCTCTACTTTGCTCCACTGTACTCTATCTCTACTGAACTCCACTGTATTCTACCTCTACTGTACTCTACTGTTCTCTACCTCTACTGTACTCTAGTGTACTCCACCTCTACTGTGCTCCACTGTACTCCACTGTACTCTACCTCTAGTGTGCTCCACTGTCTCTACCTTTACTGTACTCCACTGTACTCTACCTCTACTGTGCTCCACTGTACTCTACCTCTACTGTGATCCACTGTACTCTACCTCTACTGTACTCCACTGTACTCTACCTCTACTGTGCTCCACTGTACTCTACCTCTAATGTGCTCCACTGTACTCGAACCTCTACTGTGCTCCACTGTACTCTACCTCTACTGTACTCCACTGTACTCTACCTCTACTGTACTCCACTGTACTCTATCTCTACTGTGCTCTACTGTACTCTATCTCTCCTGTGCTCCACTGTACTCTACCTTTACTGTACTCCACTGTACTCTACCTGTACTGTACTCCACTGTACTCTACCTCTACTGTGCTTCACTGTACTCTACCTCTAATGTGCTCCACTGTACTCTACCTCTACTGTGCTCCACTGTACTCTACCTCTACTGTACTCAACTGTACTCTACCTCTACTGTACTCCACTGTACTCTATCTCTACTGTGCTCTACTGTACTCTATCTCTACTGTGCTTAACTGTACTCTACCTCTACTGTACTCCACTGTACTCTACCTCTACTGTACTCCAATGTACTCTACTCTACTGTACTCCACTGTACTCTACCTCTACTGTACTCTACCTCTACTGTACTCCACTTTACTCTATCTCTACTTTGCTCCACTGTACTCTACCTCTACTGTACTCCACTGTACTCTACCTCTACTGTTCTCCACTGTACTCTACCTCTACTGTACTCTACCTCTACTGTGCTCTATTGTACTCTCTCTACTGTGCTCCACTGTACTCTACCTCTACAGTACTCCACTGTACTCTACCTCTACTGTACTCCACTGTACACTATCTCTACTGTGCTCTACTCTACTCTATCTCCACTGTGCTCCACTGTTTTTTACCTCTACTGTACTCCACTGTACTCTACCTCTACTGTACTCCACTGTACTCTACCTCTACTGTGCTCCACTGTACTCTACCTCTAATGTGCTCCACTGTACTCTACCTCTACTGTGCTCCACTGTACTCTACCTCTACTGTACTCCACTGTACTCTACCTCTTCTGTGCTCCACTGTACTCTATCACTACTGTACTCCACTGTACTCTACCTCTACTGTACTCCACCTCTAATGTGCTCCACTGTACTCTACTTCTACTGTACTCCACTGTACTCTACCTCTACTGTACTCCACTCTACTCTATCTCTACTGTGCTCTACTGTACTCTATCTCTACTGTGCTCCACTGTACTCTACCTCTACTGTACTCCACTGTACTCTACCTCTACTATACTCCACTGTACTCTTTCTCTACTGTACTCCACTGTACTCTACCTCTACTGTACTCCACTGTACTCAACCTCAACTGTACTCCACTATACTCTACTCTACTGTACTCCACTGTACTCTACCTCTACTGTACTCTACCTCTACTGTACTCCACTGTACTCTATCTCTACTTTGCTCAACTGTACTCTATCTCTACTGAACTCCACTCTACTCTACCTCTTCTGTACTCTACTGTTCTCTACCTCTACTGTACTCTACTGTACTCCACCTCTACTGTGCTCCACTGTACTCCACTGTACTCTACCTCTACCTCTACTGTACTCTACCTCTACTGTACTCCACTGTACTCTTTCTCTACTTTGCTCCACTGTACTCTATCTCTACTGAATTCCACTTTACTCTACCTCTACTGTACTCCACTGTACTCTACCCCTACTGTACTCCACTGTACTCTACCTCTACTGTACTCTACTGTACTCTACCTCTACTGTACTCCACTGTACTCTATCTCTACTTTGCTCCACTGTACTCTATCTCTACTATGCTCCACTGTACTCTACCTCTAATGTGCTCCACTGTACTCTACCTCTACTCTGCTCCACTGTACTCTACCTCTACTGTACTCAACTGTACTCTACCTCTACTGTACTCCACTGTACTCTATCTCTACTGTGCTCTACTGTACTCTATCTCTACTGTGCTCAACTGTACTCTACCTCTACTGTACTCCACTGTACTCTACCTCTACTGTACTCAACTGTACTCTACCTCTACTGTACTCCACTGTACTCTACCTCTACTGTACTCCACTGTACTCTACCTCTACTGTACTCCACTGTACTCTACTCTACTGTACTCCACTGTACTCTACCTCTACTGTACTCTACCTCTACTGTACTCCACTGTACTCTATCTCTACTTTGCTCCACTGTACTCTACCTCTACTGTACTCCACTGTACTCTACCTCTACTGTACTTCACTGTACTCTACTCTACTGTACTCCACTGTACTCTACCTCTACTGTACTCTACCTCTACTGTGCTCTACTGTACTCTATCTCTACTGTACTCCACTGTACTCTACCTCTACTGTACTCCACTGTACTCTATCTCTACTGTGCTCTACTGTACTCTATCTCTACTGTGCTCCACTGTTCTCTACCTCTACTGTACTCCACTGTACTCTACCTCTACTGTACTCCACTGTACTCTTTCTCTACTGTACTCCACTGTACTCTACCTCTACTGTACTCCACTGTACTCTACTCTACTGTGCTCCACTGTACTCTACCTCTACTGTACTCTACCTCTACTGTACTCCACTGTACTCTATCTCTACTTTGCTCCACTGTACTCTATCTCTACTGTACTCCACTCTACTCTACCTCTACTGTACCCTACTGTTCTCTACCTCTACTGTACTCTACTGTACTCCACCTCTACTGTGCTCCACTGTACTCCACTGTACTCTACCTCTAATGTGCTCCACTGTACTCTACCTCTACTGTGCTCCACTGTACTCTACCTCTACTGTACTCCACTGTACTCTACCTCTACTGTACTCCACTGTACTCTACCTCTACTCTGTACTCTACCTCTACTGTACTCTACTGTACTCCACCTCTAATGTGCTCCACTGTACTCCACTGTACTCTACCTCTACTCTACTCCACTGTACTCTATCTCTACTGTACTCCACTGAACTCTACATCTGCTGTGCTCCACTTTACTCCACTGTACTCTATCTCTACTGTGATCCACTGTACTCTACCTCTGATGTGCTCCACTGTACTCTATCTCTACTTTGCTCCACTGTACTCTATCTCTATTGAACTCCACTGTACTCTACCTCTACTGTACTCTACTGTTCTCTACCTCTACTGTACTCTACTGTACTCCACCTCTGCTCTGCTCCACTGTAATCCACTATACTCTACCTCTACTGTACTCCGCTGAACTCTACCTCTGCTGTGCTCCACTCTACTCCACTGTACTCTATCTCTACTGTGATCCACTGTACTCTACCTCTGATGTGCTCCACTGTACTCCATCTCGAATTTGCTCCACTGTACTCTATCTCTATTGAACTCCACTGTACTCTACCTCTACTGTACTCTACTGTTCTCTACCTCTACTGCACTCTACTGTACTCCACCTCTGCTCTGCTCCACTGTAATCCACTATACTCTACCTCTACTGTGCTCCACTGTACTCTACCTTTACTTTGCTCCACTGTACTCTATCTCTACTGTACTCCACTGTGCTCTACCTCTACTGTACTCTACTGTACTCCACCTCTACTGTGCTCCACTGTACTCCACTGTACTCTACCTCTACTTTACTCCACTGTACTCTACCTCTACTGTACTCCACTGTACTCTACCTCTACTGTACTCCACTGTACTCTACCTCTACTGTGCTCCACTGTACTCTACCTCTAATGTGCTCCACTGTACTCTACCTCTACTGTAATCCACTGTACTCTACCTCTACTGTACTCCACTGTACTCTACCTCTACTGTGCTCCACTGTACTCTATCTCTACTGTATTCCACTGTACTCTACCTCTACTGTGCTCCACCTCTAATGTGCTCCACTGTACTCTACCTCTACTGTACTCCACTGTACTCTACCTCTACTGTACTCCACTCTACTCTACCTCTACTGTGCTCTACTGTACTCTATCTCTACTGTGCTCCACTGTACTATACCTCTACTGTACTCCACTCTACTCTACCTCTACTATACTCCACTGTACTCTTTCTCTACTGTACTCCACTGTACTCTACCTCTACTGTACTCCACTGTACTCTACCTCTACTCTACTCCACTGTACTCTACTCTACTGTACTCCACTGTACTCTACCTCTACTGTACTCTACCTCTACTGTACTCCACTGTACTCTATCTCTACTTTGCTCCACTGTACTCTATCTCTAATGAACTCCACTCTACTGTACTCTACTGTTCTCTACCTCTACTGTACTCTACTGTACTCCACCTCTACTGTGCTCCACTGTACTCCACTGTACTCTACCTCTAGTGTGCTCCACTGTACTCTACCTGTACTGTGCTCCACTTTACTCTACCTCTACTGTACTCCACTCTACTCTACCTCTACTGTACTCCACTGTACTCTACCTCTACTCTGCTCTACTCTATCTCTACTGTGCTCCACTGTAATCTACCTCTACTGTAATCCACTGTACTCTACCTCGACTATACTCCACTGTACTCTTTCTCTACTGTACTCCACTGTATTCTACCTCTACTGTACTCCACCTCTAATGTGTTCTACTGTACTCTACCTCTACTGTACTCCACTGTACTCTACCTCTACTATACTCCACTGTACTCTTTATCTACTGTACTCCACTGTACTCTATCTTTACTGTACTCAACTGTACTCTATCTCTACTGTGCTCTACTGTTCTCTATCTCTACTGTGCTCCACTGTACTCTACCTCTACTGTACTCCACTGTACTCTACCTCTAATGTACTCCACTGTACTCTACTCTACTGTACTCCACTGTACTCTACCTCTACTGTACTCTACCTCTACTGTACTCCACTGTACTCTATCTCTACTTTGCTCCACTGTACTCTATCTCTACTGAACTCCACTGTACTCTACCTCTACTGTACTCTACTGTTCTCTACCTCTTCTGTACTCTACTGTACTCCACCTCTACTGTGCTCCACTGTACTCCACTGTACTTTACCTCTAGTGTGCTCCACTGTACTCTACCTCTACTGTGCTCCACTGTACTCTACCTCTACTGTACTCCACTGTACTCTACCTCTACTCTACTCCACTGTTCTCTACCTCTACTGTGCTCTACCCTACTCTATCTCTACTGTGCTCCACTGTACTCTACCTCTACTGTACTCCACTGTACTCTACCTCTACTGTGCTCGACTGTACTCTATCTCTACTGTGCTCCACTGTACTCTACCTCTACTGTACTCCACTGTACTCTACCTCTACTGTACTCCACTGTACTCCACCTCTACTGTGCTCCACTGTACTCCACTGTACTCTACCTCTACTGTACTCCACTGTACTCTACCTCTACTGTACTCCACTGTACTCTACCTCTACTGTGCTCCACTGTACTCTACCTCTACTGTACTCCACTGTACTCTACCTCTAATGTGCTCCACTGTACTCTACCTCTACTGTGCTCCACTGTACTCTACCTCTACTGTACTCCTCTGTACTCTACCTCTACTGTGCTCCACTGTACTCTATCTCTACTCTACTCCACTGTACTCTACCTCTACTGTACTCTACTGTACTCCACCTCTAATGTGCTCCACTGTACTCTACCTCTACTGTACTCCACTCCACTGTACTCTACCTCTACTGTACTCCACTCTACTCTACCTCTACTGTGCTCTACTGTACTCTATCTCTACTGTGCTCCACTGTATTCTACCTCTACTATACTCCACTGTACTCTACCTCTACTCTACTCCACTGTACTCTACCTCTACTGTGCTCCACTGTACTCTACCTCTACTGTACTCCACTGTACTCTACCTCTACTGTGCTCCACTGTACTCTACCTCTAATGTGCTCCACTGTACTCTACCTCTACTGTGCTCCCCTGTACTCTACCTCTACTGTACTCCACTGTACTCTACCTCTACTGTACTCCACTGTACTCTACCTCTACTGTACTCCACTGTACTCTACCTCTACTGTACTCCACTGTACTCTACTCTACTGTACTCCACTGTACTCTACATCTATTGTACTCTACCTCTACTGTACTCCACTGTACTCTATCTCTACTTTGCTCCACTGTACTCTATCTCTACTGAACTCCACTGTATTCTACCTCTACTGTACTCTACTGTTCTCTACCTCTACTGTACTCTAGTGTACTCCACCTCTACTGTGCTCCACTGTACTCCACTGTACTCTACCTCTAGTGTGCTCCACTGTCTCTACCTTTACTGTACTCCACTGTACTCTACCTCTACTGTGCTCCACTGTACTCTACCTCTACTGTGATCCACTGTACTCTACCTCTACTGTACTCCACTGTACTCTACCTCTACTGTGCTCCACTGTACTCTACCTCTAATGTGCTCCACTGTACTCGAACCTCTACTGTGCTCCACTGTACTCTACCTCTACTGTACTCCACTGTACTCTACCTCTACTGTACTCCACTGTACTCTATCTCTACTGTGCTCTACTGTACTCTATCTCTCCTGTGCTCCACTGTACTCTACCTTTACTGTACTCCACTGTACTCTACCTGTACTGTACTCCACTGTACTCTACCTCTACTGTGCTTCACTGTACTCTACCTCTAATGTGCTCCACTGTACTCTACCTCTACTGTGCTCCACTGTACTCTACCTCTACTGTACTCAACTGTACTCTACCTCTACTGTACTCCACTGTACTCTATCTCTACTGTGCTCTACTGTACTCTATCTCTACTGTGCTTAACTGTACTCTACCTCTACTGTACTCCACTGTACTCTACCTCTACTGTACTCCAATGTACTCTACTCTACTGTACTCCACTGTACTCTACCTCTACTGTACTCTACCTCTACTGTACTCCACTTTACTCTATCTCTACTTTGCTCCACTGTACTCTACCTCTACTGTACTCCACTGTACTCTACCTCTACTGTTCTCCACTGTACTCTACCTCTACTGTACTCTACCTCTACTGTGCTCTATTGTACTCTCTCTACTGTGCTCCACTGTACTCTACCTCTACAGTACTCCACTGTACTCTACCTCTACTGTACTCCACTGTACACTATCTCTACTGTGCTCTACTCTACTCTATCTCCACTGTGCTCCACTGTTTTTTACCTCTACTGTACTCCACTGTACTCTACCTCTACTGTACTCCACTGTACTCTACCTCTACTGTGCTCCACTGTACTCTACCTCTAATGTGCTCCACTGTACTCTACCTCTACTGTGCTCCACTGTACTCTACCTCTACTGTACTCCACTGTACTCTACCTCTTCTGTGCTCCACTGTACTCTATCACTACTGTACTCCACTGTACTCTACCTCTACTGTACTCCACCTCTAATGTGCTCCACTGTACTCTACTTCTACTGTACTCCACTGTACTCTACCTCTACTGTACTCCACTCTACTCTATCTCTACTGTGCTCTACTGTACTCTATCTCTACTGTGCTCCACTGTACTCTACCTCTACTGTACTCCACTGTACTCTACCTCTACTATACTCCACTGTACTCTTTCTCTACTGTACTCCACTGTACTCTACCTCTACTGTACTCCACTGTACTCAACCTCAACTGTACTCCACTATACTCTACTCTACTGTACTCCACTGTACTCTACCTCTACTGTACTCTACCTCTACTGTACTCCACTGTACTCTATCTCTACTTTGCTCAACTGTACTCTATCTCTACTGAACTCCACTCTACTCTACCTCTTCTGTACTCTACTGTTCTCTACCTCTACTGTACTCTACTGTACTCCACCTCTACTGTGCTCCACTGTACTCCACTGTACTCTACCTCTACCTCTACTGTACTCTACCTCTACTGTACTCCACTGTACTCTTTCTCTACTTTGCTCCACTGTACTCTATCTCTACTGAATTCCACTCTACTCTACCTCTACTGTACTCTACTGTTCTCTACCTCTACTGTACTCTACCTCTACTGTACTCTACTGTACTCCACCTCTACTGTGCTCCACTGTACTCCACTGTACTGTACCTCTAGTATGCTCCACTGTACTCTACCTTTACTGTACTTCACTGTACTCTACCTGTACTGTACTCCACTGTACTCTACCTCTAATGTGCTCCACTGTACTCTACCTCTACTGTGCTCCACTGTACTCTACCTCTACTGTACTCCACTGTACTCTACCTCTACTGTGCTCCACTGTACTCTATCTCTACTGTATTCCACTGTACTCTACCTCTACTGTGCTCCACCTCTAATGTGCTCCACTGTACTCTACCTCTACTGTACTCCACTGTACTCTACCTCTACTGTACTCCACTCTACTCTACCTCTACTGTGCTCTACTGTACTCTATCTCTACTGTGCTCCACTGTACTATACCTCTACTGTACTCCACTCTACTCTACCTCTACTATACTCCACTGTACTCTTTCTCTACTGTACTCCACTGTACTCTACCTCTACTGTACTCCACTGTACTCTACCTCTACTCTACTCCACTGTACTCTACTCTACTGTACTCCACTGTACTCTACCTCTACTGTACTCTACCTCTACTGTACTCCACTGTACTCTATCTCTACTTTGCTCCACTGTACTCTATCTCTAATGAACTCCACTCTACTGTACTCTACTGTTCTCTACCTCTACTGTACTCTACTGTACTCCACCTCTACTGTGCTCCACTGTACTCCACTGTACTCTACCTCTAGTGTGCTCCACTGTACTCTACCTGTACTGTGCTCCACTTTACTCTACCTCTACTGTACTCCACTCTACTCTACCTCTACTGTACTCCACTGTACTCTACCTCTACTCTGCTCTACTCTATCTCTACTGTGCTCCACTGTAATCTACCTCCACTGTAATCCACTGTACTCTACCTCGACTATACTCCACTGTACTCTTTCTCTACTGTACTCCACCTCTAATGTGTTCTACTGTACTCTACCTCTACTGTACTCCACTGTACTCTACCTCTACTATACTCCACTGTACTCTTTATCTACTGTACTCCACTGTACTCTATCTTTACTGTACTCAACTGTACTCTATCTCTACTGTGCTCTACTGTACTCTATCTCTACTGTGCTCCACTGTACTCTACCTCTACTGTACTCCACTGTACTCTACCTCTAATGTACTCCACTGTACTCTACTCTACTGTACTCCACTGTACTCTACCTCTACTGTACTCTACCTCTACTGTACTCCACTGTACTCTATCTCTACTTTGCTCCACTGTACTCTATCTCTACTGAACTCCACTGTACTCTACCTCTACTGTACTCTACTGTTCTCTACCTCTTCTGTACTCTACTGTACTCCACCTCTACTGTGCTCCACTGTACTCCACTGTACTTTACCTCTAGTGTGCTCCACTGTACTATACCTCTACTGTGCTCCACTGTACTCTACCTCTACTGTACTCCACTGTACTCTACCTCTACTCTACTCCACTGTTCTCTACCTCTACTGTGCTCTACCCTACTCTATCTCTACTGTGCTCCACTGTACTCTACCTCTACTGTACTCCACTGTACTCTACCTCTACTGTGCTCGACTGTACTCTATCTCTACTGTGCTCCACTGTACTCTACCTCTACTGTACTCCACTGTACTCTACCTCTACTGTACTCCACTGTACTCCACCTCTACTGTGCTCCACTGTACTCCACTGTACTCTGCCTCTACTGTACTCCACTGTACTCTACCTCTACTGTACTCCACTGTACTCTACCTCTACTGTGCTCCACTGTACTCTACCTCTACTGTACTCCACTGTACTCTACCTCTACTGTGCTCCACTGTACTCTACCTCTAATGTGCTCCACTGTACTCTACCTCTACTGTGCTCCACTGTACTCTACCTCTACTGTACTCCTCTGTACTCTACCTCTACTGTGCTCCACTGTACTCTATCTCTACTCTACTCCACTGTACTCTACCTCTACTGTACTCTACTGTACTCCACCTCTAATGTGCTCCACTGTACTCTACCTCTACTGTACTCCACTCCACTGTACTCTACCTCTACTGTACTCCACTCTACTCTACCTCTACTGTGCTCTACTGTACTCTATCTCTACTGTGCTCCACTGTATTCTACCTCTACTATACTCCACTGTACTCTACCTCTACTCTACTCCACTGTACTCTACCTCTACTGTGCTCCACTGTACTCTACCTCTACTGTACTCCACTGTACTCTACCTCTACTGTGCTCCACTGTACTCTACCTCTAATGTGCTCCACTGTACTCTACCTCTACTGTGCTCCCCTGTACTCTACCTCTACTGTACTCCACTGTACTCTACCTCTACTGTACTCCACTGTACTCTACCTCTACTGTACTCCACTGTACTCTACCTCTACTGTACTCCACTGTACTCTACTCTACTGTACTCCACTGTACTCTACATCTATTGTACTCTACCTCTACTGTACTCCACTGTACTCTATCTCTACTTTGCTCCACTGTACTCTATCTCTACTGAACTCCACTGTATTCTACCTCTACTGTACTCTACTGTTCTCTACCTCTACTGTACTCTAGTGTACTCCACCTCTACTGTGCTCCACTGTACTCCACTGTACTCTACCTCTAGTGTGCTCCACTGTCTCTACCTTTACTGTACTCCACTGTACTCTACCTCTACTGTGGTCCACTGTACTCTACCTCTACTGTGCTCAACTGTAATCTTTCTCTACTGTACTCCACTGTACTCTACCTCTACTGTACTCCACTGTACTCTACTCTACTGTGCTCCACTGTACTCTACCTCTACTGTACTCTACCTCTACTGTACTCCACTGTACTCTATCTCTACTTTGCTCCACTGTACTCTATCTCTACTGTACTCCACTCTACTCTACCTCTACTGTACCCTACTGTTCTCTACCTCTACTGTACTCTACTGTACTCCACCTCTACTGTGCTCCACTGTACTCCACTGTACTCTACCTCTAATGTGCTCCACTGTACTCTACCTCTACTGTGCTCCACTGTACTCTACCTCTACTGTACTCCACTGTACTCTACCTCTACTGTACTCCACTGTACTCTACCTCTACTCTGTACTCTACCTCTACTGTACTCTACTGTACTCCACCTCTAATGTGCTCCACTGTACTCCACTGTACTCTACCTCTACTCTACTCCACTGTACTCTATCTCTACTGTACTCCACTGAACTCTACATCTGCTGTGCTCCACTTTACTCCACTGTACTCTATCTCTACTGTGATCCACTGTACTCTACCTCTGATGTGCTCCACTGTACTCTATCTCTACTTTGCTCCACTGTACTCTATCTCTATTGAACTCCACTGTACTCTACCTCTACTGTACTCTACTGTTCTCTACCTCTACTGTACTCTACTGTACTCCACCTCTGCTCTGCTCCACTGTAATCCACTATACTCTACCTCTACTGTACTCCGCTGAACTCTACCTCTGCTGTGCTCCACTCTACTCCACTGTACTCTATCTCTACTGTGATCCACTGTACTCTACCTCTGATGTGCTCCACTGTACTCCATCTCGAATTTGCTCCACTGTACTCTATCTCTATTGAACTCCACTGTACTCTACCTCTACTGTACTCTACTGTTCTCTACCTCTACTGCACTCTACTGTACTCCACCTCTGCTCTGCTCCACTGTAATCCACTATACTCTACCTCTACTGTGCTCCACTGTACTCTACCTTTACTTTGCTCCACTGTACTCTATCTCTACTGTACTCCACTGTGCTCTACCTCTACTGTACTCTACTGTACTCCACCTCTACTGTGCTCCACTGTACTCCACTGTACTCTACCTCTACTTTACTCCACTGTACTCTACCTCTACTGTACTCCACTGTACTCTACCTCTACTATACTCCACTGTACTCTACCTCTACTGTACTCCACTGTACTCTACCTCTACTGTGCTCCAATGTACTCTACCTCTAATGTGCTCCACTGTACTCTACCTCTACTGTGCTCCACTGTACTCTACCTCTACTGTACTCCACTGTACTCTACCTCTACTGTGCTCCACTGTACTCTATCTCTACTGTACTCCACTGTACTCTACCTCTACTGTACTCCACCTCTAATGTGCTCCACTGTACTCTACCTCTACTGTACTCCACTGTACTCTACCTCTACTGTACTCCACTCTACTCTACCTCTACTGTGCTCTACTGTACTCTATCTCTACTGTGCTCCACTGTACTCTACCTCTACTGTACTCCACTGTACTCTACCTCTACTATACTCCACTGTACTCTTTCTCTACTGTACTCCACTGTACTCTACCTCTACTGTACTCCACTGTACTCAACCTCAACTGTACTCCACTGTACTCTACTCTACTGTACTCCACTGTACTCTACCTCTACTGTACTCCACTGTACTCTATCTCTACTTTGCTCCACTGTACTCTATCTCTACTGAACTCCACTCTACTCTACCTCTACTGTACTCTACTGTTCTCTACCTCTACTGTACTCTACTGTACTCCACCTCTACTGTGCTCCACTGTACTCCACTGTACTCTACCTCTACTCTACTCCACTGTACTCTATCTCTACTGTACTCCACTGAACTCTACATCTGCTGTGCTCCACTGTACTCCACTGTACTCTATCTCTACTGTGATCCACTGTACTCTACCTCTGATGTGCTCCACTGTACTCTATCTCTACTTTGCTCCACTGTACTCTATCTCTATTGAACTCCACTGTACTCTACATCTACTGTACTCTACTGTTCTCTACCTCTACTGTACTCTACTGTACTCCACCTCTGCTCTGCTCCACTGTAATCCACTATACTCTACCTCTACTGTACTCCGCTGAACTCTACCTCTGCTGTGCTCCACTGTACTCCACTGTACTCTATCTCTACTGTGATCCACTGTACTCTACCTCTGATGTGCTCCACTGTACTCCATCTCGACTTTGCTCCACTGTACTCTATCTCTATTGAACTCCACTGTACTCTACCTCTACTGTACTCTACTGTTCTCTACCTTTACTGCACTCTACTGTACTCCACCTCTGCTCTGCTCCACTGTAATCCACAATACTCTACCTCTACTGTGCTCAACTGTACTATACCTTTACTTTGCTCCACTGTACTCTACCTCTACTGTACTCCACTGTGCTCTACCTCTACTGTACTCTACTGTACTCCACCTCTACTGTGCTCCACTGTACTCCACTGTACTCTACCTCTACTTTACTCCACTGTACTCTACCTCTACTGTACTCCACTGTACTCTACCTCTACTGTACTCCACTGTACTCTACCTCTACTGTGCTCCACTGTACTCTACCTCTAATGTGCTCCACTGTACTCTACCTCTACTGTGCTCCACTGTACTCTACCTCTACTGTACTCCACTGTACTCTACCTCTACTGTACTCCACTGTACTCTATCTCTACTGTGCTCTACTGTACTCTATCTCTACTGTGCTCCACTGTTCTCTACCTCTACTGTACTCCACTGTACTCTACCTCTACTGTACTCCACTGTACTCTTTCTCTACTGTACTCCACTGTACTCTACCTCTACTGTACTCCACTGTACTCTACTCTACTGTGCTCCACTGTACTCTACCTCTACTGTACTCTACCTCTACTGTACTCCACTGTACTCTATCTCTACTTTGCTCCACTGTACTCTATCTCTACTGTACTCCACTCTACTCTACCTCTACTGTACCCTACTGTTCTCTACCTCTACTGTACTCTACTGTACTCCACCTCTACTGTGCTCCACTGTACTCCACTGTACTCTACCTCTACTCTACTGTACTCCACTGTACTCTACCTCTACTGTACTCTACCTCTATTGTACTCCACTTTACTCTATCTCTACTTTGCTCCACTGTACTCTACCTCTACTGTACTCCACTGTACTCTACCTCTACTGTTCTCCACTGTACTCTACTCTACTGTACTCCACTGTACTCTACCTCTACTGTACTCTACCTCTACTGTGCTCTATTGTACTCTCTCTACTGTGCTCCACTGTACTCTACCTCTACAGTACTCCACTGTACTCTACCTCTACTGTACTCCACTGTACACTATCTCTACTGTGCTCTACTCTACTCTATCTCTACTGTGCTCCACTGTTTTTTACCTCTACTGTACTCCACTGTACTCTACCTCTACTGTACTCCACTGTACTCTACCTCTACTGTGCTCCACTGTACTCTACCTCTAATGTGCTCCACTGTACTCTACCTCTACTGTTCTCCACTGTACTCTACCTCTACTGTACTCCACTGTACTCTACCTCTTCTGTGCTCCACTGTACTCTATCACTACTGTACTCCACTGTACTCTACCTCTACTGTACTCCACCTCTAATGTGCTCCACTGTACTCTACTTCTACTGTACTCCACTGTACTCTACCTCTACTGTACTCCACTCTACTCTATCTCTACTGTGCTCTACTGTACTCTATCTCTACTGTGCTCCACTGTACTCTACCTCTACTGTACTCCACTGTACTCTACCTCTACTATACTCCACTGTACTCTTTCTCTACTGTACTCCACTGTACTCTACCTCTACTGTACTCCACTGTACTCAACCTCAACTGTACTCCACTATACTCTACTCTACTGTACTCCACTGTACTCTACCTCTACTGTACTCTACCTCTACTGTACTCCACTGTACTCTATCTCTACTTTGCTCAACTGTACTCTATCTCTACTGAACTCCACTCTACTCTACCTCTTCTGTACTCTACTGTTCTCTACCTCTACTGTACTCTACTGTACTCCACCTCTACTGTGCTCCACTGTACTCCACTGTACTCTACCTCTAGTATGCTCCACTGTACTCTACCTGTACTGTGCTCCACTTTACTCTACCTCTACTGTACTCCACTGTACTCTACCTCTACCTCTACTGTACTCTACCTCTACTGTACTCCACTGTACTCTTTCTCTACTTTGCTCCACTGTACTCTATCTCTACTGAATTCCACTCTACTCTACCTCTACTGTACTCTACTGTTCTCTACCTCTACTGTACTCTACCTCTACTGTACTCTACTGTACTCCACCTCTACTGTGCTCCACTGTACTCCACTGTACTGTACCTCTAGTATGCTCCTTTGTACTCTACCTGTACTGTGCTCCAATTTACTCTACCTCTAGTGTACTCCACTGTACTCTACCTTTACTGTACTCCACTGTACTCTACCTGTACTGTACTCCACTGTACTCTACCTCTACTGTGCTCCACTGTACTCTACCTCTACTGTGCTCCAATGTACTCTACGTCTACTGTGCTCCACTGTACTCTACCTCTACTGTAATCAACTGTACTCTACCTCTACTGTACTCCACTGTACTCTATCTCTACTGTGCTCTAATGTACTCTATCTCTCCTGTGCTCAACTGTACTCTACCTCTACTGTACTCCACTGTACTCTACTCTACTGTACTCCACTGTACTCTACCTCTACTGTACTCTACCTCTACTGTACTCCACTGTACTCTATCTCTACTTTGCTCCACTGTACTCTACCTCTACTGTACTCCACTGTACTCTACCTCTACTGTACTCCACTGTACTCTACTCTACTGTACTCCACTGTACTCTACCTCTACTATACTCTACATCTACTGTGCTCTACTGTACTCTATCTCTACTGTGCTCCACTGTACTCTACCTTTACTGTACTCCACTGTACTCTACCTCTACTGTACTCCACTGTACTCTATCTCTACTGTGCTCTACTGTACTCTATCTCTACTGTGCTCCACTGTACTCTACCTCTACTGTACTCCACTGTACTCTACCTCTACTGTACTCCAATGTACTCTACCTCTACTGTGCTCCACTGTAATCTACCTCTAACGTGCTCCACTGTACTCTACCTCTACTGTGCTCCACTGTACTCTACCTCTACTGTACTCCACTGTACTCTACCTCTACTGTGCTCCACTGTACTCTATCTCTACTGTACTCCACTGTACTCTACCTCTACTGTATTCCACCTCTAATGTTCTCCACTGTACTCTACCTCTACTGTACTCCACTGTACTCTACCTCTACTGTACTCCACTCTACTCTACCTCTACTGTGCTCTACTGTACTCTATCTCTACTGTGCTCCACTGTACTCCACCTCTACTGTACTCCACTGTACTCTACCTCTACTGTACTCCACTGTACTCTACCTCTACTGTACTCCACTGTACTCTACCTCAACTGTACTCCACTGTACTCTACTCTACTGTACTCCACTGTACTCTCCCTCTACTGTACTCTACCTCTACTGTACTCCACTGTACTCTATCTCTACTTTGCTCCACTGTACTCTACTCTACTCTACTCCACTCTACTCTACCTCTACTGTACTCTACCTCTACTGTGTTCTAATGTACTCTATCTCTACTCTGCTCCACTGTACTCTACCTCTACTTTACTCCACTGTACTCTACCTCTACTGTACTCCACTGTACTCTATCTCTACTGTGCTCTACTGTACTCTATCTCTACTCTGCTCCACTGTACTCTACCTCTACTGTACTCCACTGTACTCCACAGTACTCTACCTCTACTGTACTCCACTCTACTCTACCTCTACTGTGCTCCACTCTACTCTACCTCTACTGTACTCCACTGTACTCTACCTCTACTGTGCTCCACTGTACTCTATCTCTACTCTACTCCACTGTACTCTACCTCTACTGTACTCTACTGTACTCCACCTCTAATGTGCTCCACTGTACTCTACCTCTACTGTACTCCACTCCACTGTACTCCACCTCTACTGTATTCCTCTCTACTCTACCTCTATTGTGCTCTACTGTACTCTATCTCTACTGTGCTCCACTGTACTCTACCTCTACTGTACTCCACTGTACTCTACCTCTACTGTGCTCCACTGTACTCTACCTCTAATGTGCTCCACTGTACTCTACCTCTACTGTGCTCCACTGTACTCTACCTCTACTGTACTCCACTGTACTCTACCTCTACTGTACTCCACTGTACTCTACCTCTACTGTACTCCACTGTACTCTACCTCTACTGTACTCCACTGTACTCTACTCTACTGTACTCCACTGTACTCTACATCTACTGTACTCTACCTCTACTGTACTCCACTGTACTCTATCTCTACTTTGCTCCACTGTACTCTATCTCTACTGAACTCCACTGTATTCTACATCTACTGTACTCTACTGTTCTCTACCTCTACTGTACTCTAGTGTACTCCACCTCTATTGTGCTCCACTGCACTCCACTGTACTCTACCTCTAGTGTGCTCCACTGTACTCTACCTCTACTGTACTCAACTGTACTCTACCTCTACTGTGCTCCACTGTACTCTACCTCTACTGTGCTCCACTGTACTCTACCTCTACTGTACTCCACTGTACTCTACCTCTACTGTGCTCCACTGTACTCTACCTCTAATGTGCTCCACTGTACTCGAACCTCTACTGTGCTCCACTGTAATCTACCTCTACTGTACTCCACTGTACTCTACCTCTACTGTACTCCACTGTACTCTATCTCTACTGTGCTCTACTGTACTCTATCTCTCATGTGCTCCACTGTACTCTACCTTTACTGTACTCCACTGTACTCTACCTGTACTGTACTCCACTGTACTCTACCTCTACTGTGCTTCACTGTACTCTACCTCTAATGTGCTCCACTGTACTCTACCTCTACTGTGCTTCACTGTACTCTACCTCTAATGTGCTCCACTGTACTCTACCTCTACTGTGCTCCACTGTACTCTACCTCTACTGTACTCAACTGTACTCTACCTCTACTGTACTCCACTGTACTCTATCTCTACTGTGCTCTACTGTACTCTATCTCTACTGTGCTTAACTGTACTCTACCTCTACTGTACTCCACTGTACTCTACCTCTACTGTACTCCACTGTACTCTACTCTACTGTACTCCACTGTACTCTACCTCTACTGTACTCTACCTCTACTGTACTCCACTGTACTCTATCTCTACTTTGCTCCCCTGTACTCTACCTCTACTGTACTCCACTGTACTCTACCTCTACTGTACTCCACTGTACTCTACTCTACTGTACTCCACTGTACTCTACCTCTACTGTACTCTACCTCTACTGTGCTCTACTGTACTCTATCTCTACTGTGCTCCACTGTACTCTACCTCTACTGTACTCCACTGTACTCTACCTCTACTGTACTCCACTGTACTCTATCTCTACTGTGCTCTACTGTACTCTATCTCTACTGTGCTCCACTGTTCTCTACCTCTACTGTACTCCACTGTACTCTACCTCTACTGTACTCCACTGTACTCTACCTCTACTGTGCTCCAATGTACTCTACCTCTAATGTGCTCCACTGTACTCTACCTCTACTGTGCTCCACTGTACTCTACCTCTACTGTACTCCACTGTACTCTACCTCTACTGTGCTCCACTGTACTCTATCTCTACTGTACTCCACTGTACTCTACCTCTACTGTACTCCACCTCTAATGTGCTCCACTGTACTCTACCTCTACTGTACTCCACTGTACTCTACCTCTACTGTACTCCACTCTACTCTACCTCTACTGTGCTCTACTGTACTCTATCTCTACTGTGCTCCACTGTACTCTACCTCTACTGTACTCCACTGTACTCTACCTCTACTATACTCCACTGTACTCTTTCTCTACTGTACTCTACCTCTACTGTACTCCACTGTACTCAACCTCAACTGTACTCCACTGTACTCTACTCTACTGTACTCCACTGTACTCTACCTCTACTGTACTCCACTGTACTCTATCTCTACTTTGCTCCACTGTACTCTATCTCTACTGAACTCCACTCTACTCTACCTCTACTGTACTCTACTGTTCTCTACCTCTACTGTATTCTACTGTACTCCACCTCTACTGTGCTCCACTGTACTCCACTGTACTCTACCTCTACTCTACTCCACTGTACTCTATCTCTACTGTACTCCACTGAACTCTACATTTGCTGTGCTCCACTGTACTCCACTGTACTCTATCTCTACTGTGATCCACTGTACTCTACCTCTGATGTGCTCCACTGTACTCTATCTCTACTTTGCTCCACTGTACTCTATCTCTATTGAACTCCACTGTACTCTACATCTACTGTACTCTACTGTTCTCTACCTCTACTGTACTCTACTGTACTCCACCTCTGCTCTGCTCCACTGTAATCCACTATACTCTACCTCTACTGTACTCCGCTGAACTCTACCTCTGCTGTGCTCCACTGTACTCCACTGTACTCTATCTCTACTGTGATCCACTGTACTCTACCTCTGATGTGCTCCACTGTACTCCATCTCGACTTTGCTCCACTGTACTCTATCTCTATTGAACTCCACTGTACTCTACCTCTACTGTACTCTACTGTTCTCTACCTCTACTGCACTCTACTGTACTCCACCTCTGCTCTGCTCCACTGTAATCCACAATACTCTACCTCTACTGTGCTCAACTGTACTATACCTTTACTTTGCTCCACTGTACTCTACCTCTTCTGTACTCCACTGTGCTCTACCTCTACTGTACTCTACTGTACTCCACCTCTACTGTGCTCCACTGTACTCCACTGTACTCTACCTCTACTTTACTCCACTGTACTCTACCTCTACTGTACTCCACTGTACTCTACCTCTACTGTACTCCACTGTACTCTACCTCTAATGTGCTCCACTGTACTCTACCTCTAATGTGCTCCACTGTACTCTACCTCTACTGTGCTCCACTGTACTCTACCTCTACTGTACTCCACTGTACTCTACCTCTACTGTACTCAACCTCTACTGTGCTCTACTGTACTCTATCTCTACTGTGCTCCACTGTACTCTACCTCTACTGTACTCCACTGTACTCTACCTCTACTGTACTCCACTGTACTCTATCTCTACTGTGCTCTACTGTACTCTATCTCTACTGTGCTCCACTGTTCTCTACCTCTACTGTACTCCACTGTACTCTACCTCTACTGTACTCCACTGTACTCTTTCTCTACTGTACTCCACTGTACTCTACCTCTACTGTACTCCACTGTACTCTACTCTACTGTGCTCCACTGTACTCTACCTCTACTGTACTCTACCTCTACTGTACTCCACTGTACTCTATCTCTACTTTGCTCCACTGTACTCTATCTCTACTGTACTCCACTCTACTCTACCTCTACTGTACCCTACTGTTCTCTACCTCTACTGTACTCTACTGTACTCCACCTCTACTGTGCTCCACTGTACTCCACTGTACTCTACCTCTAATGTGCTCCACTGTACTCTACCTCTACTGTGCTCCACTGTACTCTACCTCTACTGTACTCCACTGTACTCTACCTCTACTGTACTCCACTGTACTCTACCTCTACTCTGTACTCTACCTCTACTGTACTCTACTGTACTCCACCTCTAATTTGCTCCACTGTACTCCACTGTACTCTACCTCTACTCTACTCCACTGTACTCTATCTCTACTGTACTCCACTGAACTCTACATCTGCTGTGCTCCACTTTACTCCACTGTACTCTATCTCTACTGTGATCCACTGTACTCTACCTCTGATGTGCTCCACTGTACTCTATCTCTACTTTGCTCCACTGTACTCTATCTCTATTGAACTCCACTGTACTCTACCTCTACTGTACTCTACTGTTCTCTACCTCTACTGTACTCTACTGTACTCCACCTCTGCTCTGCTCCACTGTAATCCACTATACTCTACCTCTACTGTACTCCGCTGAACTCTACCTCTGCTGTGCTCCACTCTACTCCACTGTACTCTATCTCTACTGTGATCCACTGTACTCTACCTCTGATGTGCTCCACTGTACTCCATCTCGAATTTGCTCCACTGTACTCTATCTCTATTGAACTCCACTGTACTCTACCTCTACTGTACTCTACTGTTCTCTACCTCTACTGCACTCTACTGTACTCCACCTCTGCTCTGCTCCACTGTAATCCACTATACTCTACCTCTACTGTGCTCCACTGTACTCTACCTTTACTTTGCTCCACTGTACTCTATCTCTACTGTACTCCACTGTGCTCTACCTCTACTGTACTCTACTGTACTCCACCTCTACTGTGCTCCACTGTACTCCACTGTACTCTACCTCTACTTTACTCCACTGTACTCTACCTCTACTGTACTCCACTGTACTCTACCTCTACTGTACTCCACTGTACTCTACCTCTACTGTGCTCCACTGTACTCTACCTCTAATGTGCTCCACTGTACTCTACCTCTACTGTGCTCCACTGTACTCTACCTCTACTGTACTCCACTGTACTCTCCCTCTACTGTGCTCCACTGTACTCTATCTCTACTGTATTCCACTGTACTCTACCTCTACTGTGCTCCACCTCTAATGTGCTCCACTGTACTCTACCTCTACTGTACTCCACTGTACTCTACCTCTACTGTACTCCACTCTACTCTACCTCTACTGTGCTCTACTGTACTCTATCTCTACTGTGCTCCACTGTACTATACCTCTACTGTACTCCACTCTACTCTACCTCTACTATACTCCACTGTACTCTTTCTCTACTGTACTCCACTGTACTCTACCTCTACTGTACTCCACTGTACTCTACCTCTACTCTACTCCACTGTACTCTACTCTACTGTACTCCACTGTACTCTACCTCTACTGTACTCTACCTCTACTGTACTCCACTGTACTCTATCTCTACTTTGCTCCACTGTACTCTATCTCTAATGAACTCCACTCTACTGTACTCTACTGTTCTCTACCTCTACTGTACTCTACTGTACTCCACCTCTACTGTGCTCCACTGTACTCCACTGTACTCTACCTCTAGTGTGCTCCACTGTACTCTACCTGTACTGTGCTCCACTTTACTCTACCTCTACTGTACTCCACTCTACTCTACCTCTACTGTACTCCACTGTACTCTACCTCTACTCTGCTCTACTCTATCTCTACTGTGCTCCACTGTAATCTACCTCCACTGTAATCCACTGTACTCTACCTCGACTATACTCCACTGTACTCTTTCTCTACTGTACTCCACCTCTAATGTGTTCTACTGTACTCTACCTCTACTGTACTCCACTGTACTCTACCTCTACTATACTCCACTGTACTCTTTATCTACTGTACTCCACTGTACTCTATCTTTACTGTACTCAACTGTACTCTATCTCTACTGTGCTCTACTGTACTCTATCTCTACTGTGCTCCACTGTACTCTACCTCTACTGTACTCCACTGTACTCTACCTCTAATGTACTCCACTGTACTCTACTCTACTGTACTCCACTGTACTCTACCTCTACTGTACTCTACCTCTACTGTACTCCACTGTACTCTATCTCTACTTTGCTCCACTGTACTCTATCTCTACTGAACTCCACTGTACTCTACCTCTACTGTACTCTACTGTTCTCTACCTCTTCTGTACTCTACTGTACTCCACCTCTACTGTGCTCCACTGTACTCCACTGTACTTTACCTCTAGTGTGCTCCACTGTACTCTACCTCTACTGTGCTCCACTGTACTCTACCTCTACTGTACTCCACTGTACTCTACCTCTACTCTACTCCACTGTTCTCTACCTCTACTGTGCTCTACCCTACTCTATCTCTACTGTGCTCCACTGTACTCTACCTCTACTGTACTCCACTGTACTCTACCTCTACTGTGCTCGACTGTACTCTATCTCTACTGTGCTCCACTGTACTCTACCTCTACTGTACTCCACTGTACTCTACCTCTACTGTACTCCACTGTACTCCACCTCTACTGTGCTCCACTGTACTCCACTGTACTCTACCTCTACTGTACTCCACTGTACTCTACCTCTACTGTACTCCACTGTACTCTACCTCTACTGTGCTCCACTGTACTCTACCTCTACTGTACTCCACTGTACTCTACCTCTACTGTGCTCCACTGTACTCTACCTCTAATGTGCTCCACTGTACTCTACCTCTACTGTGCTCCACTGTACTCTACCTCTACTGTACTCCTCTGTACTCTACCTCTACTGTGCTCCACTGTACTCTATCTCTACTCTACTCCACTGTACTCTACCTCTACTGTACTCTACTGTACTCCACCTCTAATGTGCTCCACTGTACTCTACCTCTACTGTACTCCACTCCACTGTACTCTACCTCTACTGTACTCCACTCTACTCTACCTCTACTGTGCTCTATTGTACTCTATCTCTACTGTGCTCCACTGTATTCTACCTCTACTATACTCCACTGTACTCTACCTCTACTCTACTCCACTGTACTCTACCTCTACTGTGCTCCACTGTACTCTACCTCTACTGTACTCCACTGTACTCTACCTCTACTGTGCTCCACTGTACTCTACCTCTAATGTGCTCCACTGTACTCTACCTCTACTGTGCTCCCCTGTACTCTACCTCTACTGTACTCCACTGTACTCTACCTCTACTGTACTCCACTGTACTCTACCTCTACTGTACTCCACTGTACTCTACCTCTACTGTACTCCACTGTACTCTACTCTACTGTACTCCACTGTACTCTACATCTATTGTACTCTACCTCTACTGTACTCCACTGTACTCTATCTCTACTTTGCTCCACTGTACTCTATCTCTACTGAACTCCACTGTATTCTACCTCTACTGTACTCTACTGTTCTCTACCTCTACTGTACTCTAGTGTACTCCACCTCTACTGTGCTCCACTGTACTCCACTGTACTCTACCTCTAGTGTGCTCCACTGTCTCTACCTTTACTGTACTCCACTGTACTCTACCTCTACTGTGCTCCACTGTACTCTACCTCTACTGTGCTCCACTGTACTCTTTCTCTACTGTACTCCACTGTACTCTACCTCTACTGTACTCCACTGTACTCTACTCTACTGTGCTCCACTGTACTCTACCTCTACTGTACTCTACCTCTACTGTACTCCACTGTACTCTATCTCTACTTTGCTCAACTGTACTCTATCTCTACTGTACTCCACTCTACTCTACCTCTACTGTACCCTACTGTTCTCTACCTCTACTGTACTCTACTGTACTCCACCTCTACTGTGCTCCACTGTACTCCACTGTACTCTACCTCTAATGTGCTCCACTGTACTCTACCTCTACTGTGCTCCACTGTACTCTACCTCTACTGTACTCCACTGTACTCTACCTCTACTGTACTCCACTGTACTCTACCTCTACTCTGTACTCTACCTCTACTGTACTCTACTGTACTCCACCTCTAATGTGCTCCACTGTACTCCACTGTACTCTACCTCTACTCTACTCCACTGTACTCTATCTCTACTGTACTCCACTGAACTCTACATCTGCTGTGCTCCACTTTACTCCACTGTACTCTATCTCTACTGTGATCCACTGTACTCTACCTCTGATGTGCTCCACTGTACTCTATCTCTACTTTGCTCCACTGTACTCTATCTCTATTGAACTCCACTGTACTCTACCTCTACTGTACTCTACTGTTCTCTACCTCTACTGTACTCTACTGTACTCCACCTCTGCTCTGCTCCACTGTAATCCACTATACTCTACCTCTACTGTACTCCGCTGAACTCTACCTCTGCTGTGCTCCACTCTACTCCACTGTACTCTATCTCTACTGTGATCCACTGTACTCTACCTCTGATGTGCTCCACTGTACTCCATCTCGAATTTGCTCCACTGTACTCTATCTCTATTGAACTCCACTGTACTCTACCTCTACTGTACTCTACTGTTCTCTACCTCTACTGCACTCTACTGTACTCCACCTCTGCTCTGCTCCACTGTAATCCACTATACTCTACCTCTACTGTGCTCCACTGTACTCTACCTTTACTTTGCTCCACTGTACTCTATCTCTACTGTACTCCACTGTGCTCTACCTCTACTGTACTCTACTGTACTCCACCTCTACTGTGCTCCACTGTACTCCACTGTACTCTACCTCTACTTTACTCCACTGTACTCTACCTCTACTGTACTCCACTGTACTCTACCTCTACTGTACTCCACTGTACTCTACCTCTACTGTACTCCACTGTACTCTACCTCTACTGTGCTCCAATGTACTCTACCTCTAATGTGCTCCACTGTACTCTACCTCTACTCTGCTCCACTGTACTCTACCTCTACTGTACTCCACTGTACTCTACCTCTACTGTGCTCCACTGTACTCTATCTCTACTGTACTCCACTGTACTCTACCTCTACTGTACTCCACCTCTAATGTGCTCCACTGTACTCTACCTCTACTGTACTCCACTGTACTCTACCTCTACTGTACTCCACTCTACTCTACCTCTACTGTGCTCTACTGTACTCTATCTCTACTGTGCTCCACTGTACTCTACCTCTACTGTACTCCACTGTACTCTACCTCTACTATACTCCACTGTACTCTTTCTCTACTGTACTCCACTGTACTCTACCTCTACTGTACTCCACTGTACTCAACCTCAACTGTACTCCACTGTACTCTACTCTACTGTACTCCACTGTACTCTACCTCTACTGTACTCCACTGTACTCTATCTCTACTTTGCTCCACTGTACTCTATCTCTACTGAACTCCACTCTACTCTACCTCTACTGTACTCTACTGTTCTCTACCTCTACTGTACTCTACTGTACTCCACCTCTACTGTGCTCCACTGTACTCCACTGTACTCTACCTCTACTCTACTCCACTGTACTCTATCTCTACTGTACTCCACTGAACTCTACATCTGCTGTGCTCCACTGTACTCCACTGTACTCTATCTCTACTGTGATCCACTGTACTCTACCTCTGATGTGCTCCACTGTACTCTATCTCTACTTTGCTCCACTGTACTCTATCTCTATTGAACTCCACTGTACTCTACATCTACTGTACTCTACTGTTCTCTACCTCTACTGTACTCTACTGTACTCCACCTCTGCTCTGCTCCACTGTAATCCACTATACTCTACCTCTACTGTACTCCGCTGAACTCTACCTCTGCTGTGCTCCACTGTACTCCACTGTACTCTATCTCTACTGTGATCCACTGTACTCTACCTCTGATGTGCTCCACTGTACTCTATCTCTACTTTGCTCCACTGTACTCTATCTCTATTGAACTCCACTGTACTCTACCTCTACTGTACTCTACTGTTCTCTACCTCTACTGTACTCTACTGTACTCCACCTCTGCTCTGCTCCACTGTAATCCACTATACTCTACCTCTACTGTACTCCGCTGAACTCTACCTCTGCTGTGCTCCACTCTACTCCACTGTACTCTATCTCTACTGTGATCCACTGTACTCTACCTCTGATGTGCTCCACTGTACTCCATCTCGAATTTGCTCCACTGTACTCTATCTCTATTGAACTCCACTGTACTCTACCTCTACTGTACTCTACTGTTCTCTACCTCTACTGCACTCTACTGTACTCCACCTCTGCTCTGCTCCACTGTAATCCACTATACTCTACCTCTACTGTGCTCCACTGTACTCTACCTTTACTTTGCTCCACTGTACTCTATCTCTACTGTACTCCACTGTGCTCTACCTCTACTGTACTCCACCTCTACTGTGCTCCACTGTACTCCACTGTACTCTACCTCTACTTTACTCCACTGTACTCTACCTCTACTGTACTCCACTGTACTCTACCTCTACTGTACTCCACTGTACTCTACCTCTACTGTGCTCCACTGTACTCTACCTCTAATGTGCTCCACTGTACTCTACCTCTACTGTGCTCCACTGTACTCTACCTCTACTGTACTCCACTGTACTCTCCCTCTACTGTGCTCCACTGTACTCTATCTCTACTGTATTCCACTGTACTCTACCTCTACTGTGCTCCACCTCTAATGTGCTCCACTGTACTCTACCTCTACTGTACTCCACTGTACTCTACCTCTACTGTACTCCACTCTACTCTACCTCTACTGTGCTCTACTGTACTCTATCTCTACTGTGCTCCACTGTACTATACCTCTACTGTACTCCACTCTACTCTACCTCTACTATACTCCACTGTACTCTTTCTCTACTGTACTCCACTGTACTCTACCTCTACTGTACTCCACTGTACTCTACCTCTACTCTACTCCACTGTACTCTACTCTACTGTACTCCACTGTACTCTACCTCTACTGTACTCTACCTCTACTGTACTCCACTGTACTCTATCTCTACTTTGCTCCACTGTACTCTATCTCTAATGAACTCCACTCTACTGTACTCTACTGTTCTCTACCTCTACTGTACTCTACTGTACTCCACCTCTACTGTGCTCCACTGTACTCCACTGTACTCTACCTCTAGTGTGCTCCACTGTACTCTACCTGTACTGTGCTCCACTTTACTCTACCTCTACTGTACTCCACTCTACTCTACCTCTACTGTACTCCACTGTACTCTACCTCTACTCTGCTCTACTCTATCTCTACTGTGCTCCACTGTAATCTACCTCCACTGTAATCCACTGTACTCTACCTCGACTATACTCCACTGTACTCTTTCTCTACTGTACTCCACCTCTAATGTGTTCTACTGTACTCTACCTCTACTGTACTCCACTGTACTCTACCTCTACTATACTCCACTGTACTCTTTATCTACTGTACTCCACTGTACTCTATCTTTACTGTACTCAACTGTACTCTATCTCTACTGTGCTCTACTGTACTCTATCTCTACTGTGCTCCACTGTACTCTACCTCTACTGTACTCCACTGTACTCTACCTCTAATGTACTCCACTGTACTCTACTCTACTGTACTCCACTGTACTCTACCTCTACTGTACTCTACCTCTACTGTACTCCACTGTACTCTATCTCTACTTTGCTCCACTGTACTCTATCTCTACTGAACTCCACTGTACTCTACCTCTACTGTACTCTACTGTTCTCTACCTCTTCTGTACTCTACTGTACTCCACCTCTACTGTGCTCCACTGTACTCCACTGTACTTTACCTCTAGTGTGCTCCACTGTACTCTACCTCTACTGTGCTCCACTGTACTCTACCTCTACTGTACTCCACTGTACTCTACCTCTACTCTACTCCACTGTTCTCTACCTCTACTGTGCTCTACCCTACTCTATCTCTACTGTGCTCCACTGTACTCTACCTCTACTGTACTCCACTGTACTCTACCTCTACTGTGCTCGACTGTACTCTATCTCTACTGTGCTCCACTGTACTCTACCTCTACTGTACTCCACTGTACTCTACCTCTACTGTACTCCACTGTACTCCACCTCTACTGTGCTCCACTGTACTCCACTGTACTCTACCTCTACTGTACTCCACTGTACTCTACCTCTACTGTACTCCACTGTACTCTACCTCTACTGTGCTCCACTGTACTCTACCTCTACTGTACTCCACTGTACTCTACCTCTACTGTGCTCCACTGTACTCTACCTCTAATGTGCTCCACTGTACTCTACCTCTACTGTGCTCCACTGTACTCTACCTCTACTGTACTCCTCTGTACTCTACCTCTACTGTGCTCCACTGTACTCTATCTCTACTCTACTCCACTGTACTCTACCTCTACTGTACTCTACTGTACTCCACCTCTAATGTGCTCCACTGTACTCTACCTCTACTGTACTCCACTCCACTGTACTCTACCTCTACTGTACTCCACTCTACTCTACCTCTACTGTGCTCTATTGTACTCTATCTCTACTGTGCTCCACTGTATTCTACCTCTACTATACTCCACTGTACTCTACCTCTACTCTACTCCACTGTACTCTACCTCTACTGTGCTCCACTGTACTCTACCTCTACTGTACTCCACTGTACTCTACCTCTACTGTGCTCCACTGTACTCTACCTCTAATGTGCTCCACTGTACTCTACCTCTACTGTGCTCCCCTGTACTCTACCTCTACTGTACTCCACTGTACTCTACCTCTACTGTACTCCACTGTACTCTACCTCTACTGTACTCCACTGTACTCTACCTCTACTGTACTCCACTGTACTCTACTCTACTGTACTCCACTGTACTCTACATCTATTGTACTCTACCTCTACTGTACTCCACTGTACTCTATCTCTACTTTGCTCCACTGTACTCTATCTCTACTGAACTCCACTGTATTCTACCTCTACTGTACTCTACTGTTCTCTACCTCTACTGTACTCTAGTGTACTCCACCTCTACTGTGCTCCACTGTACTCCACTGTACTCTACCTCTAGTGTGCTCCACTGTCTCTACCTTTACTGTACTCCACTGTACTCTACCTCTACTGTGCTCCACTGTACTCTACCTCTACTGTGCTCCACTGTACTCTTTCTCTACTGTACTCCACTGTACTCTACCTCTACTGTACTCCACTGTACTCTACTCTACTGTGCTCCACTGTACTCTACCTCTACTGTACTCTACCTCTACTGTACTCCACTGTACTCTATCTCTACTTTGCTCCACTGTACTCTATCTCTACTGTACTCCACTCTACTCTACCTCTACTGTACCCTACTGTTCTCTACCTCTACTGTACTCTACTGTACTCCACCTCTACTGTGCTCCACTGTACTCCACTGTACTCTACCTCTAATGTGCTCCACTGTACTCTACCTCTACTGTGCTCCACTGTACTCTACCTCTACTGTACTCCACTGTACTCTACCTCTACTGTACTCCACTGTACTCTACCTCTACTCTGTACTCTACCTCTACTGTACTCTACTGTACTCCACCTCTAATGTGCTCCACTGTACTCCACTGTACTCTACCTCTACTCTACTCCACTGTACTCTATCTCTACTGTACTCCACTGAACTCTACATCTGCTGTGCTCCACTTTACTCCACTGTACTCTATCTCTACTGTGATCCACTGTACTCTTCCTCTGATGTGCTCCACTGTACTCTATCTCTACTTTGCTCCACTGTACTCTATCTCTATTGAACTCCACTGTACTCTACCTCTACTGTACTCTACTGTTCTCTACCTCTACTGTACTCTACTGTACTCCACCTCTGCTCTGCTCCACTGTAATCCACTATACTCTACCTCTACTGTACTCCGCTGAACTCTACCTCTGCTGTGCTCCACTCTACTCCACTGTACTCTATCTCTACTGTGATCCACTGTACTCTACCTCTGATGTGCTCCACTGTACTCCATCTCGAATTTGCTCCACTGTACTCTATCTCTATTGAACTCCACTGTACTCTACCTCTACTGTACTCTACTGTTCTCTACCTCTACTGCACTCTACTGTACTCCACCTCTGCTCTGCTCCACTGTAATCCACTATACTCTACCTCTACTGTGCTCCACTGTACTCTACCTTTACTTTGCTCCACTGTACTCTATCTCTACTGTACTCCACTGTGCTCTACCTCTACTGTACTCTACTGTACTCCACCTCTACTGTGCTCCACTGTACTCCACTGTACTCTACCTCTACTTTACTCCACTGTACTCTACCTCTACTGTACTCCACTGTACTCTACCTCTACTGTACTCCACTGTACTCTACCTCTACTGTACTCCACTGTACTCTACCTCTACTGTGCTCCAATGTACTCTACCTCTAATGTGCTCCACTGTACTCTACCTCTACTGTGCTCCACTGTACTCTACCTCTACTGTACTCCACTGTACTCTACCTCTACTGTGCTCCACTGTACTCTATCTCTACTGTACTCCACTGTACTCTACCTCTACTGTACTCCACCTCTAATGTGCTCCACTCTACTCTACCTCTACTGTACTCCACTGTACTCTACCTCTACTGTACTCCACTCTACTCTACCTCTACTGTGCTCTACTGTACTCTATCTCTACTGTGCTCCACTGTACTCTACCTCTACTGTACTCCTCTGTACTCTACCTCTACTATACTCCACTGTACTCTTTCTCTACTGTACTCCACTGTACTCTACCTCTACTGTACTCCACTGTACTCAACCTCAACTGTACTCCACTGTACTCTACTCTACTGTACTCCACTGTACTCTACCTCTACTGTACTCCACTGTACTCTATCTCTACTTTGCTCCACTGTACTCTATCTCTACTGAACTCCACTCTACTCTACCTCTACTGTACTCTACTGTTCTCTACCTCTACTGTACTCTACTGTACTCCACCTCTACTGTGCTCCACTGTACTCCACTGTACTCTACCTCTACTCTACTCCACTGTACTCTATCTCTACTGTACTCCACTGAACTCTACATCTGCTGTGCTCCACTGTACTCCACTGTACTCTATCTCTACTGTGATCCACTGTACTCTACCTCTGATGTGCTCCACTGTACTCTATCTCTACTTTGCTCCACTGTACTCTATCTCTATTGAACTCCACTGTACTCTACATCTACTGTACTCTACTGTTCTCTACCTCTACTGTACTCTACTGTACTCCACCTCTGCTCTGCTCCACTGTAATCCACTATACTCTACCTCTACTGTACTCCGCTGAACTCTACCTCTGCTGTGCTCCACTGTACTCCACTGTACTCTATCTCTACTGTGATCCACTGTACTCTACCTCTGATGTGCTCCACTGTACTCCATCTCGACTTTGCTCCACTGTACTCTATCTCTATTGAACTCCACTGTACTCTACCTCTACTGTACTCTACTGTTCTCTACCTTTACTGCACTCTACTGTACTCCACCTCTGCTCTGCTCCACTGTAATCCACAATACTCTACCTCTACTGTGCTCAACTGTACTATACCTTTACTTTGCTCCACTGTACTCTACCTCTACTGTACTCCACTGTGCTCTACCTCTACTGTACTCTACTGTACTCCACCTCTACTGTGCTCCACTGTACTCCACTGTACTCTACCTCTACTTTACTCCACTGTACTCTACCTCTACTGTACTCCACTGTACTCTACCTCTACTGTACTCCACTGTACTCTACCTCTACTGTGCTCCACTGTACTCTACCTCTAATGTGCTCCACTGTACTCTACCTCTACTGTGCTCCACTGTACTCTACCTCTACTGTACTCCACTGTACTCTACCTCTACTGTACTCAACCTCTACTGTGCTCTACTGTACTCTATCTCTACTGTGCTCCACTGTACTCTACCTCTACTGTACTCCACTGTACTCTACCTCTACTGTACTCCACTGTACTCTATCTCTACTGTGCTCTACTGTACTCTATCTCTACTGTGCTCCACTGTTCTCTACCTCTACTGTACTCCACTGTACTCTACCTCTACTGTACTCCACTGTACTCTTTCTCTACTGTACTCCACTGTACTCTACCTCTACTGTACTCCACTGTACTCTACTCTACTGTGCTCCACTGTACTCTACCTCTACTGTACTCTACCTCTACTGTACTCCACTGTACTCTATCTCTACTTTGCTCCACTGTACTCTATCTCTACTGTACTCCACTCTACTCTACCTCTACTGTACCCTACTGTTCTCTACCTCTACTGTACTCTACTGTACTCCACCTCTACTGTGCTCCACTGTACTCTACTGTACTCTACCTCTAATGTGCTCCACTGTACTCTACCTCTACTGTGCTCCACTGTACTCTACCTCTACTGTACTCCACTGTACTCTACCTCTACTGTACTCCACTGTACTCTACCTCTACTCTGTACTCTACCTCTACTGTACTCTACTGTACTCCACCTCTAATGTGCTCCACTGTACTCCACTGTACTCTACCTCTACTCTACTCCACTGTACTCTATCTCTACTGTACTCCACTGAACTCTACATCTGCTGTGCTCCACTTTACTCCACTGTACTCTATCTCTACTGTGATCCACTGTACTCTACCTCTGATGTGCTCCACTGTACTCTATCTCTACTTTGCTCCACTGTACTCTATCTCTATTGAACTCCACTGTACTCTACCTCTACTGTACTCTACTGTTCTCTACCTCTACTGTACTCTACTGTACTCCACCTCTGCTCTGCTCCACTGTAATCCACTATACTCTACCTCTACTGTACTCCGCTGAACTCTACCTCTGCTGTGCTCCACTCTACTCCACTGTACTCTATCTCTACTGTGATCCACTGTACTCTACCTCTGATGTGCTCCACTGTACTCCATCTCGAATTTGCTCCACTGTACTCTATCTCTATTGAACTCCACTGTACTCTACCTCTACTGTACTCTACTGTTCTCTACCTCTACTGCACTCTACTGTACTCCACCTCTGCTCTGCTCCACTGTAATCCACTATACTCTACCTCTACTGTGCTCCACTGTACTCTACCTTTACTTTGCTCCACTGTCCTCTATCTCTACTGTACTCCACTGTGCTCTACCTCTACTGTACTCTACTGTACTCCACCTCTACTGTGCTCCACTGTACTCCACTGTACTCTACCTCTACTTTACTCCACTGTACTCTACCTCTACTGTACTCCACTGTACTCTACCTCTACTGTACTCCACTGTACTCTACCTCTACTGTGCTCCACTGTACTCTACCTCTAATGTGCTCCACTGTACTCTACCTCTACTGTGCTCCACTGTACTCTACCTCTACTGTACTCCACTGTACTCTACCTCTACTGTGCTCCACTGTACTCTATCTCTACTGTATTCCACTGTACTCTACCTCTACTGTGCTCCACCTCTAATGTGCTCCACTGTACTCTACCTCTACTGTACTCCACTGTACTCTACCTCTACTGTACTCCACTCTACTCTACCTCTACTGTGCTCTACTGTACTCTATCTCTACTGTGCTCCACTGTACTATACCTCTACTGTACTCCACTCTACTCTACCTCTACTATACTCCACTGTACTCTTTCTCTACTGTACTCCACTGTACTCTACCTCTACTGTACTCCACTGTACTCTACCTCTACTCTACTCCACTGTACTCTACTCTACTGTACTCCACTGTACTCTACCTCTACTGTACTCTACCTCTACTGTACTCCACTGTACTCTATCTCTACTTTGCTCCACTGTACTCTATCTCTAATGAACTCCACTCTACTGTACTCTACTGTTCTCTACCTCTACTGTACTCTACTGTACTCCACCTCTACTGTGCTCCACTGTACTCCACTGTACTCTACCTCTAGTGTGCTCCACTGTACTCTACCTGTACTGTGCTCCACTTTACTCTACCTCTACTGTACTCCACTCTACTCTACCTCTACTGTACTCCACTGTACTCTACCTCTACTCTGCTCTACTCTATCTCTACTGTGCTCCACTGTAATCTACCTCTACTGTAATCCACTGTACTCTACCTCGACTATACTCCACTGTACTCTTTCTCTACTGTACTCCACCTCTAATGTGTTCTACTGTACTCTACCTCTACTGTACTCCACTGTACTCTACCTCTACTATACTCCACTGTACTCTTTATCTACTGTACTCCACTGTACTCTATCTTTACTGTACTCAACTGTACTCTATCTCTACTGTGCTCTACTGTACTCTATCTCTACTGTGCTCCACTGTACTCTACCTCTACTGTACTCCACTGTACTCTACCTCTAATGTACTCCACTGTACTCTACTCTACTGTACTCCACTGTACTCTACCTCTACTGTACTCCACTGTACTCTATCTCTACTTTGCTCCACTGTACTCTATCTCTACTGAACTCCACTGTACTCTACCTCTACTGTACTCTACTGTTCTCTACCTCTTCTGTACTCTACTGTACTCCACCTCTACTGTGCTCCACTGTACTCCACTGTACTTTACCTCTAGTGTGCTCCACTGTACTCTACCTCTACTGTGCTCCACTGTACTCTACCTCTACTGTACTCCTTTGTACTCTACCTCTACTCTACTCCACTGTTCTCTACCTCTACTGTGCTCTACCCTACTCTATCTCTACTGTGCTCCACTGTACTCTACCTCTACTGTACTCCACTGTACTCTACCTCTACTGTGCTCGACTGTACTCTATCTCTAATGAACTCCACTCTACTGTACTCTACTGTTCTCTACCTCTACTGTACTCTACTGTACTCCACCTCTACTGTGCTCCACTGTACTCCACTGTACTCTACCTCTAGTGTGCTCCACTGTACTCTACCTGTACTGTGCTCCACTTTACTCTACCTCTACTGTACTCCACTCTACTCTACCTCTACTGTACTCCACTGTACTCTACCTCTACTCTGCTCTACTCTATCTCTACTGTGCTCCACTGTAATCTACCTCTACTGTAATCCACTGTACTCTACCTCGACTATACTCCACTGTACTCTTTCTCTACTGTACTCCACCTCTAATGTGTTCTACTGTACTCTACCTCTACTGTACTCCACTGTACTCTACCTCTACTATACTCCACTGTACTCTTTATCTACTGTACTCCACTGTTTTCTATCTTTACTGTACTCAACTGTACTCTATCTCTACTGTGCTCTACTGTACTCTATCTCTACTGTGCTCCACTGTACTCTACCTCTACTGTACTCCACTGTACTCTACCTCTAATGTACTCCACTGTACTCTACTCTACTGTACTCCACTATACTCTACCTCTACTGTACTCTACCTCTACTGTACTCCACTGTACTCTATCTCTACTTTGCTCCACTGTACTCTATCTCTACTGAACTCCACTGTACTCTACCTCTACTGTACTCTACTGTTCTCTACCTCTTCTGTACTCTACTGTACTCCACCTCTACTGTGCTCCACTGTACTCCACTGTACTTTACCTCTAGTGTGCTCCACTGTACTCTACCTCTACTGTGCTCCACTGTACTCTACCTCTACTGTACTCCACTGTACTCTACCTCTACTCTACTCCACTGTTCTCTACCTCTACTGTGCTCTACCCTACTCTATCTCTACTGTGCTCCACTGTACTCTACCTCTACTGTACTCCACTGTACTCTACCTCTACTGTGCTCGACTGTACTCTATCTCTACTGTGCTCCACTGTACTCTACCTCTACTGTACTCCACTGTACTCTACCTCTACTGTACTCCACTGTACTCCACCTCTACTGTGCTCCACTGTACTCCACTGTACTCTACCTCTACTGTACTCCACTGTACTCTACCTCTACTGTACTCCACTGTACTCTACCTCTACTGTGCTCCACTGTACTCTACCTCTACTGTACTCCACTGTACTCTACCTCTACTGTGCTCCACTGTACTCTACCTCTAATGTGCTCCACTGTACTCTACCTCTACTGTGCTCCACTGTACTCTACCTCTACTGTACTCCTCTGTACTCTACCTCTACTGTGCTCCACTGTACTCTATCTCTACTCTACTCCACTGTACTCTACCTCTACTGTACTCTACTGTACTCCACCTCTAATGTGCTCCACTGTACTCTACCTCTACTGTACTCCACTCCACTGTACTCTACCTCTACTGTACTCCACTCTACTCTACCTCTACTGTGCTCTACTGTACTCTATCTCTACTGTGCTCCACTGTATTCTACCTCTACTATACTCCACTGTACTCTACCTCTACTCTACTCCACTGTACTCTACCTCTACTGTGCTCCACTGTACTCTACCTCTACTGTACTCCACTGTACTCTACTTCTACTGTGCTCCACTGTACTCTACCTCTAATGTGCTCCACTGTACTCTACCTCTACTGTGCTCCCCTGTACTCTACCTCTACTGTACTCCACTGTACTCTACCTCTACTGTACTCCACTGTACTCTACCTCTACTGTACTCCACTGTACTCTACCTCTACTGTACTCCACTGTACTCTACTCTACTGTACTCCACTGTACTCTACATCTATTGTACTCTACCTCTACTGTACTCCACTGTACTCTATCTCTACTTTGCTCCACTGTACTCTATCTCTACTGAACTCCACTGTATTCTACCTCTACTGTACTCTACTGTTCTCTACCTCTACTGTACTCTAGTGTACTCCACCTCTACTGTGCTCCACTGTACTCCACTGTACTCTACCTCTAGTGTGCTCCACTGTCTCTACCTTTACTGTACTCCACTGTACTCTACCTCTACTGTGCTCCACTGTACTCTATCTCTACTGTGCTCCACTGTACTCTTTCTCTACTGTACTCCACTGTACTCTACCTCTACTGTACTCCACTGTACTCTACTCTACTGTGCTCCACTGTACTCTACCTCTACTGTACTCTACCTCTACTGTACTCCACTGTACTCTATCTCTACTTTGCTCCACTGTACTCTATCTCTACTGTACTCCACTCTACTCTACCTCTACTGTACCCTACTGTTCTCTACCTCTACTGTACTCTACTGTACTCCACCTCTACTGTGCTCCACTGTACTCCACTGTACTCTACCTCTAATGTGCTCCACTGTACTCTACCTCTACTGTGCTCCACTGTACTCTACCTCTACTGTACTCCACTGTACTCTACCTCTACTGTACTCCACTGTACTCTACCTCTACTCTGTACTCTACCTCTACTGTACTCTACTGTACTCCACCTCTAATGTGCTCCACTGTACTCCACTGTACTCTACCTCTACTCTACTCCACTGTACTCTATCTCTACTGTACTCCACTGAACTCTACATCTGCTGTGCTCCACTTTACTCCACTGTACTCTATCTCTACTGTGATCCACTGTACTCTACCTCTGATGTGCTCCACTGTACTCTATCTCTACTTTGCTCCACTGTACTCTATCTCTATTGAACTCCACTGTACTCTACCTCTACTGTACTCTACTGTTCTCTACCTCTACTGTACTCTACTGTACTCCACCTCTGCTCTGCTCCACTGTAATCCACTATACTCTACCTCTACTGTACTCCGCTGAACTCTACCTCTGCTGTGCTCCACTCTACTCCACTGTACTCTATCTCTACTGTGATCCACTGTACTCTACCTCTGATGTGCTCCACTGTACTCCATCTCGAATTTGCTCCACTGTACTCTATCTCTATTGAACTCCACTGTACTCTACCTCTACTGTACTCTACTGTTCTCTACCTCTACTGCACTCTACTGTACTCCACCTCTGCTCTGCTCCACTGTAATCCACTATACTCTACCTCTACTGTGCTCCACTGTACTCTACCTTTACTTTGCTCCACTGTACTCTATCTCTACTGTACTCCACTGTGCTCTACCTCTACTGTACTCTACTGTACTCCACCTCTACTGTGCTCCACTGTACTCCACTGTACTCTACCTCTACTTTACTCCACTGTACTCTACCTCTACTGTACTCCACTGTACTCTACCTCTACTGTACTCCACTGTACTCTACCTCTACTGTGCTCCACTGTACTCTACCTCTAATGTGCTCCACTGTACTCTACCTCTACTGTGCTCCACTGTACTCTACCTCTACTGTACTCCACTGTACTCTACCTCTACTGTGCTCCACTGTACTCTATCTCTACTGTATTCCACTGTACTCTACCTCTACTGTGCTCCACCTCTAATGTGCTCCACTGTACTCTACCTCTACTCTACTCCACTGTACTCTACCTCTACTGTACTCCACTCTACTCTACCTCTACTGTGCTCTACTGTACTCTATCTCTACTGTGCTCCACTGTACTATACCTCTACTGTACTCCACTCTACTCTACCTCTACTATACTCCACTATACTCTTTCTCTACTGTACTCCACTGTACTCTACCTCTACTGTACTCCACTGTACTCTACCTCTACTCTACTCCACTGTACTCTACTCTACTGTACTCCACTGTACTCTACCTCTACTGTACTCTACCTCTACTGTACTCCACTGTACTCTACCTCTACTTTGCTCCACTGTACTCTATCTCTAATGAACTCCACTCTACTGTACTCTACTGTTCTCTACCTCTACTGTACTCTACTGTACTCCACCTCTACTGTGCTCCACTGTACTCCACTGTACTCTACCTCTAGTGTGCTCCACTGTACTCTACCTGTACTGTGCTCCACTTTACTCTACCTCTACTGTACTCCACTCTACTCTACCTCTACTGTACTCCACTGTACTCTACCTCTACTCTGCTCTACTCTATCTCTACTGTGCTCCACTGTAATCTACCTCTACTGTAATCCACTGTACTCTACCTCGACTATACTCCACTGTACTCTTTCTCTACTGTACTCCACTGTATTCTACCTCTACTGTACTCCACCTCTAATGTGTTCTACTGTACTCTACCTCTACTGTACTCCACTGTACTCTACCTCTACTATACTCCACTGTACTCTTTATCTACTGTACTCCACTGTACTCTATCTTTACTGTACTCAACTGTACTCTATCTCTACTGTGCTCTACTGTACTCTATCTCTACTGTGCTCCACTGTACTCTACCTCTACTGTACTCCACTGTACTCTACCTCTAATGTACTCCACTGTACTCTACTCTACTGTACTCCACTGTACTCTACCTCTACTGTACTCTACCTCTACTGAACTCCACTGTACTCTACCTCTACTGTACTCTACTGTTCTCTACCTCTTCTGTACTCTACTGTACTCCACCTCTACTGTGCTCCACTGTACTCCACTGTACTTTACCTCTAGTGTGCTCCACTGTACTCTACCTCTACTGTGCTCCACTGTACTCTACCTCTACTGTACTCCACTGTACTCTACCTCTACTCTACTCCACTGTTCTCTACCTCTACTGTGCTCTACCCTACTCTATCTCTACTGTGCTCCAATATACTCTACCTCTACTGTACTCCACTGTACTCTACCTCTACTGTGCTCGACTGTACTCTATCTCTACTGTGCTCCACTGTACTCTACCTCTACTGTACTCCACTGTACTCTACCTCTACTGTACTCCACTGTACTCCACCTCTACTGTGCTCCACTGTACTCCACTGTACTCTACCTCTACTGTACTCCACTGTACTCTACCTCTACTGTACTCCACTGTACTCTACCTCTACTGTGCTCCACTGTACTCTACCTCTACTGTACTCCACTGTACTCTACCTCTACTGTGCTCCACTGTACTCTACCTCTAATGTGCTCCACTGTACTCTACCTCTACTGTGCTCCACTGTACTCTACCTCTACTGTACTCCTCTGTACTCTACCTCTACTGTGCTCCACTGTACTCTATCTCTACTGTACTCCACTGTACTCTACCTCTACTGTACTCTACTGTTCTCCACCTCTAATGTGCTCCACTGTACTCTACCTCTACTGTACTCCACTCCACTGTTATCTACCTCTACTGTACTCCACTCTACTCTACCTCTACTGTGCTCTACTGTACTCTATCTCTACTGTGCTCCACTGTATTCTACCTCTACTATACTCCACTGTACTCTACCTCTACTCTACTCCACTGTACTCTACCTCTACTGTGCTCCACTGTACTCTACCTCTACTGTACTCCACTGTACTCTACCTCTACTGTGCTCCACTGTACTCTACCTCTAATGTGCTCCACTGTACTCTACCTCTACTGTGCTCCCCTGTACTCTACCTCTACTGTACTCCACTGTACTCTACCTCTACTGTACTCCACTGTACTCTACCTCTACTGTACTCCACTGTACTCTACCTCTACTGTACTCCACTGTACTCTACTCTACTGTACTCCACTGTACTCTACATCTACTGTACTCTACCTCTACTGTACTCCACTGTACTCTATCTCTACTTTGCTCCACTGTACTCCATCTCTACTGAACTCCACTGTATTCTACCTCTACTGTACTCTACTGTTCTCTACCTCTACTGTACTCTAGTGTACTCCACCTCTACTGTGCTCCACTGTACTCCACTGTACTCTACCTCCAGTGTGCTCCACTGTCTCTACCTTTACTGTACTCCACTGTACTCTACCTCTACTGTGCTCCACTGTACTCTACCTCTACTGTGATCCACTGTACTAGAGTACAGTGGATCACAGTAGAGGTAGAGTACAGTGGAGCACAGTAGAGGTAGAGTACAGTGGAGTACAGTAAAGGTAGAGACAGTGGAGCACACTGGAGGTAGAGTACAGTGGAGTACAGTGGAGCACAGTAGAGGTAGAGTACAGTGGAGTACAGTAGAGGTAGACCTCTACTGTACTCCACTGTACTCTACCTCTACTGTGCTCCACTGTACTCTACCTCTAATGTGCTCCACTGTACTCGAACCTCTACTGTGCTCCACTGTACTCTACCTCTACTGTACTCCACTGTACTCTACCTCTACTGTACTCCACTGTACTCTATCTCTACTGTGCTCTACTGTACTCTATCTCTCCTGTGCTCCACTGTACTCTACCTTTACTGTACTCCACTGTACTCTACCTGTACTGTACTCCACTGTACTCTACCTCTACTGTGCTTCACTGTACTCTACCTCTAATGTGCTCCACTGTACTCTACCTCTACTGTGCTCCACTGTACTCTACCTCTACTGTACTCAACTGTACTCTACCTCTACTGTACTCCACTGTACTCTATCTCTACTGTGCTCTACTGTACTCTATCTCTACTGTGCTTAACTGTACTCTACCTCTACTGTACTCCACTGTACTCTACCTCTACTGTACTCCACTGTACTCTACTCTACTGTACTCCACTGTACTCTACCTCTACTGTACTCTACCTCTACTGTACTCCACTTTACTCTATCTCTACTTTGCTCCACTGTACTCTACCTCTACTGTACTCCACTGTACTCTACCTCTACTGTTCTCCACTGTACTCTACTCTACTGTACTCCACTGTACTCTACCTCTACTGTACTCTACCTCTACTGTGCTCTATTGTACTCTCTCTCTACTGTGCTCCACTGTACTCTACCTCTACAGTACTCCACTGTACTCTACCTCTACTGTACTCCACTGTACACTATCTCTACTGTGCTCTACTCTACTCTATCTCTACTGTGCTCCACTGTTTTTTACCTCTACTGTACTCCACTGTACTCTACCTCTACTGTACTCCACTGTACTCTACCTCTACTGTGCTCCACTGTACTCTACCTCTAATGTGCTCCACTGTACTCTACCTCTACTGTGCTCCACTGTACTCTACCTCTACTGTACTCCACTGTACTCTACCTCTTCTGTGCTCCACTGTACTCTATCACTACTGTACTCCACTGTACTCTACCTCTACTGTACTCCACCTCTAATGTGCTCCACTGTACTCTACTTCTACTGTACTCCACTGTACTCTACCTCTACTGTACTCCACTCTACTCTATCTCTACTGTGCTCTACTGTACTCTATCTCTACTGTGCTCCACTGTACTCTACCTCTACTGTACTCCACTGTACTCTACCTCTACTATACTCCACTGTACTCTTTCTCTACTGTACTCCACTGTACTCTACCTCTACTGTACTCCACTGTACTCAACCTCAACTGTACTCCACTATACTCTACTCTACTGTACTCCACTGTACTCTACCTCTACTGTACTCTACCTCTACTGTACTCCACTGTACTCTATCTCTACTTTGCTCAACTGTACTCTATCTCTACTGAACTCCACTCTACTCTACCTCTTCTGTACTCTACTGTTATCTACCTCTACTGTACTCTACTGTACTCCACCTCTACTGTGCTCCACTGTACTCCACTGTACTCTACCTCTAGTATGCTCCACTGTACTCTACCTGTACTGTGCTCCACTTTACTCTACCTCTACTGTACTCCACTGTACTCTACCTCTACCTCTACTGTACTCTACCTCTACTGTACTCCACTGTACTCTTTCTCTACTTTGCTCCACTGTACTCTATCTCTACTGAATTCCACTCTACTCTACCTCTACTGTACTCTACTGTACTCCACCTCTACTGTGCTCCACTGTACTCCACTGTACTCTACCTCTAGTATGCTCCACTGTACTCTACCTGTACTGTGCTCCAATTTACTCTACCTCTAGTGTACTCCACTGTACTCTACCTTTACTGTACTCCACTGTACTCTACCTGTACTGTACTCCACTGTACTCTACCTCTACTGTGCTCCACTGTACTCTACCTCTACTGTGCTCCACTGTACTCTACCTCTACTGTGCTCCACTGTACTCTACCTCTACTGTAATCAACTGTACTCTACCTCTACTGTACTCCACTGTACTCTATCTCTACGGTGCTCTACTGTACTCTATCTCTCCTGTGCTCAACTGTACTCTACCTCTACTGTACTCCACTGTACTCTACTCTACTGTACTCCACTGTACTCTACCTCTACTGTACTCTACCTCTACTGTACTCCACTGTACTCTATCTCTACTTTGCTCCACTGTACTCTACCTCTACTGTACTCCACTGTACTCTACCTCTACTGTACTCCACTGTACTCTACTCTACTGTACTCTACCTCTACTATACTCTACATCTACTGTGCTCTACTGTACTCTATCTCTACTGTGCTCCACTGTACTCTACCTCTACTGTACTCCACTGTACTCTACCTCTACTGTACTCCACTGTACTCTATCTCTACTGTGCTCTACTGTACTCTATCTCTACTGTGCTCCACTGTACTCTACCTCTACTGTACTCCACTGTACTCTACCTCTACTGTACTCCAATGTACTCTACCTCTACTGTGCTCCACTGTAATCTACCTCTAACGTGCTCCACTGTACTCTACCTCTACTGTGCTCCACTGTACTCTACCTCTACTGTACTCCACTGTACTCTACCTCTACTGTGCTCCACTGTACTCTATCTCTACTGTACTCCACTGTACTCTACCTCTACTGTACTCCACCTCTAATGTTCTCCACTGTACTCTACCTCTACTGTACTCCACTGTACTCTACCTCTACTGTACTCCACTCTACTCTACCTCTACTGTGCTCTACTGTACTCTATCTCTACTGTGCTCCACTGTACTCCACCTCTACTGTACTCCACTGTAATCTACCTCTACTGTACTCCACTGTACTCTACCTCTACTGTACTCCACTGTACTCTACCTCAACTGTACTCCACTGTACTCTACTCTACTGTACTCCACTGTACTCTCCCTCTACTGTACTCTACCTCTACTGTACTCCACTGTACTCTATCTCTACTTTGCTCCACTGTACTCTACTCTACTGTACTCCACTGTACTCTACCTCTACTGTACTCTACCTCTACTGTGTTCTAATGTACTCTATCTCTACTGTGCTCCACTGTACTCTACCTCTACTGTACTCCACTGTACTCTACCTCTACTGTACTCCACTGTACTCTATCTCTACTGTGCTCTACTGTACTCTATCTCTACTCTGCTCCACTGTACTCTACCTCTACTGTACTCCACTGTACTCCACAGTACTCTACCTCTACTGTACTCCACTGTACTCTACCTCTACTGTGCTCCACTCTACTCTACCTCTAATGTGCTCCACTCTACTCTACATCTACTGTGCTCCACTGTACTCTACCTCTAATGTACTCCACTGTACTCTACCTCTACTGTGCTCCACTGTACTCTATCTCTAATGTACTCCACTGTACTCTACCTCTACTGTACTCCACCTCTAATATGCTCCACTGTACTCTACCTCTATTGTACTCCACTGTACTCTACCTCTACTGTACTCCACTCTACTCTACCTCTACTGTGCTCTACTGTACTCTATCTCTACTGTGCTCCACTGTACTCTACCTCTACTCTACTCCACTGTACTCTACCTCTACTATACTCCACTGTACTCTTTCTCTACTGTACTCCACTGTACTCTACCTCTACTGTACTCCACTGTACTCTACCTCAACTGTACTCCACTGTACTCTACTCTACTGTACTCCACTGTACTCTAACTCTACTGTACTCTACCTCTACTGTACTCCACTGTACTCTATCTCTACTTTGCTCCACTGTACTCTATCTCTACTGAACTCCACTCTACTCTACCTCTACTGTACTCTACTGTTCTCTACTTCTACTGTACTCTACTGTACTCCACCTCTACTGTGCTCAACTGTACTCCACTGTACTCTACCTCTAGTATGCTCCACTGTACTCTACCTGTACTGTGCTCCACTTTACTCTACCTCTACTGTACTCCACTGTACTCTACCCCTACTGTACTCCACTGTACTCTACCTCTACTGTACTCTACTGTACTCTACCTCTACTGTACTCCACTGTACTCTATCTCTACTTTGCTCCACTGTACTCTATCTCTACTGAACTCCACTCTACTCTACCTCTACTGTACTCTACTGTTCTCTACCTCTACTGTACTCTACTGTACTCCACTTCTACTGTGCTCCACTGTACTCCACTGTACTCTACCTCTAGTATGCTCCACTGTACTCTACCTGTACTGTGCTCCACTTTACTCTACCTCTACTGTACTCCACTGTACTCTACCTTTACTGTACTCCACTGTACTCTACCTGTACTGTACTCCACTGTACTCTACCTCTACTGTGCTCCACTGTACTCTACCTCTAATGTGCTCCACTGTACTCTACCTCTACTGTGCTCCACTGTACTCTACCTCTACTGTACTCAACTGTACTCTACCTCTACTGTACTCCACTGTACTCTATCTCTACTGTGCTCTACTGTACTCTATCTCTACTGTGCTCAACTGTACTCTACCTCTACTGTACTCCACTGTACTCTACCTCTACTGTACTCCACTGTACTCTACTCTACTGTACTCCACTGTACTCTACCTCTACTGTACTCTACCTCTACTGTACTCCACTGTACTCTATCTCTACTTTGCTCCACTGTACTCTACCTCTACTGTACTCCACTGTACTCTACCTCTACTGTACTTCACTGTACTCTACTCTACTGTACTCCACTGTACTCTACCTCTACTGTACTCTACCTCTACTGTGCTCTACTGTACTCTATCTCTACTGTGCTCCACTGTACTCTATCTCTACTGAACTCCACTGTACTCTACATCTACTGTACTCTACTGTTCTCTACCTCTTCTGTACTCTACTGTACTCCACCTCTACTGTGCTCCACTGTACTCCACTGTACTCTACCTCTAGTGTGCTCCACTGTACTCTACCTCTACTGTGCTCCACTGTACTCTACCTCTACTGTACTCCACTGTACTCTACCTCTACTCTACTCCACTGTACTCTACCTCTACTGTGCTCTACTCTACTCTATCTCTACTGTGCTCCACTGTACTCTACCTCTACTGTAATCCACTGTACTCTACCTCGACTATACTCCACTGTACTCTTTCTCTACTGTACTCCACTGTACTCTACCTCTACTGTACTCCACTGTACTCTATCTCTACTGTGCTCGACTGTACTCTATCTCTACTGTGCTCCACTGTACTCTACCTCTACTGTACTCCACTGTACTCTACCTCTACTGTACTCCACTGTACTCCACCTCTACTGTGCTCCACTGTACTCCACTGTACTCTACCTCTACTGTACTCCACTGTACTCTACCTCTACTGTACTCTACCTCTACTGTACTCCACTGTACTCTATCTCTACTTTGCTCCACTGTACTCTATCTCTACTGAACTCCACTCTACTCTACCTCTACTGTACTCTACTGTTCTCTACCTCTACTGTACTCTACTGTACTCCACCTCTACTGTGCTCCACTGTACTCCACTGTACTCTACCTCTAGTGTGCTCCACTGTACTCTACCTGTACTGTGCTCCACTTTACTCTACCTCTACTGTACTCCACTCTACTCTACCTCTACTGTACTCCACTGTACTCTACCTCTACTCTGCTCTACTCTATCTCTACTGTGCTCCACTGTAATCTACCTCTACTGTAATCCACTGTACTCTACCTCGACTATACTCCACTGTACTCTTTCTCTACTGTACTCCACTGTATTCTACCTCTACTGTACTCCACCTCTAATGTGTTCTACTGTACTCTACCTCTACTGTACTCCACTGTACTCTACCTCTACTATACTCCACTGTACTCTTTATCTACTGTACTCCACTGTACCCTATCTTTACTGTACTCAACTGTACTCTATCTCTAATGTGCTCTACTGTACTCTATCTCTACTGTGCTCCACTGTACTCTACCTCTACTGTACTCCACTGTACTCTACCTCTAATGTACTCCACTGTACTCTACTCTACTGTACTCCACTGTACTCTACCTCTACTGTACTCTACCTCTACTGTACTCCACTGTACTCTATCTCTACTTTGCTCCACTGTACTCTATCTCTACTGAACTCCACTGTACTCTACCTCTACTGTACTCTACTGTTCTCTACCTCTTCTGTACTCTACTGTACTCCACCTCTACTGTGCTCCACTGTACTCCACTGTACTTTACCTCTAGTGTGCTCCACTGTACTCTACCTCTACTGTGCTCCACTGTACTCTACCTCTACTGTACTCCACTGTACTCTACCTCTACTCTACTCCACTGTTCTCTACCTCTACTGTGCTCTACCCTACTCTATCTCTACTGTGCTCCACTGTACTCTACCTCTACTGTACTCCACTGTACTCTACCTCTACTGTGCTCGACTGTACTCTATCTCTACTGTGCTCCACTGTACTCTACCTCTACTGTACTCCACTGTACTCTACCTCTACTGTACTCCACTGTACTCCACCTCTACTGTGCTCCACTGTACTCCACTGTACTCTACCTCTACTGTACTCCACTGTACTCTACCTCTACTGTACTCCACTGTACTCTACCTCTACTGTGCTCCACTGTACTCTACCTCTACTGTACTCCACTGTACTCTACCTCTACTGTGCTCCACTGTACTCTACCTCTAATGTGCTCCACTGTACTCTACCTCTACTGTGCTCCACTGTACTCTACCTCTACTGTACTCCTCTGTACTCTACCTCTACTGTGCTCCACTGTACTCTATCTCTACTCTACTCCACTGTACTCTACCTCTACTGTACTCTACTGTACTCCACCTCTAATGTGCTCCACTGTACTCTACCTCTACTGTACTCCACTCCACTGTACTCTACCTCTACTGTACTCCACTCTACTCTACCTCTACTGTGCTCTACTGTACTCTATCTCTACTGTGCTCCACTGTATTCTACCTCTACTATACTCCACTGTACTCTACCTCTACTCTACTCCACTGTACTCTACCTCTACTGTGCTCCACTGTACTCTACCTCTACTGTACTCCACTGTACTCTACCTCTACTGTGCTCCACTGTACTCTACCTCTAATGTGCTCCACTGTACTCTACCTCTACTGTGCTCCCCTGTACTCTACCTCTACTGTACTCCACTGTACTCTACCTCTACTGTACTCCACTGTACTCTACCTCTACTGTACTCCACTGTACTCTACCTCTACTGTACTCCACTGTACTCTACTCTACTGTACTCCACTGTACTCTACATCTACTGTACTCTACCTCTACTGTACTCCACTGTACTCTATCTCTACTTTGCTCCACTGTACTCTATCTCTACTGAACTCCACTGTATTCTACCTCTACTGTACTCTACTGTTCTCTACCTCTACTGTACTCTAGTGTACTCCACCTCTACTGTGCTCCACTGTACTCCACTGTACTCTACCTCTAGTGTGCTCCACTGTCTCTACCTTTACTGTACTCCACTGTACTCTACCTCTACTGTGCTCCACTGTACTCTACCTCTACTGTGATCCACTGTACTCTACCTCTACTGTACTCCACTGTACTCTACCTCTACTGTGCTCCACTGTACTCTACCTCTAATGTGCTCCACTGTACTCGAACCTCTACTGTGCTCCACTGTACTCTACCTCTACTGTACTCCACTGTACTCTACCTCTACTGTACTCCACTGTACTCTATCTCTACTGTGCTCTACTGTACTCTATCTCTCCTGTGCTCCACTGTACTCTACCTTTACTGTACTCCACTGTACTCTACCTGTACTGTACTCCACTGTACTCTACCTCTACTGTGCTTCACTGTACTCTACCTCTAATGTGCTCCACTGTACTCTACCTCTACTGTGCTCCACTGTACTCTACCTCTACTGTACTCCACTGTACTCTACCTCTACTGTACTCCACTGTACTCTACTCTACTGTACTCCACTGTACTCTACCTCTACTGTACTCTACCTCTACTGTACTCCACTTTACTCTATCTCTACTTTGCTCCACTGTACTCTACCTCTACTGTACTCCACCGTACTCTACCTCTACTGTTCTCCACTGTACTCTACTCTACTGTACTCCACTGTACTCTACCTCTACTGTACTCTACCTCTACTGTGCTCTATTGTACTCTCTCTCTACTGTGCTCCACTGTACTCTACCTCTACAGTACTCCACTGTACTCTACCTCTACTGTACTCCACTGTACACTATCTCTACTGTGCTCTACTCTACTCTATCTCTACTGTGCTCCACTGTTTTTTACCTCTACTGTACTCCACTGTACTCTACCTCTACTGTACTCCACTGTACTCTACCTCTACTGTGCTCCACTGTACTCTACCTCTAATGTGCTCCACTGTACTCTACCTCTACTGTGCTCCACTGTACTCTACCTCTACTGTACTCCACTGTACTCTACCTCTTCTGTGCTCCACTGTACTCTATCACTACTGTACTCCACTGTACTCTACCTCTACTGTACTCCACCTCTAATGTGCTCCACTGTATTCTACTTCTACTGTACTCCACTGTACTCTACCTCTACTGTACTCCACTCTAATCTATCTCTACTGTGCTCTACTGTACTCTATCTCTACTGTGCTCCACTGTACTCTACCTCTACTGTACTCCACTGTACTCTACCTCTACTATACTCCACTGTACTCTTTCTCTACTGTACTCCACTGTACTCTACCTCTACTGTACTCCACTGTACTCAACCTCAACTGTACTCCACTATACTCTACTCTACTGTACTCCACTGTACTCTACCTCTACTGTACTCTACCTCTACTGTACTCCACTGTACTCTATCTCTACTTTGCTCAACTGTACTCTATCTCTACTGAACTCCACTCTACTCTACCTCTTCTGTACTCTACTGTTCTCTACCTCTACTGTACTCTACTGTACTCCACCTCTACTGTGCTCCACTGTACTCCACTGTACTCTACCTCTAGTATGCTCCACTGTACTCTACCTGTACTGTGCTCCACTTTACTCTACCTCTACTGTACTCCACTGTACTCTACCTCTACCTCTACTGTACTCTACCTCTACTGTACTCCACTGTACTCTTTCTCTACTTTGCTCCACTGTACTCTATCTCTACTGAATTCCACTCTACTCTACCTCTACTGTACTCTACTGTTCTCTACCTCTACTGTACTCTACCTCTACTGTACTCTACTGTACTCCACCTCTACTGTGCTCCACTGTACTCCACTGTACTGGACCTCTAGTATGCTCCACTGTACTCTACCTGTACTGTGCTCCAATTTACTCTACCTCTAGTGTACTCCACTGTACTCTACCTTTACTGTACTCCACTGTACTCTACCTGTACTGTACTCCACTGTACTCTACCTCTACTGTGCTCCACTGTACTCTACCTCTACTGTGCTCCACTGTACTCTACCTCTACTGTGCTCCACTGTACTCTACCTCTACTGTAATCAACTGTACTCTACCTCTACTGTACTCCACTGTACTCTATCTCTACTGTGCACTACTGTACTCTATCTCTCCAGTGCTCAACTGTACTCTACCTCTACTGTACTCCACTGTACTCTACTCTACTGTACTCCACTGTACTCTACCTCTACTGTACTCTACCTCTACTGTACTCCACTGTACTCTATCTCTACTTTGCTCCACTGTACTCTACCTCTACTGTACTCCACTGTACTCTACCTCTACTGTACTCCACTGTACTCTACTCTACTGTACTCCACTGTACTCTACCTCTACTATACTCTACATCTACTGTGCTCTACTGTACTCTATCTCTACTGTGCTCCACTGTACTCTACCTCTACTGTACTCCACTGTACTCTATCTCTACTGTGCTCTACTGTACTCTACCTCTACTGTACTCCACTGTACTCTACCTCTACTGTACTCCACTGTACTCTACCTCTACTGTACTCCAATGTACTCTACCTCTACTGTGCTCCACTGTAATCTACCTCTAACGTGCTCCACTGTACTCTACCTCTACTGTGCTCCACTGTACTCTACCTCTACTGTACTCCACTGTATTCTACCTCTGCTGTGCTCCACTGTACTCTATCTCTACTGTACTCCACTGTACTCTACCTCTACTGTACTCCACCTCTAATGTTCTCCACTGTACTCTACCTCTACTGTACTCCACTGTACTCTACCTCTACTGTACTCCACTCTACTCTACCTCTACTGTGCTCTACTGTACTCTATCTCTACTGTGCTCCACTGTACTCCACCTCTACTGTACTCCACTGTACTCTACCTCTACTGTACTCCACTGTACTCTACCTCTACTGTACTCCACTGTACTCTACCTCAACTGTACTCCACTGTACTCTACTCTACTGTACTCCACTGTACTCTCCCTCTACTGTACTCTACCTCTACTGTACTCCACTGTACTCTATCTCTACTTTGCTCCACTGTACTCTACTCTACTGTACTCCACTGTACTCTACCTCTACTGTACTCTACCTCTACTGTGTTCTAATGTACTCTATCTCTACTGTGCTCCACTGTACTCTACCTCTACTGTACCCCACTGTACTCTACCTCTACTGTACTCCACTGTACTCTATCTCTACTGTGCTCTACTGTACTCTATCTCTACTCTGCTCCACTGTACTCTACCTCTACTGTACTCCACTGTACTCCACAGTACTCTACCTCTACTGTACTCCACTGTACTCTACCTCTACTGTGCTCCACTCTACTCTACCTCTAATGTGCTCCACTCTACTCTACCTCTACTGTGCTCCACTGTACTCTACCTCTAATGTACTCCACTGTACTCTACCTCTACTGTGCTCCACTGTACTCTATCTCTAATGTACTCCACTGTACTCTACCTCTACTGTACTCCACCTCTAATATGCTCCACTGTACTCTACCTCTATTGTACTCCACTGTACTCTACCTCTACTGTACTCCACTCTACTCTACCTCTACTGTGCTCTACTGTACTCTATCTCTACTGTGCTCCACTGTACTCTACCTCTACTCTACTCCACTGTACTCTACCTCTACTATACTCCACTGTACTCTTTCTCTACTGTACTCCACTGTACTCTACCTCTACTGTACTCCACTGTACTCTACCTCAACTGTACTCCACTGTACTCTACTCTACTGTACTCCACTGTACTCTAACTCTACTGTACTCTACCTCTACTGTACTCCACTGTACTCTATCTCTACTTTGCTCCACTGTACTCTATCTCTACTGAACTCCACTCTACTCTACCTCTACTGTACTCTACTGTTCTCTACTTCTACTGTACTCTACTGTACTCTATCTCTACTTTGCTCCACTGTACTCTATCTCTAATGAACTCCACTCTACTGTACTCTACTGTTCTCTACCTCTACTGTACTCTACTGTACTCCACCTCTACTGTGCTCCACTGTACTCCACTGTACTCTACCTCTAGTGTGCTCCACTGTACTCTACCTGTACTGTGCTCCACTTTACTCTACCTCTACTGTACTCCACTCTACTCTACCTCTACTGTACTCCACTGTACTCTACCTCTACTCTGCTCTACTCTATCTCTACTGTGCTCCACTGTAATCTACCTCCACTGTAATCCACTGTACTCTACCTCGACTATACTCCACTGTACTCTTTCTCTACTGTACTCCACCTCTAATGTGTTCTACTGTACTCTACCTCTACTGTACTCCACTGTACTCTACCTCTACTATACTCCACTGTACTCTTTATCTACTGTACTCCACTGTACTCTATCTTTACTGTACTCAACTGTACTCTATCTCTACTGTGCTCTACTGTACTCTATCTCTACTGTGCTCCACTGTACTCTACCTCTACTGTACTCCACTGTACTCTACCTCTAATGTACTCCACTGTACTCTACTCTACTGTACTCCACTGTACTCTACCTCTACTGTACTCTACCTCTACTGTACTCCACTGTACTCTATCTCTACTTTGCTCCACTGTACTCTATCTCTACTGAACTCCACTGTACTCTACCTCTACTGTACTCTACTGTTCTCTACCTCTTCTGTACTCTACTGTACTCCACCTCTACTGTGCTCCACTGTACTCCACTGTACTTTACCTCTAGTGTGCTCCACTGTACTCTACCTCTACTGTGCTCCACTGTACTCTACCTCTACTGTACTCCACTGTACTCTACCTCTACTCTACTCCACTGTTCTCTACCTCTACTGTGCTCTACCCTACTCTATCTCTACTGTGCTCCACTGTACTCTACCTCTACTGTACTCCACTGTACTCTACCTCTACTGTGCTCGACTGTACTCTATCTCTACTGTGCTCCACTGTACTCTACCTCTACTGTACTCCACTGTACTCTACCTCTACTGTACTCCACTGTACTCCACCTCTACTGTGCTCCACTGTACTCCACTGTACTCTACCTCTACTGTACTCCACTGTACTCTACCTCTACTGTACTCCACTGTACTCTACCTCTACTGTGCTCCACTGTACTCTACCTCTACTGTACTCCACTGTACTCTACCTCTACTGTGCTCCACTGTACTCTACCTCTAATGTGCTCCACTGTACTCTACCTCTACTGTGCTCCACTGTACTCTACCTCTACTGTACTCCTCTGTACTCTACCTCTACTGTGCTCCACTGTACTCTATCTCTACTCTACTCCACTGTACTCTACCTCTACTGTACTCTACTGTACTCCACCTCTAATGTGCTCCACTGTACTCTACCTTTACTGTACTCCACTCCACTGTACTCTACCTCTACTGTACTCCACTCTACTCTACCTCTACTGTGCTCTACTGTACTCTATCTCTACTGTGCTCCACTGTATTCTACCTCTACTATACTCCACTGTACTCTACCTCTACTCTACTCCACTGTACTCTACCTCTACTGTGCTCCACTGTACTCTACCTCTACTGTACTCCACTGTACTCTACCTCTACTGTGCTCCACTGTACTCTACCTCTAATGTGCTCCACTGTACTCTACCTCTACTGTGCTCCCCTGTACTCTACCTCTACTGTACTCCACTGTACTCTACCTCTACTGTACTCCACTGTACTCTACCTCTACTGTACTCCACTGTACTCTACCTCTACTGTACTCCACTGTACTCTACTCTACTGTACTCCACTGTACTCTACATCTATTGTACTCTACCTCTACTGTACTCCACTGTACTCTATCTCTACTTTGCTCCACTGTACTCTATCTCTACTGAACTCCACTGTATTCTACCTCTACTGTACTCTACTGTTCTCTACCTCTACTGTACTCTAGTGTACTCCACCTCTACTGTGCTCCACTGTACTCCACTGTACTCTACCTCTAGTGTGCTCCACTGTCTCTACCTTTACTGTACTCCACTGTACTCTACCTCTACTGTGCTCCACTGTACTCTACCTCTACTGTGCTCCACTGTACTCTTTCTCTACTGTACTCCACTGTACTCTACCTCTACTGTACTCCACTGTACTCTACTCTACTGTGCTCCACTGTACTCTACCTCTACTGTACTCTACCTCTACTGTACTCCACTGTACTCTATCTCTACTTTGCTCCACTGTACTCTATCTCTACTGTACTCCACTCTACTCTACCTCTACTGTACCCTACTGTTCTCTACCTCTACTGTACTCTACTGTACTCCACCTCTACTGTGCTCCACTGTACTCCACTGTACTCTACCTCTAATGTGCTCCACTGTACTCTACCTCTACTGTGCTCCACTGTACTCTACCTCTACTGTACTCCACTGTACTCTACCTCTACTGTACTCCACTGTACTCTACCTCTACTCTGTACTCTACCTCTACTGTACTCTACTGTACTCCACCTCTAATGTGCTCCACTGTACTCCACTGTACTCTACCTCTACTCTACTCCACTGTACTCTATCTCTACTGTACTCCACTGAACTCTACATCTGCTGTGCTCCACTTTACTCCACTGTACTCTATCTCTACTGTGATCCACTGTACTCTTCCTCTGATGTGCTCCACTGTACTCTATCTCTACTTTGCTCCACTGTACTCTATCTCTATTGAACTCCACTGTACTCTACCTCTACTGTACTCTACTGTTCTCTACCTCTACTGTACTCTACTGTACTCCACCTCTGCTCTGCTCCACTGTAATCCACTATACTCTACCTCTACTGTACTCCGCTGAACTCTACCTCTGCTGTGCTCCACTCTACTCCACTGTACTCTATCTCTACTGTGATCCACTGTACTCTACCTCTGATGTGCTCCACTGTACTCCATCTCGAATTTGCTCCACTGTACTCTATCTCTATTGAACTCCACTGTACTCTACCTCTACTGTACTCTACTGTTCTCTACCTCTACTGCACTCTACTGTACTCCACCTCTGCTCTGCTCCACTGTAATCCACTATACTCTACCTCTACTGTGCTCCACTGTACTCTACCTTTACTTTGCTCCACTGTACTCTATCTCTACTGTACTCCACTGTGCTCTACCTCTACTGTACTCTACTGTACTCCACCTCTACTGTGCTCCACTGTACTCCACTGTACTCTACCTCTACTTTACTCCACTGTACTCTACCTCTACTGTACTCCACTGTACTCTACCTCTACTGTACTCCACTGTACTCTACCTCTACTGTACTCCACTGTACTCTACCTCTACTGTGCTCCAATGTACTCTACCTCTAATGTGCTCCACTGTACTCTACCTCTACTGTGCTCCACTGTACTCTACCTCTACTGTACTCCACTGTACTCTACCTCTACTGTGCTCCACTGTACTCTATCTCTACTGTACTCCACTGTACTCTACCTCTACTGTACTCCACCTCTAATGTGCTCCACTGTACTCTACCTCTACTGTACTCCACTGTACTCTACCTCTACTGTACTCCACTCTACTCTACCTCTACTGTGCTCTACTGTACTCTATCTCTACTGTGCTCCACTGTACTCTACCTCTACTGTACTCCTCTGTACTCTACCTCTACTATACTCCACTGTACTCTTTCTCTACTGTACTCCACTGTACTCTACCTCTACTGTACTCCACTGTACTCAACCTCAACTGTACTCCACTGTACTCTACTCTACTGTACTCCACTGTACTCTACCTCTACTGTACTCCACTGTACTCTATCTCTACTTTGCTCCACTGTACTCTATCTCTACTGAACTCCACTCTACTCTACCTCTACTGTACTCTACTGTTCTCTACCTCTACTGTACTCTACTGTACTCCACCTCTACTGTGCTCCACTGTACTCCACTGTACTCTACCTCTACTCTACTCCACTGTACTCTATCTCTACTGTACTCCACTGAACTCTACATCTGCTGTGCTCCACTGTACTCCACTGTACTCTATCTCTACTGTGATCCACTGTACTCTACCTCTGATGTGCTCCACTGTACTCTATCTCTACTTTGCTCCACTGTACTCTATCTCTATTGAACTCCACTGTACTCTACATCTACTGTACTCTACTGTTCTCTACCTCTACTGTACTCTACTGTACTCCACCTCTGCTCTGCTCCACTGTAATCCACTATACTCTACCTCTACTGTACTCCGCTGAACTCTACCTCTGCTGTGCTCCACTGTACTCCACTGTACTCTATCTCTACTGTGATCCACTGTACTCTACCTCTGATGTGCTCCACTGTACTCCATCTCGACTTTGCTCCACTGTACTCTATCTCTATTGAACTCCACTGTACTCTACCTCTACTGTACTCTACTGTTCTCTACCTTTACTGCACTCTACTGTACTCCACCTCTGCTCTGCTCCACTGTAATCCACAATACTCTACCTCTACTGTGCTCAACTGTACTATACCTTTACTTTGCTCCACTGTACTCTACCTCTACTGTACTCCACTGTGCTCTACCTCTACTGTACTCTACTGTACTCCACCTCTACTGTGCTCCACTGTACTCCACTGTACTCTACCTCTACTTTACTCCACTGTACTCTACCTCTACTGTACTCCACTGTACTCTACCTCTACTGTACTCCACTGTACTCTACCTCTACTGTGCTCCACTGTACTCTACCTCTAATGTGCTCCACTGTACTCTACCTCTACTGTGCTCCACTGTACTCTACCTCTACTGTACTCCACTGTACTCTACCTCTACTGTACTCAACCTCTACTGTGCTCTACTGTACTCTATCTCTACTGTGCTCCACTGTACTCTACCTCTACTGTACTCCACTGTACTCTACCTCTACTGTACTCCACTGTACTCTATCTCTACTGTGCTCTACTGTACTCTATCTCTACTGTGCTCCACTGTTCTCTACCTCTACTGTACTCCACTGTACTCTACCTCTACTGTACTCCACTGTACTCTTTCTCTACTGTACTCCACTGTACTCTACCTCTACTGTACTCCACTGTACTCTACTCTACTGTGCTCCACTGTACTCTACCTCTACTGTACTCTACCTCTACTGTACTCCACTGTACTCTATCTCTACTTTGCTCCACTGTACTCTATCTCTACTGTACTCCACTCTACTCTACCTCTACTGTACCCTACTGTTCTCTACCTCTACTGTACTCTACTGTACTCCACCTCTACTGTGCTCCACTGTACTCTACTGTACTCTACCTCTAATGTGCTCCACTGTACTCTACCTCTACTGTGCTCCACTGTACTCTACCTCTACTGTACTCCACTGTACTCTACCTCTACTGTACTCCACTGTACTCTACCTCTACTCTGTACTCTACCTCTACTGTACTCTACTGTACTCCACCTCTAATGTGCTCCACTGTACTCCACTGTACTCTACCTCTACTCTACTCCACTGTACTCTATCTCTACTGTACTCCACTGAACTCTACATCTGCTGTGCTCCACTTTACTCCACTGTACTCTATCTCTACTGTGATCCACTGTACTCTACCTCTGATGTGCTCCACTGTACTCTATCTCTACTTTGCTCCACTGTACTCTATCTCTATTGAACTCCACTGTACTCTACCTCTACTGTACTCTACTGTTCTCTACCTCTACTGTACTCTACTGTACTCCACCTCTGCTCTGCTCCACTGTAATCCACTATACTCTACCTCTACTGTACTCCGCTGAACTCTACCTCTGCTGTGCTCCACTCTACTCCACTGTACTCTATCTCTACTGTGATCCACTGTACTCTACCTCTGATGTGCTCCACTGTACTCCATCTCGAATTTGCTCCACTGTACTCTATCTCTATTGAACTCCACTGTACTCTACCTCTACTGTACTCTACTGTTCTCTACCTCTACTGCACTCTACTGTACTCCACCTCTGCTCTGCTCCACTGTAATCCACTATACTCTACCTCTACTGTGCTCCACTGTACTCTACCTTTACTTTGCTCCACTGTCCTCTATCTCTACTGTACTCCACTGTGCTCTACCTCTACTGTACTCTACTGTACTCCACCTCTACTGTGCTCCACTGTACTCCACTGTACTCTACCTCTACTTTACTCCACTGTACTCTACCTCTACTGTACTCCACTGTACTCTACCTCTACTGTACTCCACTGTACTCTACCTCTACTGTGCTCCACTGTACTCTACCTCTAATGTGCTCCACTGTACTCTACCTCTACTGTGCTCCACTGTACTCTACCTCTACTGTACTCCACTGTACTCTACCTCTACTGTGCTCCACTGTACTCTATCTCTACTGTATTCCACTGTACTCTACCTCTACTGTGCTCCACCTCTAATGTGCTCCACTGTACTCTACCTCTACTGTACTCCACTGTACTCTACCTCTACTGTACTCCACTCTACTCTACCTCTACTGTGCTCTACTGTACTCTATCTCTACTGTGCTCCACTGTACTATACCTCTACTGTACTCCACTCTACTCTACCTCTACTATACTCCACTGTACTCTTTCTCTACTGTACTCCACTGTACTCTACCTCTACTGTACTCCACTGTACTCTACCTCTACTCTACTCCACTGTACTCTACTCTACTGTACTCCACTGTACTCTACCTCTACTGTACTCTACCTCTACTGTACTCCACTGTACTCTATCTCTACTTTGCTCCACTGTACTCTATCTCTAATGAACTCCACTCTACTGTACTCTACTGTTCTCTACCTCTACTGTACTCTACTGTACTCCACCTCTACTGTGCTCCACTGTACTCCACTGTACTCTACCTCTAGTGTGCTCCACTGTACTCTACCTGTACTGTGCTCCACTTTACTCTACCTCTACTGTACTCCACTCTACTCTACCTCTACTGTACTCCACTGTACTCTACCTCTACTCTGCTCTACTCTATCTCTACTGTGCTCCACTGTAATCTACCTCTACTGTAATCCACTGTACTCTACCTCGACTATACTCCACTGTACTCTTTCTCTACTGTACTCCACCTCTAATGTGTTCTACTGTACTCTACCTCTACTGTACTCCACTGTACTCTACCTCTACTATACTCCACTGTACTCTTTATCTACTGTACTCCACTGTACTCTATCTTTACTGTACTCAACTGTACTCTATCTCTACTGTGCTCTACTGTACTCTATCTCTACTGTGCTCCACTGTACTCTACCTCTACTGTACTCCACTGTACTCTACCTCTAATGTACTCCACTGTACTCTACTCTACTGTACTCCACTGTACTCTACCTCTACTGTACTCTACCTCTACTGTACTCCACTGTACTCTATCTCTACTTTGCTCCACTGTACTCTATCTCTACTGAACTCCACTGTACTCTACCTCTACTGTACTCTACTGTTCTCTACCTCTTCTGTACTCTACTGTACTCCACCTCTACTGTGCTCCACTGTACTCCACTGTACTTTACCTCTAGTGTGCTCCACTGTACTCTACCTCTACTGTGCTCCACTGTACTCTACCTCTACTGTACTCCACTGTACTCTACCTCTACTCTACTCCACTGTTCTCTACCTCTACTGTGCTCTACCCTACTCTATCTCTACTGTGCTCCACTGTACTCTACCTCTACTGTACTCCACTGTACTCTACCTCTACTGTGCTCGACTGTACTCTATCTCTAATGAACTCCACTCTACTGTACTCTACTGTTCTCTACCTCTACTGTACTCTACTGTACTCCACCTCTACTGTGCTCCACTGTACTCCACTGTACTCTACCTCTAGTGTGCTCCACTGTACTCTACCTGTACTGTGCTCCACTTTACTCTACCTCTACTGTACTCCACTCTACTCTACCTCTACTGTACTCCACTGTACTCTACCTCTACTCTGCTCTACTCTATCTCTACTGTGCTCCACTGTAATCTACCTCTACTGTAATCCACTGTACTCTACCTCGACTATACTCCACTGTACTCTTTCTCTACTGTACTCCACCTCTAATGTGTTCTACTGTACTCTACCTCTACTGTACTCCACTGTACTCTACCTCTACTATACTCCACTGTACTCTTTATCTACTGTACTCCACTGTTTTCTATCTTTACTGTACTCAACTGTACTCTATCTCTACTGTGCTCTACTGTACTCTATCTCTACTGTGCTCCACTGTACTCTACCTCTACTGTACTCCACTGTACTCTACCTCTAATGTACTCCACTGTACTCTACTCTACTGTACTCCACTATACTCTACCTCTACTGTACTCTACCTCTACTGTACTCCACTGTACTCTATCTCTACTTTGCTCCACTGTACTCTATCTCTACTGAACTCCACTGTACTCTACCTCTACTGTACTCTACTGTTCTCTACCTCTTCTGTACTCTACTGTACTCCACCTCTACTGTGCTCCACTGTACTCCACTGTACTTTACCTCTAGTGTGCTCCACTGTACTCTACCTCTACTGTGCTCCACTGTACTCTACCTCTACTGTACTCCACTGTACTCTACCTCTACTCTACTCCACTGTTCTCTACCTCTACTGTGCTCTACCCTACTCTATCTCTACTGTGCTCCACTGTACTCTACCTCTACTGTACTCCACTGTACTCTACCTCTACTGTGCTCGACTGTACTCTATCTCTACTGTGCTCCACTGTACTCTACCTCTACTGTACTCCACTGTACTCTACCTCTACTGTACTCCACTGTACTCCACCTCTACTGTGCTCCACTGTACTCCACTGTACTCTACCTCTACTGTACTCCACTGTACTCTACCTCTACTGTACTCCACTGTACTCTACCTCTACTGTGCTCCACTGTACTCTACCTCTACTGTACTCCACTGTACTCTACCTCTACTGTGCTCCACTGTACTCTACCTCTAATGTGCTCCACTGTACTCTACCTCTACTGTGCTCCACTGTACTCTACCTCTACTGTACTCCTCTGTACTCTACCTCTACTGTGCTCCACTGTACTCTATCTCTACTCTACTCCACTGTACTCTACCTCTACTGTACTCTACTGTACTCCACCTCTAATGTGCTCCACTGTACTCTACCTCTACTGTACTCCACTCCACTGTACTCTACCTCTACTGTACTCCACTCTACTCTACCTCTACTGTGCTCTACTGTACTCTATCTCTACTGTGCTCCACTGTATTCTACCTCTACTATACTCCACTGTACTCTACCTCTACTCTACTCCACTGTACTCTACCTCTACTGTGCTCCACTGTACTCTACCTCTACTGTACTCCACTGTACTCTACTTCTACTGTGCTCCACTGTACTCTACCTCTAATGTGCTCCACTGTACTCTACCTCTACTGTGCTCCCCTGTACTCTACCTCTACTGTACTCCACTGTACTCTACCTCTACTGTACTCCACTGTACTCTACCTCTACTGTACTCCACTGTACTCTACCTCTACTGTACTCCACTGTACTCTACTCTACTGTACTCCACTGTACTCTACATCTATTGTACTCTACCTCTACTGTACTCCACTGTACTCTATCTCTACTTTGCTCCACTGTACTCTATCTCTACTGAACTCCACTGTATTCTACCTCTACTGTACTCTACTGTTCTCTACCTCTACTGTACTCTAGTGTACTCCACCTCTACTGTGCTCCACTGTACTCCACTGTACTCTACCTCTAGTGTGTCCACTGTCTCTACCTTTACTGTACTCCACTGTACTCTACCTCTACTGTGCTCCACTGTACTCTATCTCTACTGTGCTCCACTGTACTCTTTCTCTACTGTACTCCACTGTACTCTACCTCTACTGTACTCCACTGTACTCTACTCTACTGTGCTCCACTGTACTCTACCTCTACTGTACTCTACCTCTACTGTACTCCACTGTACTCTATCTCTACTTTGCTCCACTGTACTCTATCTCTACTGTACTCCACTCTACTCTACCTCTACTGTACCCTACTGTTCTCTACCTCTACTGTACTCTACTGTACTCCACCTCTACTGTGCTCCACTGTACTCCACTGTACTCTACCTCTAATGTGCTCCACTGTACTCTACCTCTACTGTGCTCCACTGTACTCTACCTCTACTGTACTCCACTGTACTCTACCTCTACTGTACTCCACTGTACTCTACCTCTACTCTGTACTCTACCTCTACTGTACTCTACTGTACTCCACCTCTAATGTGCTCCACTGTACTCCACTGTACTCTACCTCTACTCTACTCCACTGTACTCTATCTCTACTGTACTCCACTGAACTCTACATCTGCTGTGCTCCACTTTACTCCACTGTACTCTATCTCTACTGTGATCCACTGTACTCTACCTCTGATGTGCTCCACTGTACTCTATCTCTACTTTGCTCCACTGTACTCTATCTCTATTGAACTCCACTGTACTCTACCTCTACTGTACTCTACTGTTCTCTACCTCTACTGTACTCTACTGTACTCCACCTCTGCTCTGCTCCACTGTAATCCACTATACTCTACCTCTACTGTACTCCGCTGAACTCTACCTCTGCTGTGCTCCACTCTACTCCACTGTACTCTATCTCTACTGTGATCCACTGTACTCTACCTCTGATGTGCTCCACTGTACTCCATCTCGAATTTGCTCCACTGTACTCTATCTCTATTGAACTCCACTGTACTCTACCTCTACTGTACTCTACTGTTCTCTACCTCTACTGCACTCTACTGTACTCCACCTCTGCTCTGCTCCACTGTAATCCACTATACTCTACCTCTACTGTGCTCCACTGTACTCTACCTTTACTTTGCTCCACTGTACTCTATCTCTACTGTACTCCACTGTGCTCTACCTCTACTGTACTCTACTGTACTCCACCTCTACTGTGCTCCACTGTACTCCACTGTACTCTACCTCTACTTTACTCCACTGTACTCTACCTCTACTGTACTCCACTGTACTCTACCTCTACTGTACTCCACTGTACTCTACCTCTACTGTGCTCCACTGTACTCTACCTCTAATGTGCTCCACTGTACTCTACCTCTACTGTGCTCCACTGTACTCTACCTCTACTGTACTCCACTGTACTCTACCTCTACTGTGCTCCACTGTACTCTATCTCTACTGTATTCCACTGTACTCTACCTCTACTGTGCTCCACCTCTAATGTGCTCCACTGTACTCTACCTCTACTCTACTCCACTGTACTCTACCTCTACTGTACTCCACTCTACTCTACCTCTACTGTGCTCTACTGTACTCTATCTCTACTGTGCTCCACTGTACTATACCTCTACTGTACTCCACTCTACTCTACCTCTACTATACTCCACTATACTCTTTCTCTACTGTACTCCACTGTACTCTACCTCTACTGTACTCCACTGTACTCTACCTCTACTCTACTCCACTGTACTCTACTCTACTGTACTCCACTGTACTCTACCTCTACTGTACTCTACCTCTACTGTACTCCACTGTACTCTACCTCTACTTTGCTCCACTGTACTCTATCTCTAATGAACTCCACTCTACTGTACTCTACTGTTCTCTACCTCTACTGTACTCTACTGTACTCCACCTCTACTGTGCTCCACTGTACTCCACTGTACTCTACCTCTAGTGTGCTCCACTGTACTCTACCTGTACTGTGCTCCACTTTACTCTACCTCTACTGTACTCCACTCTACTCTACCTCTACTGTACTCCACTGTACTCTACCTCTACTCTGCTCTACTCTATCTCTACTGTGCTCCACTGTAATCTACCTCTACTGTAATCCACTGTACTCTACCTCGACTATACTCCACTGTACTCTTTCTCTACTGTACTCCACTGTATTCTACCTCTACTGTACTCCACCTCTAATGTGTTCTACTGTACTCTACCTCTACTGTACTCCACTGTACTCTACCTCTACTATACTCCACTGTACTCTTTATCTACTGTACTCCACTGTACTCTATCTTTACTGTACTCAACTGTACTCTATCTCTACTGTGCTCTACTGTACTCTATCTCTACTGTGCTCCACTGTACTCTACCTCTACTGTACTCCACTGTACTCTACCTCTAATGTACTCCACTGTACTCTACTCTACTGTACTCCACTGTACTCTACCTCTACTGTACTCTACCTCTACTGAACTCCACTGTACTCTACCTCTACTGTACTCTACTGTTCTCTACCTCTTCTGTACTCTACTGTACTCCACCTCTACTGTGCTCCACTGTACTCCACTGTACTTTACCTCTAGTGTGCTCCACTGTACTCTACCTCTACTGTGCTCCACTGTACTCTACCTCTACTGTACTCCACTGTACTCTACCTCTACTCTACTCCACTGTTCTCTACCTCTACTGTGCTCTACCCTACTCTATCTCTACTGTGCTCCAATGTACTCTACCTCTACTGTACTCCACTGTACTCTACCTCTACTGTGCTCGACTGTACTCTATCTCTACTGTGCTCCACTGTACTCTACCTCTACTGTACTCCACTGTACTCTACCTCTACTGTACTCCACTGTACTCCACCTCTACTGTGCTCCACTGTACTCCACTGTACTCTACCTCTACTGTACTCCACTGTACTCTACCTCTACTGTACTCCACTGTACTCTACCTCTACTGTGCTCCACTGTACTCTACCTCTACTGTACTCCACTGTACTCTACCTCTACTGTGCTCCACTGTACTCTACCTCTAATGTGCTCCACTGTACTCTACCTCTACTGTGCTCCACTGTACTCTACCTCTACTGTACTCCTCTGTACTCTACCTCTACTGTGCTCCACTGTACTCTATCTCTACTGTACTCCACTGTACTCTACCTCTACTGTACTCTACTGTTCTCCACCTCTAATGTGCTCCACTGTACTCTACCTCTACTGTACTCCACTCCACTGTTATCTACCTCTACTGTACTCCACTCTACTCTACCTCTACTGTGCTCTACTGTACTCTATCTCTACTGTGCTCCACTGTATTCTACCTCTACTATACTCCACTGTACTCTACCTCTACTCTACTCCACTGTACTCTACCTCTACTGTGCTCCACTGTACTCTACCTCTACTGTACTCCACTGTACTCTACCTCTACTGTGCTCCACTGTACTCTACCTCTAATGTGCTCCACTGTACTCTACCTCTACTGTGCTCCCCTGTACTCTACCTCTACTGTACTCCACTGTACTCTACCTCTACTGTACTCCACTGTACTCTACCTCTACTGTACTCCACTGTACTCTACCTCTACTGTACTCCACTGTACTCTACTCTACTGTACTCCACTGTACTCTACATCTACTGTACTCTACCTCTACTGTACTCCACTGTACTCTATCTCTACTTTGCTCCACTGTACTCCATCTCTACTGAACTCCACTGTATTCTACCTCTACTGTACTCTACTGTTCTCTACCTCTACTGTACTCTAGTGTACTCCACCTCTACTGTGCTCCACTGTACTCCACTGTACTCTACCTCCAGTGTGCTCCACTGTCTCTACCTTTACTGTACTCCACTGTACTCTACCTCTACTGTGCTCCACTGTACTCTACCTCTACTGTGATCCACTGTACTAGAGTACAGTGGATCACAGTAGAGGTAGAGTACAGTGGAGCACAGTAGAGGTAGAGTACAGTGGAGTACAGTAAAGGTAGAGACAGTGGAGCACACTGGAGGTAGAGTACAGTGGAGTACAGTGGAGCACAGTAGAGGTAGAGTACAGTGGAGTACAGTAGAGGTAGACCTCTACTGTACTCCACTGTACTCTACCTCTACTGTGCTCCACTGTACTCTACCTCTAATGTGCTCCACTGTACTCGAACCTCTACTGTGCTCCACTGTACTCTACCTCTACTGTACTCCACTGTACTCTACCTCTACTGTACTCCACTGTACTCTATCTCTACTGTGCTCTACTGTACTCTATCTCTCCTGTGCTCCACTGTACTCTACCTTTACTGTACTCCACTGTACTCTACCTGTACTGTACTCCACTGTACTCTACCTCTACTGTGCTTCACTGTACTCTACCTCTAATGTGCTCCACTGTACTCTACCTCTACTGTGCTCCACTGTACTCTACCTCTACTGTACTCAACTGTACTCTACCTCTACTGTACTCCACTGTACTCTATCTCAACTGTGCTCTACTGTACTCTATCTCTACTGTGCTTAACTGTACTCTACCTCTACTGTACTCCACTGTACTCTACCTCTACTGTACTCCACTGTACTCTACTCTACTGTACTCCACTGTACTCTACCTCTACTGTACTCTACCTCTACTGTACTCCACTTTACTCTATCTCTACTTTGCTCCACTGTACTCTACCTCTACTGTACTCCACTGTACTCTACCTCTACTGTTCTCCACTGTACTCTACTCTACTGTACTCCACTGTACTCTACCTCTACTGTACTCTACCTCTACTGTGCTCTATTGTACTCTCTCTCTACTGTGCTCCACTGTACTCTACCTCTACAGTACTCCACTGTACTCTACCTCTACTGTACTCCACTGTACACTATCTCTACTGTGCTCTACTCTACTCTATCTCTACTGTGCTCCACTGTTTTTTACCTCTACTGTACTCCACTGTACTCTACCTCTACTGTACTCCACTGTACTCTACCTCTACTGTGCTCCACTGTACTCTACCTCTAATGTGCTCCACTGTACTCTACCTCTACTGTGCTCCACTGTACTCTACCTCTACTGTACTCCACTGTACTCTACCTCTTCTGTGCTCCACTGTACTCTATCACTACTGTACTCCACTGTACTCTACCTCTACTGTACTCCACCTCTAATGTGCTCCACTGTACTCTACTTCTACTGTACTCCACTGTACTCTACCTCTACTGTACTCCACTCTACTCTATCTCTACTGTGCTCTACTGTACTCTATCTCTACTGTGCTCCACTGTACTCTACCTCTACTGTACTCCACTGTACTCTACCTCTACTATACTCCACTGTACTCTTTCTCTACTGTACTCCACTGTACTCTACCTCTACTGTACTCCACTGTACTCAACCTCAACTGTACTCCACTATACTCTACTCTACTGTACTCCACTGTACTCTACCTCTACTGTACTCTACCTCTACTGTACTCCACTGTACTCTATCTCTACTTTGCTCAACTGTACTCTATCTCTACTGAACTCCACTCTACTCTACCTCTTCTGTACTCTACTGTTATCTACCTCTACTGTACTCTACTGTACTCCACCTCTACTGTGCTCCACTGTACTCCACTGTACTCTACCTCTAGTATGCTCCACTGTACTCTACCTGTACTGTGCTCCACTTTACTCTACCTCTACTGTACTCCACTGTACTCTACCTCTACCTCTACTGTACTCTACCTCTACTGTACTCCACTGTACTCTTTCTCTACTTTGCTCCACTGTACTCTATCTCTACTGAATTCCACTCTACTCTACCTCTACTGTACTCTACTGTACTCCACCTCTACTGTGCTCCACTGTACTCCACTGTACTGTACCTCTAGTATGCTCCACTGTACTCTACCTGTACTGTGCTCCAATTTACTCTACCTCTAGTGTACTCCACTGTACTCTACCTTTACTGTACTCCACTGTACTCTACCTGTACTGTACTCCACTGTACTCTACCTCTACTGTGCTCCACTGTACTCTACCTCTACTGTGCTCCACTGTACTCTACCTCTACTGTGCTCCACTGTACTCTACCTCTACTGTAATCAACTGTACTCTACCTCTACTGTACTCCACTGTACTCTATCTCTACGGTGCTCTACTGTACTCTATCTCTCCTGTGCTCAACTGTACTCTACCTCTACTGTACTCCACTGTACTCTACTCTACTGTACTCCACTGTACTCTACCTCTACTGTACTCTACCTCTACTGTACTCCACTGTACTCTATCTCTACTTTGCTCCACTGTACTCTACCTCTACTGTACTCCACTGTACTCTACCTCTACTGTACTCCACTGTACTCTACTCTACTGTACTCTACCTCTACTATACTCTACATCTACTGTGCTCTACTGTACTCTATCTCTACTGTGCTCCACTGTACTCTACCTCTACTGTACTCCACTGTACTCTACCTCTACTGTACTCCACTGTACTCTATCTCTACTGTGCTCTACTGTACTCTATCTCTACTGTGCTCCACTGTACTCTACCTCTACTGTACTCCACTGTACTCTACCTCTACTGTACTCCAATGTACTCTACCTCTACTGTGCTCCACTGTAATCTACCTCTAACGTGCTCCACTGTACTCTACCTCTACTGTGCTCCACTGTACTCTACCTCTACTGTACTCCACTGTACTCTACCTCTACTGTGCTCCACTGTACTCTATCTCTACTGTACTCCACTGTACTCTACCTCTACTGTACTCCACCTCTAATGTTCTCCACTGTACTCTACCTCTACTGTACTCCACTGTACTCTACCTCTACTGTACTCCACTCTACTCTACCTCTACTGTGCTCTACTGTACTCTATCTCTACTGTGCTCCACTGTACTCCACCTCTACTGTACTCCACTGTAATCTACCTCTACTGTACTCCACTGTACTCTACCTCTACTGTACTCCACTGTACTCTACCTCAACTGTACTCCACTGTACTCTACTCTACTGTACTCCACTGTACTCTCCCTCTACTGTACTCTACCTCTACTGTACTCCACTGTACTCTATCTCTACTTTGCTCCACTGTACTCTACTCTACTGTACTCCACTGTACTCTACCTCTACTGTACTCTACCTCTACTGTGTTCTAATGTACTCTATCTCTACTGTGCTCCACTGTACTCTACCTCTACTGTACTCCACTGTACTCTACCTCTACTGTACTCCACTGTACTCTATCTCTACTGTGCTCTACTGTACTCTATCTCTACTCTGCTCCACTGTACTCTACCTCTACTGTACTCCACTGTACTCCACAGTACTCTACCTCTACTGTACTCCACTGTACTCTACCTCTACTGTGCTCCACTCTACTCTACCTCTAATGTGCTCCACTCTACTCTACATCTACTGTGCTCCACTGTACTCTACCTCTAATGTACTCCACTGTACTCTACCTCTACTGTGCTCCACTGTACTCTATCTCTAATGTACTCCACTGTACTCTACCTCTACTGTACTCCACCTCTAATATGCTCCACTGTACTCTACCTCTATTGTACTCCACTGTACTCTACCTCTACTGTACTCCACTCTACTCTACCTCTACTGTGCTCTACTGTACTCTATCTCTACTGTGCTCCACTGTACTCTACCTCTACTCTACTCCACTGTACTCTACCTCTACTATACTCCACTGTACTCTTTCTCTACTGTACTCCACTGTACTCTACCTCTACTGTACTCCACTGTACTCTACCTCAACTGTACTCCACTGTACTCTACTCTACTGTACTCCACTGTACTCTAACTCTACTGTACTCTACCTCTACTGTACTCCACTGTACTCTATCTCTACTTTGCTCCACTGTACTCTATCTCTACTGAACTCCACTCTACTCTACCTCTACTGTACTCTACTGTTCTCTACTTCTACTGTACTCTACTGTACTCCACCTCTACTGTGCTCAACTGTACTCCACTGTACTCTACCTCTAGTATGCTCCACTGTACTCTACCTGTACTGTGCTCCACTTTACTCTACCTCTACTGTACTCCACTGTACTCTACCCCTACTGTACTCCACTGTACTCTACCTCTACTGTACTCTACTGTACTCTACCTCTACTGTACTCCACTGTACTCTATCTCTACTTTGCTCCACTGTACTCTATCTCTACTGAACTCCACTCTACTCTACCTCTACTGTACTCTACTGTTCTCTACCTCTACTGTACTCTACTGTACTCCACTTCTACTGTGCTCCACTGTACTCCACTGTACTCTACCTCTAGTATGCTCCACTGTACTCTACCTGTACTGTGCTCCACTTTACTCTACCTCTACTGTACTCCACTGTACTCTACCTTTACTGTACTCCACTGTACTCTACCTGTACTGTACTCCACTGTACTCTACCTCTACTGTGCTCCACTGTACTCTACCTCTAATGTGCTCCACTGTACTCTACCTCTACTGTGCTCCACTGTACTCTACCTCTACTGTACTCAACTGTACTCTACCTCTACTGTACTCCACTGTACTCTATCTCTACTGTGCTCTACTGTACTCTATCTCTACTGTGCTCAACTGTACTCTACCTCTACTGTACTCCACTGTACTCTACCTCTACTGTACTCCACTGTACTCTACTCTACTGTACTCCACTGTACTCTACCTCTACTGTACTCTACCTCTACTGTACTCCACTGTACTCTATCTCTACTTTGCTCCACTGTACTCTACCTCTACTGTACTCCACTGTACTCTACCTCTACTGTACTTCACTGTACTCTACTCTACTGTACTCCACTGTACTCTACCTCTACTGTACTCTACCTCTACTGTGCTCTACTGTACTCTATCTCTACTGTGCTCCACTGTACTCTATCTCTACTGAACTCCACTGTACTCTACATCTACTGTACTCTACTGTTCTCTACCTCTTCTGTACTCTACTGTACTCCACCTCTACTGTGCTCCACTGTACTCCACTGTACTCTACCTCTAGTGTGCTCCACTGTACTCTACCTCTACTGTGCTCCACTGTACTCTACCTCTACTGTACTCCACTGTACTCTACCTCTACTCTACTCCACTGTACTCTACCTCTACTGTGCTCTACTCTACTCTATCTCTACTGTGCTCCACTGTACTCTACCTCTACTGTAATCCACTGTACTCTACCTCGACTATACTCCACTGTACTCTTTCTCTACTGTACTCCACTGTACTCTACCTCTACTGTACTCCACTGTACTCTATCTCTACTGTGCTCGACTGTACTCTATCTCTACTGTGCTCCACTGTACTCTACCTCTACTGTACTCCACTGTACTCTACCTCTACTGTACTCCACTGTACTCCACCTCTACTGTGCTCCACTGTACTCCACTGTACTCTACCTCTACTGTACTCCACTGTACTCTACCTCTACTGTACTCTACCTCTACTGTACTCCACTGTACTCTATCTCTACTTTGCTCCACTGTACTCTATCTCTACTGAACTCCACTCTACTCTACCTCTACTGTACTCTACTGTTCTCTACCTCTACTGTACTCTACTGTACTCCACCTCTACTGTGCTCCACTGTACTCCACTGTACTCTACCTCTAGTGTGCTCCACTGTACTCTACCTGTACTGTGCTCCACTTTACTCTACCTCTACTGTACTCCACTCTACTCTACCTCTACTGTACTCCACTGTACTCTACCTCTACTCTGCTCTACTCTATCTCTACTGTGCTCCACTGTAATCTACCTCTACTGTAATCCACTGTACTCTACCTCGACTATACTCCACTGTACTCTTTCTCTACTGTACTCCACTGTATTCTACCTCTACTGTACTCCACCTCTAATGTGTTCTACTGTACTCTACCTCTACTGTACTCCACTGTACTCTACCTCTACTATACTCCACTGTACTCTTTATCTACTGTACTCCACTGTACTCTATCTTTACTGTACTCAACTGTACTCTATCTCTAATGTGCTCTACTGTACTCTATCTCTACTGTGCTCCACTGTACTCTACCTCTACTGTACTCCACTGTACTCTACCTCTAATGTACTCCACTGTACTCTACTCTACTGTACTCCACTGTACTCTACCTCTACTGTACTCTACCTCTACTGTACTCCACTGTACTCTATCTCTACTTTGCTCCACTGTACTCTATCTCTACTGAACTCCACTGTACTCTACCTCTACTGTACTCTACTGTTCTCTACCTCTTCTGTACTCTACTGTACTCCACCTCTACTGTGCTCCACTGTACTCCACTGTACTTTACCTCTAGTGTGCTCCACTGTACTCTACCTCTACTGTGCTCCACTGTACTCTACCTCTACTGTACTCCACTGTACTCTACCTCTACTCTACTCCACTGTTCTCTACCTCTACTGTGCTCTACCCTACTCTATCTCTACTGTGCTCCACTGTACTCTACCTCTACTGTACTCCACTGTACTCTACCTCTACTGTGCTCGACTGTACTCTATCTCTACTGTGCTCCACTGTACTCTACCTCTACTGTACTCCACTGTACTCTACCTCTACTGTACTCCACTGTACTCCACCTCTACTGTGCTCCACTGTACTCCACTGTACTCTACCTCTACTGTACTCCACTGTACTCTACCTCTACTGTACTCCACTGTACTCTACCTCTACTGTGCTCCACTGTACTCTACCTCTACTGTACTCCACTGTACTCTACCTCTACTGTGCTCCACTGTACTCTACCTCTAATGTGCTCCACTGTACTCTACCTCTACTGTGCTCCACTGTACTCTACCTCTACTGTACTCCTCTGTACTCTACCTCTACTGTGCTCCACTGTACTCTATCTCTACTCTACTCCACTGTACTCTACCTCTACTGTACTCTACTGTACTCCACCTCTAATGTGCTCCACTGTACTCTACCTCTACTGTACTCCACTCCACTGTACTCTACCTCTACTGTACTCCACTCTACTCTACCTCTACTGTGCTCTACTGTACTCTATCTCTACTGTGCTCCACTGTATTCTACCTCTACTATACTCCACTGTACTCTACCTCTACTCTACTCCACTGTACTCTACCTCTACTGTGCTCCACTGTACTCTACCTCTACTGTACTCCACTGTACTCTACCTCTACTGTGCTCCACTGTACTCTACCTCTAATGTGCTCCACTGTACTCTACCTCTACTGTGCTCCCCTGTACTCTACCTCTACTGTACTCCACTGTACTCTACCTCTACTGTACTCCACTGTACTCTACCTCTACTGTACTCCACTGTACTCTACCTCTACTGTACTCCACTGTACTCTACTCTACTGTACTCCACTGTACTCTACATCTACTGTACTCTACCTCTACTGTACTCCACTGTACTCTATCTCTACTTTGCTCCACTGTACTCTATCTCTACTGAACTCCACTGTATTCTACCTCTACTGTACTCTACTGTTCTCTACCTCTACTGTACTCTAGTGTACTCCACCTCTACTGTGCTCCAATGTACTCCACTGTACTCTACCTCTAGTGTGCTCCACTGTCTCTACCTTTACTGTACTCCACTGTACTCTACCTCTACTGTGCTCCACTGTACTCTACCCCTACTGTACTCCACTGTACTCCACTGTACTCTACCTCTACTGTACTCCACTGTACTCTATCTCTACTTTGCTCCACTGTACTCTATCTCTACTGAACTCCACTGTATTCTACCTCTACTGTACTCTACTGTTCTCTACCTCTACTGTACTCTACTGTACTCCACCTCTACTGTGCTCCACTGTACTCCACTGTACTCTACCTCTAGTATGCTCCACTGTACTCTACCTGTACTGTGCTCCACTTTACTCTACCTCTACTGTACTCCACTGTACTCCACCTCTACTGTGCTCCACTGTACTCCACTGTACTCTACCTCTACTGTACTCCACTGTACTCTACCTCTACTGTACTCTACCTCTACTGTACTCCACTGTACTCTATCTCTACTTTGCTCCACTGTACTCTATCTCTACTGAACTCCACTCTACTCTACCTCTACTGTACTCTACTGTTCTCTACCTCTACTGTACTCTACTGTACTCCACCTCTACTGTGCTCCACTGTACTCCACTGTACTCTACCTCTAGTGTGCTCCACTGTACTCTACCTGTACTGTGCTCCACTTTACTCTACCTCTACTGTACTCCACTCTACTCTACCTCTACTGTACTCCACTGTACTCTACCTCTACTCTGCTCTACTCTATCTCTACTGTGCTCCACTGTAATCTACCTCTACTGTAATCCACTGTACTCTACCTCGACTATACTCCACTGTACTCTTTCTCTACTGTACTCCACTGTATTCTACCTCTACTGTACTCCACCTCTAATGTGTTCTACTGTACTCTACCTCTACTGTACTCCACTGTACTCTACCTCTACTATACTCCACTGTACTCTTTATCTACTGTACTCCACTGTACCCTATCTTTACTGTACTCAACTGTACTCTATCTCTAATGTGCTCTACTGTACTCTATCTCTACTGTGCTCCACTGTACTCTACCTCTACTGTACTCCACTGTACTCTACCTCTAATGTACTCCACTGTACTCTACTCTACTGTACTCCACTGTACTCTACCTCTACTGTACTCTACCTCTACTGTACTCCACTGTACTCTATCTCTACTTTGCTCCACTGTACTCTATCTCTACTGAACTCCACTGTACTCTACCTCTACTGTACTCTACTGTTCTCTACCTCTTCTGTACTCTACTGTACTCCACCTCTACTGTGCTCCACTGTACTCCACTGTACTTTACCTCTAGTGTGCTCCACTGTACTCTACCTCTACTGTGCTCCACTGTACTCTACCTCTACTGTACTCCACTGTACTCTACCTCTACTCTACTCCACTGTTCTCTACCTCTACTGTGCTCTACCCTACTCTATCTCTACTGTGCTCCACTGTACTCTACCTCTACTGTACTCCACTGTACTCTACCTCTACTGTGCTCGACTGTACTCTATCTCTACTGTGCTCCACTGTACTCTACCTCTACTGTACTCCACTGTACTCTACCTCTACTGTACTCCACTGTACTCCACCTCTACTGTGCTCCACTGTACTCCACTGTACTCTACCTCTACTGTACTCCACTGTACTCTACCTCTACTGTACTCCACTGTACTCTACCTCTACTGTGCTCCACTGTACTCTACCTCTACTGTACTCCACTGTACTCTACCTCTACTGTGCTCCACTGTACTCTACCTCTAATGTGCTCCACTGTACTCTACCTCTACTGTGCTCCACTGTACTCTACCTCTACTGTACTCCTCTGTACTCTACCTCTACTGTGCTCCACTGTACTCTATCTCTACTCTACTCCACTGTACTCTACCTCTACTGTACTCTACTGTACTCCACCTCTAATGTGCTCCACTGTACTCTACCTCTACTGTACTCCACTCCACTGTACTCTACCTCTACTGTACTCCACTCTACTCTACCTCTACTGTGCTCTACTGTACTCTATCTCTACTGTGCTCCACTGTATTCTACCTCTACTATACTCCACTGTACTCTACCTCTACTCTACTCCACTGTACTCTACCTCTACTGTGCTCCACTGTACTCTACCTCTACTGTACTCCACTGTACTCTACCTCTACTGTGCTCCACTGTACTCTACCTCTAATGTGCTCCACTGTACTCTACCTCTACTGTGCTCCCCTGTACTCTACCTCTACTGTACTCCACTGTACTCTACCTCTACTGTACTCCACTGTACTCTACCTCTACTGTACTCCACTGTACTCTACCTCTACTGTACTCCACTGTACTCTACTCTACTGTACTCCACTGTACTCTACATCTACTGTACTCTACCTCTACTGTACTCCACTGTACTCTATCTCTACTTTGCTCCACTGTACTCTATCTCTACTGAACTCCACTGTATTCTACCTCTACTGTACTCTACTGTTCTCTACCTCTACTGTACTCTAGTGTACTCCACCTCTACTGTGCTCCACTGTACTCCACTGTACTCTACCTCTAGTGTGCTCCACTGTCTCTACCTTTACTGTACTCCACTGTACTCTACCTCTACTGTGCTCCACTGTACTCTACCTCTACTGTGATCCACTGTACTCTACCTCTACTGTACTCCACTGTACTCTACCTCTACTGTGCTCCACTGTACTCTACCTCTAATGTGCTCCACTGTACTCGAACCTCTACTGTGCTCCACTGTACTCTACCTCTACTGTACTCCACTGTACTCTACCTCTACTGTACTCCACTGTACTCTATCTCTACTGTGCTCTACTGTACTCTATCTCTCCTGTGCTCCACTGTACTCTACCTTTACTGTACTCCACTGTACTCTACCTGTACTGTACTCCACTGTACTCTACCTCTACTGTGCTTCACTGTACTCTACCTCTAATGTGCTCCACTGTACTCTACCTCTACTGTGCTCCACTGTACTCTACCTCTACTGTACTCCACTGTACTCTACCTCTACTGTACTCCACTGTACTCTACTCTACTGTACTCCACTGTACTCTACCTCTACTGTACTCTACCTCTACTGTACTCCACTTTACTCTATCTCTACTTTGCTCCACTGTACTCTACCTCTACTGTACTCCACCGTACTCTACCTCTACTGTTCTCCACTGTACTCTACTCTACTGTACTCCACTGTACTCTACCTCTACTGTACTCTACCTCTACTGTGCTCTATTGTACTCTCTCTCTACTGTGCTCCACTGTACTCTACCTCTACAGTACTCCACTGTACTCTACCTCTACTGTACTCCACTGTACACTATCTCTACTGTGCTCTACTCTACTCTATCTCTACTGTGCTCCACTGTTTTTTACCTCTACTGTACTCCACTGTACTCTACCTCTACTGTACTCCACTGTACTCTACCTCTACTGTGCTCCACTGTACTCTACCTCTAATGTGCTCCACTGTACTCTACCTCTACTGTGCTCCACTGTACTCTACCTCTACTGTACTCCACTGTACTCTACCTCTTCTGTGCTCCACTGTACTCTATCACTACTGTACTCCACTGTACTCTACCTCTACTGTACTCCACCTCTAATGTGCTCCACTGTATTCTACTTCTACTGTACTCCACTGTACTCTACCTCTACTGTACTCCACTCTAATCTATCTCTACTGTGCTCTACTGTACTCTATCTCTACTGTGCTCCACTGTACTCTACCTCTACTGTACTCCACTGTACTCTACCTCTACTATACTCCACTGTACTCTTTCTCTACTGTACTCCACTGTACTCTACCTCTACTGTACTCCACTGTACTCAACCTCAACTGTACTCCACTATACTCTACTCTACTGTACTCCACTGTACTCTACCTCTACTGTACTCTACCTCTACTGTACTCCACTGTACTCTATCTCTACTTTGCTCAACTGTACTCTATCTCTACTGAACTCCACTCTACTCTACCTCTTCTGTACTCTACTGTTCTCTACCTCTACTGTACTCTACTGTACTCCACCTCTACTGTGCTCCACTGTACTCCACTGTACTCTACCTCTAGTATGCTCCACTGTACTCTACCTGTACTGTGCTCCACTTTACTCTACCTCTACTGTACTCCACTGTACTCTACCTCTACCTCTACTGTACTCTACCTCTACTGTACTCCACTGTACTCTTTCTCTACTTTGCTCCACTGTACTCTATCTCTACTGAATTCCACTCTACTCTACCTCTACTGTACTCTACTGTTCTCTACCTCTACTGTACTCTACCTCTACTGTACTCTACTGTACTCCACCTCTACTGTGCTCCACTGTACTCCACTGTACTGGACCTCTAGTATGCTCCACTGTACTCTACCTGTACTGTGCTCCAATTTACTCTACCTCTAGTGTACTCCACTGTACTCTACCTTTACTGTACTCCACTGTACTCTACCTGTACTGTACTCCACTGTACTCTACCTCTACTGTGCTCCACTGTACTCTACCTCTACTGTGCTCCACTGTACTCTACCTCTACTGTGCTCCACTGTACTCTACCTCTACTGTAATCAACTGTACTCTACCTCTACTGTACTCCACTGTACTCTATCTCTACTGTGCACTACTGTACTCTATCTCTCCAGTGCTCAACTGTACTCTACCTCTACTGTACTCCACTGTACTCTACTCTACTGTACTCCACTGTACTCTACCTCTACTGTACTCTACCTCTACTGTACTCCACTGTACTCTATCTCTACTTTGCTCCACTGTACTCTACCTCTACTGTACTCCACTGTACTCTACCTCTACTGTACTCCACTGTACTCTACTCTACTGTACTCCACTGTACTCTACCTCTACTATACTCTACATCTACTGTGCTCTACTGTACTCTATCTCTACTGTGCTCCACTGTACTCTACCTCTACTGTACTCCACTGTACTCTATCTCTACTGTGCTCTACTGTACTCTACCTCTACTGTACTCCACTGTACTCTACCTCTACTGTACTCCACTGTACTCTACCTCTACTGTACTCCAATGTACTCTACCTCTACTGTGCTCCACTGTAATCTACCTCTAACGTGCTCCACTGTACTCTACCTCTACTGTGCTCCACTGTACTCTACCTCTACTGTACTCCACTGTATTCTACCTCTGCTGTGCTCCACTGTACTCTATCTCTACTGTACTCCACTGTACTCTACCTCTACTGTACTCCACCTCTAATGTTCTCCACTGTACTCTACCTCTACTGTACTCCACTGTACTCTACCTCTACTGTACTCCACTCTACTCTACCTCTACTGTGCTCTACTGTACTCTATCTCTACTGTGCTCCACTGTACTCCACCTCTACTGTACTCCACTGTACTCTACCTCTACTGTACTCCACTGTACTCTACCTCTACTGTACTCCACTGTACTCTACCTCAACTGTACTCCACTGTACTCTACTCTACTGTACTCCACTGTACTCTCCCTCTACTGTACTCTACCTCTACTGTACTCCACTGTACTCTATCTCTACTTTGCTCCACTGTACTCTACTCTACTGTACTCCACTGTACTCTACCTCTACTGTACTCTACCTCTACTGTGTTCTAATGTACTCTATCTCTACTGTGCTCCACTGTACTCTACCTCTACTGTACCCCACTGTACTCTACCTCTACTGTACTCCACTGTACTCTATCTCTACTGTGCTCTACTGTACTCTATCTCTACTCTGCTCCACTGTACTCTACCTCTACTGTACTCCACTGTACTCCACAGTACTCTACCTCTACTGTACTCCACTGTACTCTACCTCTACTGTGCTCCACTCTACTCTACCTCTAATGTGCTCCACTCTACTCTACCTCTACTGTGCTCCACTGTACTCTACCTCTAATGTACTCCACTGTACTCTACCTCTACTGTGCTCCACTGTACTCTATCTCTAATGTACTCCACTGTACTCTACCTCTACTGTACTCCACCTCTAATATGCTCCACTGTACTCTACCTCTATTGTACTCCACTGTACTCTACCTCTACTGTACTCCACTCTACTCTACCTCTACTGTGCTCTACTGTACTCTATCTCTACTGTGCTCCACTGTACTCTACCTCTACTCTACTCCACTGTACTCTACCTCTACTATACTCCACTGTACTCTTTCTCTACTGTACTCCACTGTACTCTACCTCTACTGTACTCCACTGTACTCTACCTCAACTGTACTCCACTGTACTCTACTCTACTGTACTCCACTGTACTCTAACTCTACTGTACTCTACCTCTACTGTACTCCACTGTACTCTATCTCTACTTTGCTCCACTGTACTCTATCTCTACTGAACTCCACTCTACTCTACCTCTACTGTACTCTACTGTTCTCTACTTCTACTGTACTCTACTGTACTCCACCTCTACTGTGCTCAACTGTACTCCACTGTACTCTACCTCTAGTATGCTCCACTGTACTCTACCTGTACTGTGCTCCACTTTACTCTACCTCTACTGTACTCCACTGTACTCTACCCCTACTGTACTCCACTGTACTCTACCTCTACTGTACTCTACTGTACTCTACCTCTACTGTACTCCACTGTACTCTATCTCTACTTTGCTCCACTGTACTCTATCTCTACTGAACTCCACTCTACTCTACCTCTACTGTACTCTACTGTTCTCTACCTCTACTGTACTCTACTGTACTCCACCTCTACTGTGCTCCACTGTACTCCACTGTACTCTACCTCTAGTATGCTCCACTGTACTCTACCTGTACTGTGCTCCACTTTACTCTACCTCTACTGTACTCCACTGTACTCTACCTTTACTGTACTCCACTGTACTCTACCTGTACTGTACTCCACTGTACTCTACCTCTACTGTGCTCCACTGTACTCTACCTCTAATGTGCTCCACTGTACTCTACCTCTACTGTGCTCTACTGTACTCTACCTCTACTGTACTCAACTGTACTCTACCTCTACTGTACTCCACTGTACTCTATCTCTATTGTGCTCTACTGTACTCTATCTCTACTGTGCTCAACTGTACTCTACCTCTACTGTACTCCACTGTACTCTACCTCTACTGTACTCCACTGTACTCTACTCTACTGTACTCCACTGTACTCTACCTCTACTGTACTCTACCTCTACTGTACTCCACTGTACTCTATCTCTACTTTGCTCCACTGTACTCTACCTCTACTGTACTCCACTGTACTCTACCTCTACTGTACTTCACTGTACTCTACTCTACTGTACTCCACTGTACTCTACCTCTACTGTACTCTACCTCTACTGTGCTCTACTGTACTCTATCTCTACTGTGCTCCACTGTACTCTATCTCTACTGAACTCCACTGTACTCTACCTCTACTGTACTCTACTGTTCTCTACCTCTTCTGTACTCTACTGTACTCCACCTCTACTGTGCTCCACTGTACTCCACTGTACTCTACCTCTAGTGTGCTCCACTGTACTCTACCTCTACTGTACTCCACTGTACTCTACCTCTACTCTACTCCACTGTACTCTACCTCTACTGTGCTCTACTCTACTCTATCTCTACTGTGCTCCACTGTACTCTACCTCTACTGTAATCCACTGTACTCTACCTCGACTATACTCCACTGTACTCTTTCTCTACTGTACTCCACTGTACTCTACCTCTACTGTACTCCACTGTACTCTATCTCTACTGTGCTCGACTGTACTCTATCTCTACTGTGCTCCACTGTACTCTACCTCTACTGTACTCCACTGTACTCTACCTCTACTGTACTCCACTGTACTCCACCTCTACTGTGCTCCACTGTACTCCACTGTACTCTACCTCTACTGTACTCCACTGTACTCTACCTCTACTGTACTCTACCTCTACTGTACTCCACTGTACTCTATCTCTACTTTGCTCCACTGTACTCTATCTCTACTGAACTCCACTCTACTCTACCTCTACTGTACTCTACTGTTCTCTACCTCTACTGTACTCTACTGTACTCCACCTCTACTGTGCTCCACTGTACTCCACTGTACTCTACCTCTAGTATGCTCCACTGTACTCTACCTGTACTGTGCTCCACTTTACTCTACCTCTACTGTACTCCACTGTACTCTACCTCTACTGTACTCCACTGTACTCTACCTCTACTGTACTCTACTGTAATCTACCTCTACTGTACTCCACTGTACTCTATCTCTACTTTGCTCCACTGTACTCTATCTCTACTGAACTCCACTCTACTCTACCTCTACTGTACTCTACTGTTCTCTACCTCTACTGTACTCTACTGTACTCCACCTCTACTGTGCTCCACTGTACTCCACTGTACTCTACCTCTAGTATGCTCCACTGTACTCTACCTGTACTGTGATCCACTTTACTCTACCTTTACTGTACTCCACTGTACTCTACCTTTACTGTACTCCACTGTACTCTGCCTGTACTGTACTCCACTGTACTCTACCTCTACTGTGCTCCACTGTACTCTACCTCTAATGTGTTCCACTGTACTCTACCTCTACTGTGCTCCACTGTACTCTACCTCTACTCTGCTCAACTGTACTCTACCTCTACTGTACTCCACTGTACTCTACCTCTACTGTACTCCACTGTACTCTACTCTACTGTACTCCACTGTACTCTACCTCTACTGTACTCTACCTCTACTGTACTCCACTGTACTCTATCTCTACTTTGCTCCACTGTACTCTACCTCTACTGTACTCCACTGTACTCTACCTCTACTGTACTCCACTGTACTCTACTCTACTGTACTCCACTGTACTCTACCTCTACTGTACTCTACCTCTACTGTGCTCTACTGTACTCTATCTCTACTGTGCTCCACTGTACTCTATCTCTACTGAACTCCACTGTACTCTACCTCTACTGTACTCTACTGTTCTCTACCTCTTCTGTACTCTACTGTACTCCACCTCTACTGTGCTCCACTGTACTCCACTGTACTCTACCTCTAGTGTGCTCCACTGTACTCTACCTCTACTGTGCTCCACTGTACTCTACCTCTACTGTACTCCACTGTACTCTACCTCTACTCTACTCCACTGTACTCTACCTCTACTGTGCTCTACTCTACTCTATCTCTACTGTGCTCCACTGTACTCTACCTCTACTGTAATCCACTGTACTCTACCTCGACTATACTCCACTGTACTCTTTCTCTACTGTACTCCACTTTACTCTACCTCTACTGTACTCCACTGTACTCTAACTCTACTGTGCTCGACTGTACTCTATCTCTACTGTGCTCCACTGTACTCTACCTCTACTGTACTCCACTGTACTCTACCTCTACTGTACTCCACTGTACTCCACCTCTACTGTGCTCCACTGTACTCCACTGTACTCTACCTCTACTGTACTCCACTGTACTCTACCTCTACTGTACTCCACAGTACTCTACCTCTACTGTGCTCCACTGTACTCTATCTCTACTCTACTCCACTGTACTCTACCTCTACTGTACTCTACTGTACTCCACCTCTAATGTGCTCCACTGTACTCTACCACTACTGTACTCCACTCCACTGTACTCTACCTCTACTGTACTCCACTCTACTCTACCTCTACTGTGCTCTACTGTACTCTATCTCTACTGTGCTCCACTGTATTCTACCTCTACTATACTCCACTGTACTCTACCTCTACTCTACTCCAACGTACTCTACCTCTACTGTGCTCCACTGTACTCTACCTCTACTGTACTCCACTGTACTCTACCTCTACTGTGCTCCACTGTTATCTACCTCTAATGTGCTCCACTGTACTCTACCTCTACTGTGCTCTACTGTACTCTACCTCTACTGTACTCCACTGTACTCTACCTCTACTGTACTCCACTGTACTCTACCTCTACTGTACTCCACTGTACTCTACATCTACTGTACTCCACTGTACTCTATCTCTACTTTGCTCCACTGTACTCTACCTCTACTGTACTCCACTGTAATCTACCTCTACTGTACTCCAATGTACTCTACCTCTACTGTGCTCTACTGTACTCTATCTCTACTGTGCTCCACTGTACTCTACCTCTACTCTACTCCACTGTACTCTACCTCTACTATACTCCACTGTACTCTTTCTCTACTGTACTCCACTGTACTCTACCTCTACTGTACTCCACTGTACTCTACCTCAACTGTACTCCACTGTACTCTACTCTACTGTACTCCACTGTACTCTAACTCTACTGTACTCTACCTCTACTGTACTCCACTGTACTCTATCTCTACTTTGCTCCACTGTACTCTATCTCTACTGAACTCCACTCTACTCTACCTCTACTGTACTCTACTGTTCTCTACTTCTACTGTACTCTACTGTACTCCACCTCTACTGTGCTCAACTGTACTCCACTGTACTCTACCTCTAGTATGCTCCACTGTACTCTACCTGTACTGTGCTCCACTTTACTCTACCTCTACTGTACTCCACTGTACTCTACCCCTACTGTACTCCACTGTACTCTACCTCTACTGTACTCTACTGTACTCTACCTCTACTGTACTCCACTGTACTCTATCTCTACTTTGCTCCACTGTACTCTATCTCTACTGAACTCCACTCTACTCTACCTCTACTGTACTCTACTGTTCTCTACCTCTACTGTACTCTACTGTACTCCACCTCTACTGTGCTCCACTGTACTCCACTGTACTCTACCTCGAGTATGCTCCACTGTACTCTACCTGTACTGTGCTCCACTTTACTCTACCTCTACTGTACTCCACTGTACTCTACCTTTACTGTACTCCACTGTACCCTACCTGTACTGTACTCCACTGTACTCTACCTCTACTGTGCTCCACTGTACTCTACCTCTAATGTGCTCCACTGTACTCTACCTCTACTGTGCTCCACTGTACTCTACCTCTACTGTACTCAACTGTACTCTACCTCTACTGTACTCCACTGTACTCTATCTCTACTGTGCTCTACTGTACTCTATCTCTACTGTGCTCAACTGTACTCTACCTCTACTGTACTCCACTGTACTCTACCTCTACTGTACTCCACTGTACTCTACTCTACTGTACCCCACTGTACTCTACCTCTACTGTACTCTACCTCTACTGTACTCCACTGTACTCTATCTCTACTTTGCTCCACTGTACTCTACCTCTACTGTACTCCACTGTACTCTACCTCTACTGTACTTCACTGTACTCTACTCTACTGTACTCCACTGTACTCTACCTCTACTGTACTCTACCTCTACTGTGCTCTACTGTACTCTATCTCTACTGTGCTCCACTGTACTCTATCTCTACTGAACTCCACTGTATTCTACCTCTACTGTACTCTACTGTTCTCTACCTCTTCTGTACTCTACTTTACTCCACCTCTACTGTGCTCCACTGTACTCCACTGTACTCTACCTCTAGTGTGCTCCACTGTACTCTACCTCTACTGTGCTCCACTGTACTCTACCTCTACTGTGCTCCACTGTGCTCTACCTCTACTCCGCTCAACTGTACTCTACCTCTACTGTACTCCACTGTACTCTACCTCTACTGTACTCCACTGTACTCTACTCTACTGTACTCCACTGTACTCTACCTCTACTGTACTCTACCTCTACTGTACTCCACTGTACTCTATCTCTACTTTGCTCCACTGTACTCTACCTCTACTGTACTCCACTGTACTCTACCTCTACTGTACTCCACTGTACTCTACTCTACTGTACTCCACTGTACTCTACCTCTACTGTACTCTACCTCTACTGTGCTCTACTGTACTCTATCTCTACTGTGCTCCACTGTACTCTATCTCTACTGAACTCCACTGTACTCTACCTCTACTGTACTCTACTGTTCTCTACCTCTTCTGTACTCTACTGTACTCCACCTCTACTGTGCTCCACTGTACTCCACTGTACTCTACCTCTAGTGTGCTCCACTGTACTCTACCTCTACTGTGCTCCACTGTACTCTACCTCTACTGTACTCCACTGTACTCTACCTCTACTCTACTCCACTGTACTCTACCTCTACTGTGCTCTACTCTACTCTATCTCTACTGTGCTCCACTGTACTCTACCTCTACTGTAATCCACTGTACTCTACCTCGACTATACTCCACTGTACTCTTTCTCTACTGTACTCCATTTTACTCTACCTCTACTGTACTCCACTGTACTCTAACTCTACTGTGCTCGACTGTACTCTATCTCTACTGTGCTCCACTGTACTCTACCTCTACTGTACTCCACTGTACTCTACCTCTACTGTACTCCACTGTACTCCACCTCTACTGTGCTCCACTGTACTCCACTGTACTCTACCTCTACTGTACTCCACTCTACTCTACCTCTACTGTACTCCACTGTACTCTACCTCTACTGTGCTCCACTGTACTCTATCTCTACTCTACTCCACTGTACTCTACCTCTACTGTACTCTACTGTACTCCACCTCTAATGTGCTCCACTGTACCCTACCACTACTGTACTCCACTCCACTGTACTCTACCTCTACTGTACTCCACTCTACTCTACCTCTACTGTGCTCTACTGTACTCTATCTCTACTGTGCTCCACTGTATTCTACCTCTACTATACTCCACTGTACTCTACCTCTACTCTACTCCAATGTACTCTACCTCTACTGTGCTCCACTGTACTCTACCTCTACTGTACTCCACTGTACTCTACCTCTACTGTGCTCCACTGTTATCTACCTCTAATGTGCTCCACTGTACTCTACCTCTACTGTGCTCTACTGTACTCTACCTCTACTGTACTCCACTGTACTCTACCTCTACTGTACTCCACTGTACTCTACCTCTACTGTACTCCACTGTACTCTACATCTACTGTACTCTACCTCTACTGTACTCCACTGTACTCTATCTCTACTTTGCTCCACTGTACTCTACCTCTACTGTACTCCACTGTAATCTACCTCTACTGTACTCCACTGTACTCTACCTCTACTGTGCTCTACTGTACTCTATCTCTACTGTGCTCCACTGTACTCTACCTCTACTCTACTCCACTGTACTCTACCTCTACTATACTCCACTGTACTCTTTCTCTACTGTACTCCACTGTACTCTACCTCTACTGTACTCCACTGTACTCTACCTCTACTGTACTCCACTGTACTCTACTCTACTGTACTCCACTGTACTCTACCTCTACTGTACTCTACCTCTACTGTACTCCACTGTACTCTATCTCTACTTTGCTCCACTGTACTCTACCTCTACTGTACTCCACTGTACTCTACCTCTACTGTACTTCACTGTACTCTACTCTACTGTACTCCACTGTACTCTACCTCTACTGTACTCTACCTCTACTGTGCTCTACTGTACTCTATCTCTACTGTGCTCCACTGTACTCTATCTCTACTGAACTCCACTGTACTCTACCTCTACTGTACTCTACTGTTCTCTACCTCTTCTGTACTCTACTGTACTCCACCTCTACTGTGCTCCACTGTACTCCACTGTACTCTACCTCTAGTGTGCTCCACTGTACTCTACCTCTACTGTACTCCACTGTACTCTACCTCTACTCTACTCCACTGTACTCTACCTCTACTGTGCTCTACTCTACTCTATCTCTACTGTGCTCCACTGTACTCTACCTCTACTGTAATCAACTGTACTCTACCTCGACTATACTCCACTGTACTCTTTCTCTACTGTACTCCACTGTACTCTACCTCTACTGTACTCCACTGTACTCTATCTCTACTGTGCTCGACTGTACTCTATCTCTACTGTGCTCCACTGTACTCTACCTCTACTGTACTCCACTGTACTCTACCTCTACTGTACTCCACTGTACTCCACCTCTACTGTGCTCCACTGTACTCCACTGTACTCTACCTCTACTGTACTCCACTGTACTCTACCTCTACTGTACTCTACCTTTACTGTACTCCACTGTACTCTATCTCTACTTTGCTCCACTGTACTCTATCTCTACTGAACTCCACTCTACTCTACCTCTACTGTACTCTACTGTTCTCTACCTCTACTGTACTCTACTGTAATCCACCTCTACTGTGCTCCACTGTACTCCACTGTACTCTACCTCTAGTATGCTCCACTGTACTCTACCTGTACTGTGCTCCACTTTACTCTACCTTTACTGTACTCTACTGTACTCTACCTCTACTGTACTCCACTGTACTCTACCTCTACTGTACTCTACTGTAATCTACCTCTACTGTACTCCACTGTACTCTATCTCTACTTTGCTCCACTGTACTCTATCTCTACTGAACTCCACTCTACTCTACCTCTACTGTACTCTACTGTTCTCTACCTCTACTGTACTCTACTGTACTCCACCTCTACTGTGCTCCACTGTACTCCACTGTACTCTACCTCTAGTATGCTCCACTGTACTCTACCTGTACTGTGATCCACTTTACTCTACCTTTACTGTACTCCACTGTACTCTACCTTTACTCTACTCCACTGTACTCTACCTGTACTGTACTCCACTGTACTCTACCTCTACTGTGCTCCACTGTACTCTACCTCTAATGTGCTCCACTGTACTCTACCTCTACTGTGCTCCACTGTACTCTACCTCTACTCTGCTCAACTGTACTCTACCTCTACTGTACTCCACTGTACTCTACCTCTACTGTACTCCACTGTACTCTACTCTACTGTACTCCACTGTACTCTACCTCTACTGTACTCTACCTCTACTGTACTCCACTGTACTCTATCTCTACTTTGCTCCACTGTACTCTACCTCTACTGTACTCCACTGTACTCTACCTCTACTGTACTCCACTGTACTCTACTCTACTGTACTCCACTGTACTCTACCTCTACTGTACTCTACCTCTACTGTGCTCTACTGTACTCTATCTCTACTGTGCTCCACTGTACTCTATCTCTACTGAACTCCACTGTACTCTACCTCTACTGTACTCTACTGTTCTCTACCTCTTCTGTACTCTACTGTACTCCACCTCTACTGTGCTCCACTGTACTCCACTGTACTCTACCTCTAGTGTGCTCCACTGTACTCTACCTCTACTGTGCTCCACTGTACTCTACCTCTACTGTACTCCACTGTACTCTACCTCTACTCTACTCCACTGTACTCTACCTCTACTGTGCTCTATTCTACTCTATCTCTACTGTGCTCCACTGTACTCTACCTCTACTGTAATCCACTGTACTCTACCTCGACTATACTCCACTGTACTCTTTCTCTACTGTACTCCACTGTACTCTACCTCTACTGTACTCCACTGTACTCTAACTCTACTGTGCTCGACTGTACTCTATCTCTACTGTGCTCCACTGTACTCTACCTCTACTGTACTCCACTGTACTCTACCTCTACTGTACTCCACTGTACTCCACCTCTACTGTGCTCCACTGTACTCCACTGTACTCTACCTCTACTGTACTCCACTGTACTCTACCTCTACTGTACTCCACTGTACTCTACCTCTACTGTGCTCCACTGTACTCTATCTCTACTCTACTCCACTGTACTCTACCTCTACTGTACTCTACTGTACTCCACCTCTAATGTGCTCCACTGTACTCTACCACTACTGTACTCCACTCCACTTTACTCTACCTCTACTGTACTCCACTCTACTCTACCTCTACTGTGCTCTACTGTACTCTATCTCTACTGTGCTCCACTGTATTCTACCTCTACTATACTCCACTGTACTCTACCTCTACTCTACTCCAATGTACTCTACCTCTACTGTGCTCCACTGTACTCTACCTCTACTGTACTCCACTGTACTCTACCTCTACTGTGCTCCACTGTTATCTACCTCTAATGTGCTCCACTGTACTCTACCTCTACTGTGCTCCACTGTACTCTACCTCTACTGTACTCCACTGTACTCTACCTCTACTGTACTCCACTGTACTCTACCTCTACTGTACTCCACTGTACTCTATATCTACTGTACTCCACTGTACTCTACCTCTACTGTACTCTACCTCTACTGTGCTCTACTGTACTCTATCTCTACTGTGCTCCACTGTACTCTATCTCTACTGAACTCCACTGTACTCTACCTCTACTGTACTCTACTGTTCTCTACCTCTACTCTACTCTACTGTACTCCACCTCTACTGTGCTCCACTGTACTCCACTGTACTCTACCTCTAGTGTGCTCCACTGTACTCTACCTCTACTGTGCTCCACTGTACTCTATCTCTACTGTACTCCACTGTATTCTACCTCTACTCTACTCCACTGTACTCTACCTCTACTGTGCTCTACTCTACTATATCTCTACTGTGCTCCACTGTACTCTACCTCTACTGTAATCCACTGTTCTCTACCTCGACTATACTCCACTGTACTCTTTCTCTACTGTACTCCACTGTACTCTACCTCTACTGTACTCCACTGTACTCTACCTCTACTGTGCTCGACTGTACTCTATCTCTACTGTGCTCCACTGTACTCTACCTCTACTGTACTCCACTGTACTCTACCTCTACTGTACTCCACTGTACTCCACCTCTACTGTGCTCCACTGTACTCCACTGTACTCTACCTCTACTGTACTCCACTGTACTCTACCTCTACTGTACTCCACTGTACTCTTCCTCTACTGTGCTCCACTGTACTCTACTTCTACTGTACTCCACCGTACTCTACTTCTACTGTGCTCCACTGTACTCTACCTCTAATGTGCTCCACTGTACTCTACCTCTACTGTGCTCCACTCTACTCTACCTCTACTGTACTCCACTGTACTCTACCTCTACTGTGCTCCACTGTACTCTATCTCTACTCTACTCCACTGTACTCTACCTCTACTGTACTCTACTGTACTCCACCTCTAATGTGCTCCACTGTACTCTACCTCTACTGTACTCCACTCCACTGTACTCTACCTCTACTGTATTCCACTCTACTCTACCTCTATTGTGCTCTACTGTACTCTATCTCTACTGTGCTCCACTGTACTCTACCTCTACTGTACTCCACTGTACTCTACCTCTACTGTGCTCCACTGTACTCTACCTCTAATGTGCTCCACTGTACTCTACCTCTACTGTGCTCCACTGTACTCTACCTCTACTGTACTCCACTGTACTCTACCTCTACTGTACTCCACTGTACTCTACCTCTACTGTACTCCACTGTACTCTACCTCTACTGTACTCCACTGTACTCTACATCTACTGTACTCTACCTCTACTGTACTCCACTGTACTCTATCTCTACTTTGCTCCACTGTACTCTATCTCTACTGAACTCCACTGTATTCTACATCTACTGTACTCTACTGTTCTCTACCTCTACTGTACTCTAGTGTACTCCACCTCTATTGTGCTCCACTGTACTCTACCTCTACTGTGCTCCACTGTACTCTACCTCTACTGTACTCCACTGTACCCTACCTCTACTGTGCTCCACTGTACTCTACCTCTAATGTGCTCCACTGTACTCGAACCTCTACTGTACTCCACTGTACTCTACCTCTACTGTGCTCCACTGTACTCTACCTCTAATGTGCTCCACTGTACTCTACCTCTACTGTGCTCCACTGTATTCTACCTCTACTGTGCTCCACTGTACTCTACCTCTACTGTACTCCACTGTACTCTACCTCTACTGTGCTCCACTGTACTCTACCTCTAATGTGCTCCACTGTACTCGAACCTCTACTGTGCTCCACTGTACTCTACCTCTACTGTACTCCACTGTACTCTACCTCTACTGTACTCCACTGTACTCTATCTCTACTGTGCTCTACTCTACTCTATCTCTCCTGTGCTCCACTGTACTCTACCTTTACTGTACTCCACTGTACTCTACCTGTACTGTACTCCACTGTACTCTACCTCTACTGTGCTTCACTGTACTCTACCTCTAATGTGCTCCACTGTACTCTACCTCTACTGTGCTCCACTGTACTCTACCTCTACTGTACTCAACTGTACTCTACCTCTACTGTACTCCACTGTACTCTATCTCTACTGTGCTCTACTGTGCTCTATCTCTACTGTGCTTAACTGTACTCTACCTCTACTGTACTCCACTGTACTCTACCTCTACTGTACTCCACTGTACTCTACTCTACTGTACTCCACTGTACTCTACCTCTACTGTACTCTACCTCTACTGTACTCCACTGTACTCTACTCTACTGTACTCCACTGTACTCTACCTCTACTGTAATCTACCTCTACTGTACTCCACTGTACTCTACCTCTACTGTACTCCACTGTACTCTACTCTACTGTACTCCACTGTACTCTACCTCTACTGTACTCTACCTCTACTGTGCTCTACTGTACTCTATCTCTACTGTGCTCCACTGTACTCTACCTCTACTGTACTCCACTGTACTCTACCTCTACTGTACTCCACTGTACTCTATCTCTACTGTGCTCTACTGTACTCTATCTCTACTGTGCTCCACTGTTCTCTACCTCTACTGTACTCCACTGTACTCTACCTCTACTGTACTCCACTGTACTCTACCTCTACTGTGCTCCAATGTACTCTACCTCTAATGTGCTGCACTGTACTCTACCTCTACTGTGCTCCACTGTACTCTACCTCTACTGTACTCCACTGTACTCTACCTCTACTGTGCTCCACTGTACTCTATCTCTACTGTACTCCACTGTACTCTACCTCTACTGTACTCCACCTCTAATGTGCTCCACTGTACTCTACCTCTACTGTACTCCACTGTACTCTACCTCTACTGTACTCCACTCTACTCTACCTCTACTGTGCTCTACTGTACTCTATCTCTACTGTGCTCCACTGTACTCTACCTCTACTGTACTCCACTGTACTCTACCTCTACTATACTCCACTGTACTCTTTCTCTACTGTACTCCACTGTACTCTACCTCTACTGTACTCCACTGTACTCAACCTCAACTGTACTCCACTGTACTCTACTCTACTGTACTCCACTCTACTCTACCTCTACTGTACTCCACTGTACTCTATCTCTACTTTGCTCCACTGTACTCTATCTCTACTGAACTCCACTGTACTCTACCTCTACTGTACTCCACTGTACTCTACCTCTACTGTACTCCACTGTACTCTACTCTACTGTACTCCACTGTACTCTACATCTACTGTACTCTACCTCTACTGTACTCCACTGTACTCTATCTCTACTTTGCTCCACTGTACTCTATCTCTACTGAACTCCACTGTATTCTACCTCTACTGTACTCTACTGTTCTCTACCTCTACTGTACTCTAGTGTACTCCACCTCTACTGTGCTCCACTGTACTCCACTGTACTCTACCTCTAGTGTGCTCCACTGTCTCTACCTTTACTGTACTCCACTGTACTCTACCTCTACTGTGCTCCACTGTACTCTACCTCTACTGTGATCCACTGTACTCTACCTCTACTGTACTCCACTGTACTCTACCTCTACTGTGCTCCACTGTACTCTACCTCTAATGTGCTCCACTGTACTCGAACCTCTACTGTGCTCCACTGTACTCTACCTCTACTGTACTCCACTGTACTCTACCTCTACTGTACTCCACTGTACTCTATCTCTACTGTGCTCTACTGTACTCTATCTCTCCTGTGCTCCACTGTACTCTACCTTTACTGTACTCCACTGTACTCTACCTGTACTGTACTCCACTGTACTCTACCTCTACTGTGCTTCACTGTACTCTACCTCTAATGTGCTCCACTGTACTCTACCTCTACTGTGCTCCACTGTACTCTACCTCTACTGTACTCAACTGTACTCTACCTCTACTGTACTCCACTGTACTCTATCTCTACTGTGCTCTACTGTACTCTATCTCTACTGTGCTTAACTGTACTCTACCTCTGCTGTACTCCACTGTACAATACCTCTACTGTACTCCACTGTACTCTACTCTACTGTACTCCACTGTACTCTACCTCTACTGTACTCTACCTCTACTGTACTCCACTTTACTCTATCTCTACTTTGCTCCACTGTACTCTACCTCTACTGTACTCCACTGTACTCTACCTCTACTGTTCTCCACTGTACTCTACTCTACTGTACTCCACTGTACTCTACCTCTACTGTACTCTACCTCTACTGTGCTCTATTGTACTCTATCTCTACTGTGCTCCACTGTACTCTACCTCTACAG